>CM047883.1:8551563-9143478 GCA_026212405.1 Petrea volubilis
CGTGAAACCCAATTTCTACGTACAGCCGAGGATGCTTGTAGTAGGGATTGGAGCGATGTATTGCACGGACGCGTGATACATCTCCGTCTCGTTTAATGTCGAGGTGGCTTCTCGACAAGGGAGGCATAAGGGTTTCTATTATGATTTATCTGTTTTGGGTAGTCATAAGGTTGGAGACTCTGTCTTGGGCTCACTGTCCGTATTACTCAGTTCAGTTATTATTATCAAGTTACATTTCACACTACGTGCACTTTATTATGATTTAACTGTTTTGAGTCTCATTTTCAGTCAATTATATATCTATCTAAATGTGGCCTCACTAAGTCATTTGGACTTAACCCCTCGTTTTCTTTCTGTTCATTGCCTCAGAATCAGAATAATGGGAGTACATAGGATGGTAGCCGCTCCTCCAGTTGTATATTAAAACTTCATTTTGCTTTGTCTTGCTTTATAATCTGTAATTTGCTACTTAATGCCACTAGTTGGCTATTTTGATGTTGCGCTACTTGGTTGTACTAAATATACTTATATATATTATCCATATTGCATATTTTACTCTACCTCCACTGCGTATTGTTAAGTTAGGCGTTCGTACTGGGTATGAATTTCAAATTTTGTACTCAATGCGATCGTCGGTGGTCTCCAACCGTATAGGAAGATCCTAGCGGGAGGGGTGCCACAGCGGTGGTATCAGAGCCTAGGTTTAGGTTATAACCATGTGTTATATATAGGTAAGCATGCATACATATAGTCTTTGTTTTGACCAAATCACTATGTGTATATGTGCTCTGTTTGTGATTATCGAATATGCTATCCCATATTATATACATGATGTCGTGAAGTCTTCTGCATTACTTTATGTGATAATCATGTTTTGATAATTATTCCCTAGATTTGAATCCGTAACACTTAGAATTTTGATGGCGCCACGAAAAGGAGCTACACGTACGCGCTTACACTCCCAATCGACCCCAGAACCAACTCACCCTACTGTAACACAACCCCAAGGAAACCGTCATCAAGGACCCACGACGAGGTTGGACCCAGAAGAAAATCATGTTCCAAACCAAGGAAATAATAATGATATTCTGAGCCAAATGGTTGGAGTTTGGAGAGAAATTACCCAACAAAATCAAAATCGCCAGTCGAATGATAGGATGCTAGATCGCTTCCTGCGCTTCAACCCACCAAAATTCTATGGGGAGCCTAACGATCAAAAGGCTGAATCCTGGGTAGCGGCAATTACCAAGATCTTTAAGGTTTTGCGATGTAATGAAAAGGAACAAGTGGAGTTCACCGTATTCTTGATGGAAGGAGCAGCCCACAACTGGTGGAAGCTCGTGGAACAAAGATGGAATGCCAATCAAACACCTGTAACTTGGGAAATTTTCTAAAGGAGTTTTTAGATAAATTTATACCCCAAGTAGTTCGAGATGCAAGAGAAAAGAATTTATGGATTTGATTCAAGGGATCCTTACTGTTGCAGAATATGAGGCCAAATTCGCTCGTTTGGTACAGTATGCGCCACATATAATGAATGATGAAAGGAGAAAAACCAAACGATTCATCCAAGGTTTGCGGCCTGAAGTCCGATGGGCGTTAATGGCGACCGACATTGAGGAATATACACAGGCTGTCAGTAAGTCCATAGTTGTTGAGGCAGAAATTCGGGAAATCAAACAAATAACTAACAAAGTGAGCAAGAATAAGGTATCTAGTCCAGAGGGTGGAGGACAACTCAGACAAACCAATACAAGGAACAATAAGCGCCCTCGCATTGAAGGAAATCAAAATGTTAACCAACTTGGAGGCAGGGAAAGAATTGGATGCAACTACTGTGGACATCCTAGCCACGTAGAGGCAAACTGTTGGAAAAAGAATGGAAAATGTGTAGCATGCAGTAGTGATCAACACATGATTAAAGAGTGCCCGAAAGCCCGAAACCCTAATATCCTTGGCCCAACTCAAGAAGGAAGGACCCAAGTTCCACCTGTCGGAAGGCCAAAAGTAAAAGCTAGAGCTTACGCTCTAGAGGCGGATGAAGGACCCGATCCAACTGCAGTAGTGGAAGGTACAACTCAAATTTTAAACACTTCTATGAAAATACTATATGATCCTGGAGCTACTCATTCTTTCATATCTGTGGAATCTGTGAATCGATTGGGTTATTGCTAGAATCTTTATCTTATAACTTTGAAGTCAGCACCCCCTTAGGATCTAGTTATCTTACTGATCGGGTTCTGAAAGGATGTCCAATAAGAATTGAAGGAAAAACATATCCCGCTGACTTAATAGAGCTTCCTATTCACAACTACGATATAATCCTTGGGATGGATTGGTTGTATCAACATCAGGCCCAACTAGATTGTTTTGCTAAGAGGATTATTTTAGGAAAGGATAACTCACCTGGGCCAATAATCCCCATTAGTTCATCCAAAACCATTTCTCTTATCTCCTTCGTTGAAGCAAAGGAGTGTATCAAGGAGGGAGCATTAGGATTCATTGCCTATTTGCTCAACAAACCGAAGGACCAAATAAAGATAGAGGAAGTTCCCGTTGTAAATGAATTCCAAGATGCGTTTCCAGAAAAATTGAATTCATTACCCCCTCAGAGAGAAATAGAATTTGTGATCGACACCATACCAGCAGCTGAACCTTATTCAAAAACACCATACCGAATGGCCCCAGCTGAATTGAAGGAGTTGAAGAAGCAACTTGAAGAATTAATAGAAAGCGGATATATTCGGCCAAGTACATCACCATGGGGAGCGCCAGTGCTATTTGTTAAAAAGAAGGATGGGTCACTTCGGATGTGTATTGATTATCGGGAGTTAAATCGGATGACTATCAAGAATAAATATCCACTCCCACACATAGAAGAACTATTTGACCTTCTACAAGGATCACAAGTATATTCTAAATTGGATTTGAGACAAGGATATTATCAGCTTAGAGTTAAAGAGGAAGATATTCCTAAAACATCATTTAATACTCGATATGGGCACTTTGAATTTGTTGTTATGCCTTTTGGATTGACCAATGCACCAGCAGCTTTTATGGATATGATGCACCGGGTCTTCCGACCATATTTGGATCAATTTGTGGTTATTTTCATTGATGACATCCTGGTATACTCAAGGACTCCAGAACTGCATGCGGAACATTTGCGAATTGTTCTACAGACGTTACGAGAAAACAAATTATATGCGAAATTTAGTAAGTGTGACTTTTGGTTAGAAAAGTTACATTTTTAGGGCATATAATTTCCAAGACCGGAATTGAAGTCGATCCCTCCAAGGTGGAAGCTGTTAATAATTGGAAGCGCCCGAAGACTCCAACTGAAGTAAGAAGTTTTCTGGGTTTAGCAGGTTACTATCGGCGGTTCATACAAAATTTTTCAAAAATTGCAGAGCCCTTAACTCAACTTACTCGCAAGAATTCTCCTTGCCAATGGAATGAAAAGTGTGAAGTTAGTTTTCAAGAATTAAAAAGACGTTTAACCACTGCCCCAGTGCTGACACTACCTGAAGGAAATGAAAATTTTGCTGTCTACACTGATGCATCTAGAGAAGGTTTGGGATGTGTGTTAATGCAAAATGGGAAAGTGGTTGCTTACGCATCAAGAAAGCTTCGTTCTCATGAGTGTAATTATCCGACCCATGATTTGGAGTTAGCAGCAATTATATTTGCTTTGGCCAAGTGGAGACATTATCTGTATGGGACAACCTTTGAGGTGTATACAGATCACAAAAGCTTAAAGTACTTACCCACTCAGAAGGACCTCAACATGAGACAAAGAAGATGGCTGGAATTCTTGGAGGACTATGATTGTAAGATCCAATATCACCCCGGGAAAGCCAACTTAGTTGCCGATGCTCTTAGTAGAAAAGCCGGATTAGCACGATTAAGCAGTGGAATTGGGGTCTCTAAAAGTAACTTTATCATAAAGACTCATGCTCAAATAGCAGATCTAACTGTTCAATCAGAACTAGTCACCAAGATTCGGGAAAAGCAAGCAAAGGATAAGTGGAGTCAGAAGCAAATTGCCCAGGTAGGGGAAAGTACAAATGAGAAATATGGGATTGATGATATGGGAATTTTACGTTACAAGGGCAGAATATGTATAACTGAAGAAATGAAGAAACAAATTTTAGAAGAAGCTCATAAGACACCATATACCGTTCATCCAGGAGGAACAAAAATGTATCGAGATCTTAAACAGTATTATTGGTGGAATGGTATGAAGAGAGACATCTCAGACTTTGTAAGAAGATGTTTGACGTGTCAAAAGATCAAAGGAGAACACCAAAAGCCGGGAGGAATGTTACAACCATTACCGATTCCAACATGGAAATGGGATCAAGTTACTATGGATTTTCTAGTAGGATTACCTAAGGTAAGAGGTGGATATGATAGCATATGGGTAATCGTGGATAGGTTAACCAAGTCAGCACATTTTCTGCCTGTTAAAACAACTGATCGAGTGGAAACTTTAGCAGAACTTTACCACCGTGAGATCACGAGACTCCACGGCATTCCTACATGTATCATCTCAGACAGGGATCCTAAGTTCACATCTAGATTATGGCAAAGCATACAAAGGCATATGGGCACTAAATTGCAATTCAGTACAGCTTCACATCCACAAACGGATGGGCAGACAGAAAGATTGATAGCCTATTTGGAGGACATGTTGAGAATGTGCGTATTGGAATTTGGTGATAGCTGGAATAAGCACTTGCCCTTGATTGAATTTGCTTATAACAATAGCTATCAAGCTTCAATACAGATGGCACCATATGAAGCTTTGTATGGAAGAAAGTGTCGATCACCGCTATATTGGGACTTAGATGAATGGAGATGGACAAAGGATGGAATACATAGAGCAGTACGACCTGAACTCATCCAAGATGCAATTGACAAAGTGCAAATTATCAAACAAAAGATGAAGGCTGCCCAAGATCGACAAAAGAGTTATGCAGACAAGCGACGAAGAAAACTGGAGTTTGAAGTCGGGGATCGAGTATTCCTTAAAGTCTCTCCAAGGAAGGGATTTACAAGGATTGGTAAAGGAGGAAAATTGAATCCCAGGTATGTTGGACCATTTGAGATCATAGAGCGAATAAAGAGAAGTCGCATATCGACTAGACTTACCACCTAGCCTAACAGGAATCCATAACGTATTTCACGTATCTCAGCTCCGAAAATACTACCCTGATGAAACCCATATCCTTCCACCTGAAAACATACCCCTTGAACCTAACCTTACCTATACAGAAAAACCTATTCGCATTTTAGATCGAAAGTTCCAAGAGTTAAGAAATCGGAAAATTCCACTCGTCAAGGTACTATGGCAAAACCATCAAGTCGAAGAGGCAACTTGGGAACCTGAAGAGAAAATACGTAAATATTATCCGGAGCTATTCAATCAGGTAAGAATCTGGGGACCAGATTCTTTTAAGGGGGGGAGAGTTGTGACATCCCGATTTTTTGGTCTAAAAACTATATAAACCGGTTCTTATAATATACACGCATGCTTACTAATATTTCATGTTTTGTATGATCCTTCTTTTATATATGAATTATGTGAGGTGATAATCACATGATTTTCCAAATTTTAAACGAATTTGACATTCTAACACAATTTTCGAAATCTTATGTCCTAAATTGCAATTTTCGAAAATATAACTAAAATATTTTTAATTTCTGGAAAATATACATATAATTTCAGATTTATAAACATTAAATTTCATAATTTTGGAATTTTTCTAAATTAATTATGAATTTTCGGATTTTATGCCCAAAAACCCTAATTTATGCCTTAAAACCCTAATTTTCAGTTTTTACAAAATAAATAAATACAAATTCGAATTTTTAATAAAATAAAGATATGATTTCAGATTTTATAAGATGAGGACAATCAAAATCAGATTTTATTAGATTTTATTTGATTTTATTTGATTTTGTGTTAATATTTTATTAAAATATCCTACACTAATATAAGATGAATTTCTTCTAGAAATTGTGCATTTGTGTGGTCTTCCATTCATCTAGTTTCATGACTCATGGATTAGGGTTACACCAAGGCTAGAATAGAGGAGGGAGGTGGAAGATTTCATTTAATTTGGCATTTAATTCTATGCCTAGTTGGGAGATTTGCATTAAATGGAAAGATTTGCATTTATTAAACCTTGGTCCCCAAGTCTTGCCTTCTACCCTCATTCTCCACTATAAATAGGACCTCCCACATACTTCTCCACCCCAAAAAAACGTCCTCACACATACACACACTATACTCTCTCTATTTTCTTCCACAAACACACAAATCCCGCCTAAAAACACACCCCCTCACTTACTCTACTCTCAACACCCAAAACACTTCCTATTTATAACCTATCTTCCACCCACATATATGTACACACAAGCCCTTCTATTTTCATCCATATATACCTAATAACCTTCCACATACTCCCTTATTTCCCTCACGTACTCTTGAAGGAGGAAGTCAAGTTGATCTAGCCGAAACAAATCTATAAACTTGATAAACTCCTAAGGTGAGTGCTTTGTCAATTCCTTTTTGGGGCTTTGAACTATATGATATAAATATTATTCGTATAGCCTACCTTATTGAATTTATGCGATCAAATCTTTCGAAAAATGTTTTCCATACATATAAGACAAGTTATTTTCAAAAATATTGCATTCTCTGATATTGCCAGTTGTATCTGTCCCGAAATGATTTTTGACACCTTTGGGATATCATATTTTAATTATATTTCTATGTATCCCAGGTGTAAAAATAAGTTATTGCTTTGTTGACAAGTTGTGAGCCATATCTGTTTCGTTATATTTCCGTTTACCCTTGGGGACGCCCTTGGGAAGTTTGGGCCCAGGTACTTATAAGAGGAATTTTATCGGGCGGAACGGACCGTCGATGGAACCTTTTATATGATACCATTCCGTGAAACCAATTTCTACGTACAGCCGGAGGATGCCTGTAGTAGGGATTGGAGCGATGTATTGCACGGACGCGTGATACATCTCCGTCTCGTTTAATGTCGAGGTGGCTTCTCGACAAGGGAGGCATAAGGGTTTCTATTATGATTTATCTGTTTTGGGTAGTCATAAGGTTGGAGACTCCGTCTTGGGCTCACTGTCCGTATTACTCAGTTCAGTTATTATTATCAAGTTACATTTCACACTACGTGCACTTTATTATGATTTAACTGTTTTGAGTCTCATTTTCAGTCAATTATATATCTATCTAAATGTGGCCTCACTAAGTCATTTGGACTTAACCCCTCGTTTCTTTCTGTTCATTGCCTCAGAATCAGAATAATGGGAGTACATAGGATGGTAGCCGCTCCTCCAGTTGTATATTAAAACTTCATTTTGCTTTGTCTTGCTTTATAATCTGTAATTTGCTACTTAATGCCACTAGTTGGCTATTTTGATGTTGCGCTACTTGGTTGTACTAAATATAGTTATATATATTATCCATATTGCATATTTTACTCTACCTCCACTGCGTATTGTTAAGTTAGGCGTTCGTACTGGGTATGAATTTCAAATTTTGTACTCAATGCGATCGTCGGTGGTCTCCAACCGTATAGGAAGATCCTAGCGGGAGGGGTGCCACAGTAGTAGTAGTAGTAGCAGCAGCAGCAGCAACAGTAGTAATAGTAGTAGTATTGATGCACTTGATGCATGTGTATAATTAAAAAAATAATTTAATTTAATAACATACTAATTTTTTTAGAATTCTTTATACTATCAAAATAATTTTATTTATTTTTAATATATTTATAAAATTAGTAATGAGTAAAATAAAATAATTTAATAAAAAAATTAAGAAAAAGTATAAGATTTTGAAAAGTATTGAGAGATAAAAGATGAAATAGAAGGGAAAGAGGGAGGAGGAGAGAAAAAAGAGAAAACAATAAGAAGAACATATAAGATGAGAGACGAGAGAGATAGTAAAGAAAAAAGATAAAAAGAAGAAATTGACACGCCAAAAAAATAAGCAGATGAAAAATAGTTACTAAATGGTGTTACTCCTTTATATAATAGTAATGTGGTCAAATCTTGGTGAATGGGTCCACTTCTAGGTGGAAGTTGACTCAATCGAAAAGTTGATGGTGGGTTTCTTTAGGGTTACAACAAAACAAAAAAATAAATCTATACTATTATAAAAAGAAAGCCATTTTTTGTCTCACAAATGACAGTTTTTTTTATGCGATTTTACAAAATTTGTCCCTTTAGTTTTATGTGAAATAAATAAAGACATGTAAAATTGTGGCGAAAATAAAAATTCCCATAAAACCGATGCAATTTAGATAACAAATTTTGATGTGTCAAATTTACCATTTTAATTAGTAAACTCATGCAATGAAGAAGCAAATAGAAAGGTCACTATTGTTATATTACATCCAATTTAAAAATTCATGTTCTAAACCCACAAATCATTTTCTTTATCATGTTGGATTTTGCAAGTTGAAATTCATTTTTAATAAACAAAGTCCTTTAATTTGATAATTAATGCTATTGGTGCTCTCTCTCTCTCTCTCTCCCTCTCTCTCTCTCTCTCTCTCTCACACACACACACACATACAAGTAAAATACTTTCTCTAATTACAATTATTATACCTTTTATTTTTTTTGTGCTTATTTCTTTATAAAGTAATTCTATTTTATATAATTATTTTATTTTTAACTTATTATTAGTTTAATAAATTATTCAAAATAATTCTACTATTCTCATAAAAGAAATTTAATAATATATTTATATTTTGATCCTAAAAAAATTTAAGTATTAAATTAAAGTATATGTATTTTATATTTTGGACAAGCGTACAGTGTACATCACTGCTATTAAATAAATAAAAAGCACTATATCCATCAAGAAGGTTCTGTAAGGTAAAGTAGGGTCAAGGGGGAGAAAACCAATTTATGAATTTGTGAAGCAAGCCTTTTCGATTCTTTAAAGAGATGGTTATTTTTCCCGCTCCAAGTTAGTAATTACATGATAATTTTATGTTCAAGATCCTACTTTATCGTTTATGATTATTCCATACTTTTTATCGAATTTGTGCTTACAAAAGGAATCCAAATATTTAGCTCTATTCATGCAGTTAAGGAGTTGAACAAATGGTAGGAATTATCATTGGGGGACTTGGACACACTTGATTTTCTGTTCTCACTTGGCCGCCTGCATGTAAAAGTGTCAATTCAAAACATTTATGTTTTAAATTTATTTTTAACCAATAATTATCATTGAAAAAATAAAACTACAAATAATAAATTAGAATTAGAAACATAAAAATATTTTTTATTACTTGAACTTAAAAATGAAGTTATTAGCTCCACAAATTAAAGTGATCCGTATGAGCACAATTTTTGAGGTTATTATTTGATGCGAGTTGAATTTGGGAGCAGTCGGATTGATCGGCTGCTTCGGTCGAATATAAGGTAATAGGAGTTTGGTCGGGAAGATGAGGACCTATAATAAGGGAAAGGCAATGTAAGATAGTCGAGATGGGTCTCAACTGAAACCCTCCAGTGCTTAAGTTAATGATCGGATTGAGTAGGGATTTGAACATCGTAATTAGATAGAATGTAATTAATGTTCTTATCATAAATGCAACGTTATTTATAGGGTGTCCAAGTAGAT
Source organism: Petrea volubilis (assembly GCA_026212405.1). NCBI lineage: Eukaryota > Viridiplantae > Streptophyta > Magnoliopsida > Lamiales > Verbenaceae > Petrea > Petrea volubilis. The sequence goes on from CM047883.1 coordinate 8,561,234, forward strand.
CTTCTTGTATGGGGCCCTTAGGCTTAGCAGGCCATCATATGGTAATGTGGAGTAACCCATAAGCCTAAAGGTTGGATCCAATGGCATTAGTTGGCTTTTAATTAATAAGGTAAGGGGTTAGATGGTTTCCTTACACCTTGAGTTGACAGAGCATTTAAAACCAGCAGGGATTGATAAGACACGGTATGGATTTGATCGAAGCACGCCCGTTCATATAACTCGACCTTGACCGTACAACATGATTGCAACACTTGACCTTTGGCTCAGGTGATTTGGGTCTAACAACCACGATCGAAATCTTATTTATTCATTCGATTTAACCGACTCCTTCACTTCCGATAGGATTTTGGGATGAGACGTGGCACGAGTAGGGTGAGCGAAAATATGCCACATCATTTACCCCCTACTCCTCTGTCGATTCATGAAATCGACCAGGGGGTGAAGCTTCATGTGTAGTTATTATAGCTAGAAATTCAAAAAGTCAAGGTAGTAATAATTGCATCGTTTGAGATTCCCGAAGGCGGTCTCGGCGTAGACCCCACCATTTGCAAAAAGAGAACCACCCCCTCCCCCCCGATCGATCGTCTGACAGCCATTCGAATTCCCAACCGCTTATAGCTCAACCTGCCTCTCTACTAGGTAACCCTTCCTCATTTGACTTCTCATCATTTCTACTTTTTTTAATATGACTAGCCGTAAGTTACTTAGAGAGGTAAGTCTAGATAGCTCCTCGAAGGATAGCTCCAAAAGGAGTAGTATGGCCAGTAGTTCGAGCCCCTCGGGGAGTGAGCTGGTCAGTCCCACTCTTCATGTGGATGATGGGGCCACCCGTCAAAGTGTGTGACGACCCGAAACTTCTAGCTAATTTTATGAAAACGTACTAATTTTTTGAGAAAACATACAATAACGATTTTATTGAGGAAACTGAAATTTACATATAAGTCACTTATTACATAGCTGTAAACACAAAATCTTGACTACACAAAACTAGCCAAAAGTTTCGAACCGCCCCTCTCCATCATTATCACTCGCAAATTAGAGCACACTTTCGACTAAAACATCATATAAAAAAACATTAACCAACAAGTTGAGTAGAAATTTTGCGCACCAACATGAGGTGTGTGTGTGAAATTTGTGCATATTTTCACATACTCATTCGAGCACATAATCACGTGACTTTCACATTTTCTACCTTTTTCCGCATCAATGTGTGGCTACCTTATCTCACCGTGCCGTTATTCACAATTTCCAATCAAACATGCCAAATCCCAACCAAAATTATGTCGGTGGTCATATCCCGGGCATATGCCAAATTTCCTACGACCCACTTTAGTACATGGAACTCTCCATCCGTGCAAGGAGGGATTAGGCAACGATGGAGGGTCGAGAACTATTTTAAGACTGGCAAACCTATTACCGCCCAGCTGAACTCAACCTCATACATCCCTATCACGTTTCGAGCCCGTCATGCACATGTAAATCTTCATATATCTCACATGATTTTACAAAATCTCATATGAAGCATAATTTTCAGCTTACTACCCCATACATGACACTAGTAATTATTCATGCTTTCCTACTCAGTTTATGAACATAAAGCATAGTTGCATGTAAACATAGAAACACACTTCCTTCTAAGGCATGATTACACATAAAACTTGTTTTCTCATCATTTTATAGCACCAAAATGCAAAACTAAACTCACTTATGCACTTGAAGGAATCCCTACTTCCTAGGCATTTAGTATCTTAATTGCATCAATATATATATAAAACTAGAATCCTTATGCATCAATATATCTATACAGCTAGAACCTTGATGGTAACTAACTTGTAGTTACATCTTAGGATCTAGTAGCTGAGAATAAAGAGCTAACATAAATGTCTGACTCATAAACTAGGCAAGATTTCTACATTTTCTAACTTTTTTCTTCTTTCTTTTCTTTTATTTTTGAAGTAGTGTAAGTGTGAAGTATTGTTGGAGAATTATAGTGAAACGAAGCAAAACAAGTGCAATGGAAAAGTGTGTGTGTGTCGTGAGTTTAATGTGTGTTTGTGTAATGATCTTGTGTTTTTTGTAATATAACGTATATTTATAAATATTAAGAGATAGAAATAGAATTATTATATAATTAGGTCATTTTCCAATCATTACGCTCTTTACAACTTAATGCCCAACTCAATGTCTAATTCTAGCTTAAGTGTGAGTCTAAATGCACACTTCATAATCTAGTTTAATCTAAACCTTACATGTATAAACATATCTAAAAGAAAACTTACATGTGTGAATATACATTAAATCCAAGGAGAATTGGAGAGCAAGAAATAATATACACCATATATTTATGTTATATATATGTACATGAAAATTTGTCCCCCCCCCCCTCCTCTCAAGAATTAGGATATTTTTTTAACACATTGTATAATTATTCCCATTTTTTATTATGATGAATAAGACTGAAAGAAATAAAATCTAATTTTATATATTTATAAATATTTTCGTATATGTATATATGTACATATATAATACTATATATTCTTGTATATATATATCATAATCTTATGACCAAGTATTTTAAAAATAATTATTATAATGCAAAAATGACACACTTGGTGAAAATGACATTAACAAGATGTTCTTATAGAAAATAATCTAACCCTATATAATTATATATGTATATTTGTGCATATATATATACATATGTATGTTTGAAATTTAGGGTTTTAATGCTTGCTAAATGAAATAGGAAAATAATTTCAATAATGATGCATGTTGTAAATAAAATATGCGTATATTACAAAGTGGTTTACAAAATATTTAAGGTCACATAATAAGCATAAATTAATCATATAAAAATTTAAATAACACAAATTTAAACATCAAATAATATATAAATAACATTGGAATAGCCAGGAAAAATCGGGTCCTTAAAAAGTGAACCTCGGATCGAGGGGAAACTAGATGAGCCCCCGGCCTATGACATGGACGAGGATGGCGAGGACGAAGTCGATGCTCCACATGCTCATCACACCGACCAGGAGCATGACGAAATTCCTTCAACCATAACCTCAACCGACGTCTCAACGTAGTGGTGAAGTACTATATCCCCTTCGACCATAAAGCCTTTGTTCCCACCATCAGTTTCGAATAGGTAACCGCGCTTCAATACGATTGCCATCCATCTGGAGTCGTTATTGAATAGGTTTTGTTTTCCTATTTTGGCCGACCCGGTAGCCATTTATAATTTCCTTAACCTTCCTTCGACTCAACTTTCCCCAAATTCTCATTGCTTAATTTATAGTTTTATCATCATGATGTGAGCTTTAGGCCAGCCCCCATCTAAGGAAATTTTTGCTGCACTTTCCAAAGTCCAAAACTCCGCCTGATCGAGATCGACAGACCGCAGAGGCTTCTTTTACATCATGGCCCAATCGGGATCTTATTTCATTGCAGCCTGTCAATTTTCTTATGGGGAAATTTGGAAGGCAAAGTACTTCTTTGTACAACATGCTTCCGGTTTCCCCGTTCGAAATGATTGGAATTATGACCTCGACAAGATAGATTTTAAGGGGTTTGATGTGAAGCGGCCACCTCCTCAAGGAGGAATTTTTATGACGGGCAGGCATCTCCTAGTCGAAGAGGCTAGGGAATTGTTCTGGGTATAAGGAATCCCCTCCCCCCCCCACCACTTTTTTTTTATTGACTTCGTATTCAACCTTTTGATTTGATCTACTCCTTCTTTCCTTTGCAGACGAACAGGTACTAATGGATGTGCACACATGCTTGCTAGATTTGCCGCTGCTAAGAAGAAGAAGAAGAAAAAGAAGGCAGCCACCAAGGCCGCTAGTTGGGGGCTCGTCCTTCACTAGGGGCAGAAGAGCATATTCAAGAGCGAGATGTGGTTATTCTCAATCCGATCAGCCTCAGCCAACCAAACACCCATAAGATACTCGCACACAACCAAGGGCAAGATCGATTGCTAGGGTCGAATCAGCCGCTGATCTAGAAATTATTGTCACAGGGGAGCTGTCGCAAATCATGGAGGTGCCCCAATCAGGGAACCAAGAGACCCGACATAGGGAGACCTGGGTTGTAATCAGGGAGAGGGCACTCGAGAAGCCTCCAGGAAACAGAAGTGGGGGCCCGATCATATGGGCAAAAAGGAAGAGCTCACCGGTCAAGAGGAGCTATCGGACTCCTCTGACTCCGACAAGGATGCTCGAATCATTAACTTCGAGCGTTTATCTGACTAAGCACTGGCTCGAGGAGATGGCACTGGCATCAGCACCTTTAGAGTTCGTGATCAAGCCCACTTGGTAGACCTATTCAGAGGGTGCCAGTTCTAGGAGGATCACGAGTACCTTCTTAGCCAAAGCTTAGGGAACCTCTACCACTGGTTCGAGCGTGGAGTCACAGGGGTAAGCCACCATTACAAGGTTCTCATCAAGGTTTCTATTTGAAGTCTTTCTAACTTTCCTTTTTGTTCAACAGATGGCTTCCCAGGTATTCACGCATGTCCTCTGTTGAGCGGATGTATACAAAGAGGGAAAGGATTAGTACAAAAGGATATTCCAATTAGCAGCCAAGAATGAGTCAGCGTAGCTCAAAGCTAAAGTCAAGGAGCTCGAGACCAATCTAGCTATGGCTCGATCAAAGCATGAATTGGTCAAAAAGAAGCTCGAGGCCCAACTCAAGTTGAACGAGGCTCTGCAAAAGTCCCTTGAGGACAAGGTCTCAGAGTCCCAACTCAAGTTGAACGAGGCTCGTGACCTTGCTCGTGCAGAGGAGAAGGTCTCTTATGATCAGGCTACAAAGAAGGCTATGAAGTAGGTACTCAGGAAGAGGTCTACAAGTTGGTCGATCGTAAGCAAGTCATTTCGAGGGCGGCTATCAAGTCCTTTCCCCACATCAGTGAGGTGTTCGACTTGGCTATGAGGCAGACTGAGCATTTGGTAGTGCTCCCTGAAGACATCTCACAAAATGAGATTGGGCTCGACTGGGACAATGAGTGCCAAATGATAGATTGAGGCGACGGAGTGGCTCCTTCCCCCCCTCCCTCATCGAGGACGATGCGTTCCAGTATATGGTCGAGCTTGTTGAAAAATAGACTCTGGATGATATTGAGTATGAGCTCAAACCTACAGATGAGGGGCCGAGCAGGCCAGGTGTATCCCCTTCTGAAGTTCAAGGCCCCGATCGGGATGGTAGTCAGGCTGGGGACCAGCCAAAAATTGAGAACCCAGGCGGTAGGCCCGCCTAAGACAAAAACAAGATAAATGTAATAGATGATTAGGGCCGCAAGTATTCTGAATGTACCTGATGATTTTATGAATAGAGAATTCATGCTTTGTTCTAATTGCCAAGTTTTGTTTACTCAAAAATTTTGTTTGCAATCTAGACTATACAATGAACTTAGATCTTAAGAACTTGAAATTTTTGACAAGGCATCAATTGAATTATTTGTGATGTTTCATTCGACTGGGTAAAAGTTAAGACAATCACATTGATTAAAGAATAAATTTCACACCTTAAAAATTAGTAGCGATTGTAATGCAAGCAATTCGAGATGATCGAATTTTGAAAAAGTAATTAAATTGACCAAGTAAGAGTCGATCAACATAACCGTCGATCAATAGAAAAGTAAGGTGAAATAAATCAAAGATATCGATCAATATGAAATCGAAGAGGATCTTTGTTAAAATGTTGATGCAATGCGATTTTTCCTTTGAAAGAAAAGTAGATTAGTTACAAGAGTGATGTAACAAGATTTACCAAATCATTTGTTGTCTACTTGTTTATACGAAAAACTTTCTCAAATTACTGGCCCACCACGGTTATTTTTGGAGATCTTTGATATCTCGTATAGCCCTTCCCAATTCGGCTCGAGTTTTCCCACATTGCTGAGACTTCAACCTTTTTAAGGACAAGATTGCCTATTTAGAAGCTCCACGGGTTCACTCCCTTATTATATACCTTGGCAATGATAGCTTTGTAATTTTGCATTTTGATCCACGCTTGATCGTGTAGATCTTGTATGACTTCGAGCTCGTGTTTTCATGATAAGTTGTTTCATTCAGGTTCAAAACAAGCCACTCGAACGGTAGCATGCATGATTCCACAGGAATAACGACTTTGGATCCATACACCAAAGTATATGGGGTTTCCCCTATTGCCGATCGAAGGGTTGATCGATGTGCCGAAAGCACACCCGGGAGCTCGTCGGCCTATTTGCCTTTGTGGGTTCCAAGCACCGCTTTGAGGTTTTGGGTAAGGATCCTATTTATCACTTCAACTTGCCCATTTGATTAGGGGTTACCGACTGAGGTGAATCTCTGCTCGATTCCGTGCTCTCGACACCATTTGATCATTCTCTTGCTTTGAAATTGGGTTCCATTATTGGAGATGAGTACCCTAGGCACCCTAAATCAGCAGATGATGTTTTTCCATATGAATGAGCAAATCGAGGCGTCTGTGATCTTTGTGACCGCCTCCACCTTGACCCACTTAGTGAAATATTCGACCTCAATGATCACGTACTTCCTTTGACCGATCACCAATGAAAAAGGTCCTACAAGATTGATCCCCCATTGATTGAAAGGCCATGACACATCCACACCTATCATTCCCATTGGCGGGTTGGTGGTTAAGATTGGAGTGGTGCTGATAGTTTTGGCATTTCTTGATAAATTGTTTAGGATCCTTGACTAGGGTAGGCATAAAAGAACCCACTTCGAGTGATCTTTTGTGCTAGCGAACGTCTGCCCGAATGGTTACCACAACTCCCCCCATAGATGGACTCTATGACTTCGATCGCTTTGGCCTGATCCAGGCAACAAAGGGGGGGGGGTCTGGTCAGTGATTGTTTGAACAGTCATCAGAACCTATCGAACGGGAATCTAGCCGCTCGATACTTGAGCCTTCAAGAGGCAAGAGCATCCTAAAAGGGGTTCCATTAGATTGGTACTCCCTGATTTCGTCTTGCCATGATGGCTCCCATGGTTCGATCAATTTTAGGTTTCTCAATGACCAAGAATGTACTCGATCAGCTCCTTGTATCCTTTTGGGAGCTTGCAAACTTTGAGAGGACGTCTGCTTGACAGTTCTCTTCTCTAGGTAATTGATCGAGGGTGAAAGAGACAAATCAATCTCTCAATGCCCTTACCCTCTCCAAATATTTGACCACAGAGCCCTCTTGTGCATTGTACACCCCCTCAACTTGGCTTTCTACGAGCTAGGAATCGACTAAAGTTTGGATGTGTCAGATCCCTTGTTCGATAGAAATTTCATGCCTGCAATCAGGGCTTCGTACTCTATGTCGTAGAAATTTTGATCGGTTGAACGAGAGATGAAACGATTGAGGGCAATGACTCACCTACAAAGCCGTTGAACATCACGACTGGTTTGGGAAGTGGCGATCTCTTGGATCACCTCAATTCTCCATTGACTGACCATGTATCACAAAAATTTCCCCCCTTGGACACCAAATGTGCGTTTCGAGGGTTTCAGCTTCATATTGTATTGCCGGAGTATGGTAATGCTACTCGTGAGGTGGTCAAGATGGACTTTTCGGCAAACTCGAGCTCCAAGCCTTCTGGACTTCTCAAATATGTCCTTGCTCCCCCCCCGGGTAGGTCGAGGAGCAGTCTGTGTGTATGCCCCATGGTTCGTTAACCGTGTTGGTTTTGACCGTTGGTCCAATTCTTTTGAGCAGCAAATCCGCCAAAGCCTGAGCTTGAATGGCCAAGCGCAATTGGAATGAAATATCTAACTCACCCAATTTGATGGCCCACTTGAGTAACCTTCGAGAGACGTCTGCCTTGGGCAACACTTGCATCAAAGGTTGGTTCGTTAGGACTACGATGCAATGAGGTTGGAAATAATGGCATAGTTTTCGAGCAGTGATCACTAATGCGAGTGCGAATTTTTCAATTCCCATGTAATTTTTCTCAGCCCACTAGAGGACCTTACTAACATAGTAGACTAGTCGGTGGACCCTTCCTTCTATCATGACAATTACTGAGCTAATGGCCTCCTGAGATAGAACCAGATAGAGGTAGAGGGGTTCTCCCTCGACCAGTTTCGCAAGGAGCGGTGGGGAGGACAAGTAGCACTTGAGATCGGCCAAAGCCTTCTCGCACTTGTCCGTCCATTTTAAATTTTTTTCTTCTTTTTCTTGTTTGCGTTGGGATCGACCGGATTCTCTTCTTTTTTGTCCCATCGACTTATGGCCGATCGAAGGGTTTTAAAGAATGCGAGATTTCAATCGGCCGAACGAGAGATGAAACGATTGAGGGTAATAACTCACCCACAAAGCCGTTGAACATCACGATTAGTTTGGGAAGTGGCAATCTCTTGGATCACCTCGATTCCCCATTAATTGACCATGTACCACAAAAATTTCCCCCATTGGACACCAAAGGGGCATTTCGAGGGTTTCAGCTTCATATTGTATTGCCGGAGTATGGCAAAGGTGCTTATGAGGTGGTCAAGATGGTCAATGTATTTGTTGCTCTTGATGTTCATGTCATCGACATAGACCTCCATGCTAGATCCGATTAGCTTCTTGAACATTCTATTCATGAGCCTTTGATAAGTCGTGCCAGCATTTTTTAGGCCGAACAGTATGCCAGAAAGCAATAAATTCCCTTCTCGACCATGAATGATGGCTTTGTTTGGTTTTCTAAAGCCATGTAGATCTGATAGTACCCTTAGAATGCATCCATCATACTCAGCATTTCACACCTGGCAGTAAAGGATGCGAGTCCTTTGGGCACGCTTTATTAAGATCTGTGAAGTCGTTGCACATGCACCATTTTCCTAATGTTTTTGGGACTACAACTACATTGCACAACCAATCCGAGTATTGGATTTTGACAATATACCCAACCTTAAGGAGCTTATTGACTTCTTCTTTGATTATTCTATTTTTTTCCTCCCTAAAAGTCTTTTTCTTTTGTTTGGCTAGCTTGAAAATTAGATTAAGATTTAGTCGATAGACGATTACTTCAGGATCGATACCCATGAAATTCAACGGGCTCCATACGAAGACATCGATATTCTCTCGCAAGAATTTAATCAGCATCAACTCTTTCCCCTCATCTAGATGTGACTCGATTTGAGTTATCTTTTTGGGGTTCCCTAGGGTGAGCTCGATGGTCTTGGACTCTCCGATCGGTTCAATCTGGGACTCCTCATTTTTTTCCTTGCCGGAAGTTGACCCCTCAGGGGTGTCGAGGATAACATCGTCCACTGGATTTGTCGATGGGGGAGGTAGTGACTTTTCCTTTTCTTTTCTTTCTAGAGAGATAGTGTAACACTTCATGTATCACGTACGTTACACTTGACCTCTCTGATACCAGTTGGTATAGGGAACTTGATTTTTAGGTGAAAAGTTGACACAACTGCCCAAAATTGATTAAGGGCCGGCCTTCCCGAAATTAAGTTGTATGCAAACATTATGTTGACTACCAAGTAATCAACGAGGAGTGTTTGTCGTTGGGGGCTTCTCCCAATGAGGTAGGTATTCGAAAGATACCAACTCGGAAAATTTTTGACCCACCAAACCTAATCATTAGAGTATGCATGGGTTGCATTTCCATGTTTTCTAAGTTCATTTTTTTAAGAGTGGAGTAAAAGAGAACATTAGCTGATATTCCATTATCGACCAAAGTACGAGTCACAACAAAATTCAACACGTCTGTTGTGATCACCATCGGGACGTCAGGTGACTCACCCTCTCATAATGGGTGAATTTCTTCATTAACATCCATATCACTAAATACAAAGGCATTGGACTTGATGCGATTGACCTCACTTTTCTGACTCAACCTCTGTTGCTCCAGTTTCTTGAGGTACACTTTCAGCTTGATCTTGAATCTCCTCCCTTTGGACCTCCAACAATGGTGTGGATGACCCCCCTTATCAAGAGGTTATTTTTGATCGGTTCCTTGCTGCTTCTTTTCAAGGGGGAGCCCTTGTAGCTCTTTTGGGTGGATCACGGTGATCGGGACCTTTCCCGCTATGCAGGGGTCTAAAGGTGATTGACCACAAATTCCTTCAAAAGGCCCTTTCGAATGAGTCGCTCGATCTCACTTTGGAATTCATAACAGTTATCGGTGACATGCCTGTATTGCTTATGGAAAGCACAGTATTTCTCTGACTTCTTGGCTTCCTTTTCCTTCAAGATTTTATTCAGTGTTTTGAACAACTTTAGGTCGGTGACTGAAAAGATGTGGCTTCGGGAGGCATTTAGAGGGGCATGATCAGAGTATCATTTGATCAGGGACTCCTTCCTGTCCTTGTGGCCCTTCTCCTTCTTGTGGCTTCCCTTTTTCCTTTTTTCTTTGGCGTCCTTTTTGTCCCCGTGTTTGATGGAGGTCAAAGTCTGTAGCTCCCTCATGGATTGAGGGGGCTTGAGAACAATGGCCTTGGTAAAATCCTCGTGCCAGAGGGCATTATAGACAATAAAATTGATGGTGAAGTTGATCCTGGGGTCATCAACTTTAAGGACCTCGTTGTTGAAGTGGGTCATGAATTCGCAGAGGGACTCTCTTTCCTATTGGCGAACCCCATGAGGTGGGTATGGGGAATCTTGGTGTCTTTCTTGGCGATGAAGTGGTGTAGGAATTGATCAGCGAGCTTTTCAATGGAGTGGATCGACTTTGGCTCGAGTCTGGCGAACCACTACCGTGCCACTCCAAAGATCGTTGTGGCAAATAATTTAGCCATCATGCCGTTTGAAAGCCTGTAGATGTCTATGGCATTTTCAAACTAGAGTAGATTGTCTTTCGAGTTGGTGCTCCCGTCATAATGGGGGAGGTTGATCGGGTCTTGGTCGTGAAGGCTAATTTTTTCTTTGTTGATATGGTGGGCGAAGGCCATCTATCTTTGATTATAGTAGCGATCAGCCAAGGGCCCTTGCCCGTCATACAACTCCATCCTACTGTCGGGGTGCTCAAGGTCAGCGATCTTTCGAGTGAGTTGGTAGAGCTAGTTCTCCCTCTATTCGAGTTCCCCATGAGCTAGGTCGGCTCTTGAATTCCCTAAGAAAAGGGCCTGATGAGGGCACCCCAAATTCAGGTATTACCAATAGGAAACTTTGCCATGGTGGCCTGATTTGGACTCTTCTTTTAAACATGACAGTCGATAGCTCTTGGCCAGACCAGAGTTTTGATATGAAGGAATGTGTTAGACAGCTGGGTTATGATTAGGTTTGGGCTTGGAGGCGCTCGGACTACGCTTTCCTTAAGCCTTTCTAAGGCCTGTAGATTGCATTGCCCCCTCAAAGGGGACTGGGCCTTGCATTGCCAGTCGGTGGCGATAGGTGCGACTGGGGCAATGACATGTGCCCATGACGAACCTGCCAAATAGACCTTTGGCAGCATAAGATTTGCAATACGAGGGGTAAGTGGAAGATCCTAAACCGAGTGTTGGTCTTTCCCCACTACTTGAGTACTTCATGCACCAGAGGAATTTCTTCTAGTTGTCACCATATTGCTTCCTTGACTACAGAAATGATGCGGGTTGAATTTGGGAGCAGTCGGATTGATCGGCTGCTCCGGTCAAATATAAGGTAACGGGAGGTTGATTAGGAAGATGGGGACCTGCAATAAGGGAAAGGCAATGTGAGCTAGTCGAGATGGGTCTCAGCTACGACCCTCCGATGCTTAAGTTAATGATCGGATTGAGTAGGGATTTGAGCAACGTAAGTAGATAGAAAGCAATTAATGCTCTTACCATAAATGCAATGATATTTATAGGGTGTCCAGGTTGATCTTCCCCTATGGGGCCCTTAGGCTTAGTAGACCATCATGTGGTGATGTAGAGTGACCCATAAGCCTAAAAGGTTGGGTCTAGTGGCATTAGTTGACTCTTAATTAATGAGGTATGGGGTTCGGTGGTTGCCCTACAGCCTGAGTTGGCAGAGCATTTAATGCCAACAAGGTTGGTAGGACGTGGCATGGATTCAATCGCAGCGCCCGTTCGTATAACTCGAACTTGACCGTACAACATGAACAACACCCGACCTCTGGCTCAAGCGATTCGGATCTAACAACCATGGTCAAAAGCCTGTTTATTCGGCTTATCAAATCGACTCCTTTGCTTCCGATTGGATTTTGGGATGACATGTGGCACAAATAGGGCAAGCGAAAATATGCCATATCATTATTATATATTTTTAATTTTTTACACTTTTTTGTTTTCCAAAAATAATAAATTTCATAGAAAAATATATTCAAGCACCTCCAAATCGCACAATAATAAGAACTAGTGAAACCATCACCCTACACTTAAATATCACATTGTCCTCAATGTGATGAACAAGTATGAGCAAAGAAAAAAAAGGGGACTTCCCTTAATGTGGGGCTACTGAATTGTGGGGGTTTTGGCCTAATTGTACTTTCTCGTCTGGATGTTCATGTACCTACACCAAAAAAATGACTAAAATTATCGAAATAATCATACACCAAACAGCAAATGTATCGACTTCTTTTTTTATTTTTTTGATGACTTTATAAACTTGTTAAATAAATTGAATTGCTAATGAACATAACCACACATATTAGAGTAAAAAGGGTGTCAACCATATAAGTTGTATAATAGACAAAGGCTAACGTAAAAAAGAAGATAGCAAATAAAATATAAAAAGTTATATGGAGCAAAACATTATTATTATGTCCAACGAAGTTAAAACACTCAAGTAAATAATACTTAAAGAGATAATAATAATAATAATAATAATAATAATAATAATAATAATAATAATAATAATTAATAATAATAATAGTAATAGTAATAGTAATAATAATAATAAAGTGAGAGAAGTGGATCTAATTTATAGTGTTTAGCTTGACTTTAGCTTTGTTCATTGTTCATGGAATCTGGTGGAGGAGGTCTATAGGTCAAAAACTTGACTTCCAAGGACAAAAGCTTTCTTGGTAATGCGTTTATCATGCCAACACTGGTCTTTTTTTTTTTACACAATTTTGCATCCAAGCACATCTCGTCTTGGATTTTGCTCAACTCCAAGAGACATCTCCCCAAAGGATCTTTTTCCACAACATGTTTCTAAAAATTAAATGCAAGATCATTAGTCATATCAGTTTCAAAACATGACGAATAAAAAATAGAAGAAGATTTCATGGTCTTTTGCATGTCAAAGACTACATGCTCATTGTCAACTCTCAAGATTAATTGACCTTGCTTTACGTCAATGAGTGCATGCCTGATAGCTAAAAATGGCCATCCCAGGATGAGGGGTACTTCACTATCTTGCTCCATATCAAGCACAATAAAGTCAACCAGGAATATGACACCCTCCTCAATTGTTTTGTTGGTCTATCCGCCAGCTATAAGGATATTTTAGTTTCCTTTAGCTCTCCAAAGCGAAGTTCCCTGAAAATAGAGAAAGATATTAAATTGATACTTGCACCAAAATCACACAAAGCTTTTTCAAAATACAAATAATGCTTTTACTCTTTGTGTAAGTTTCATATAGGCCCAGGATGCTAACGCATCATAAATATAAAAATTTAACACATAAAAATTATGTAAAAGCACACCCTATTGCTATCACAACGTGGATCTTATGCAAACAAAAAACATATTTATTAAAGTTCAAACAAAGTTATACCTATAAGTCTTTCGTTTGATGTAAGGAATTTTCGTATTCAAATACGAGTCACTCTGGAGTTCTCGAATTGATCTCGATCATCTGAACTACATCCACAAACTCAATCCTCATCAACCCGAACATATCGATGCGAATAGGAGCCCAAGCATTCTCCCTCTAAAGATAGTCCATGCGAATGGATCTTCTTAGGTTATCAATTCTATGATGAAATCAAATCGAAAACTATGTAGTTTTAAATGAAACTATATGCATTCTAACTTTTATAATAATTCAATTGAGAATGATGGACTTATTTCTAATTCTATCTTAATCCTATGATCATCAGTCGATCAAGAACTAAGAACTTATTAATGAATCAAGAAGAGGGAAGACAAACGTATCACGATTGTCACACAATCATTCTCGTGTGCAATGCTATGAATCAAGGAAACTAGTTTTTTTTTTCCTTTTTCTCTACACACACACAAATGTATATATATGTGCGTGTGTGTGTGTAATATGTGTCCTCCCCCCCCCCTCCTTTTTCTATCTACATGTATATAAATAATCTAATGTCACTTAATTCAATATATGTACCCGTATATATATATATATATATATATTATGTGATATTCTCTTTTTTTTCTATATACACGTACATATATATAATATCATAGATATGGTATATCCATATATATATATATTTATATATCAAGAATTTGTCTAATCTATTTCACACTCTTTAAAAATAGACCCCCACTTAATTTCTAATTTGATAATGATAAGAATCCCTATTCTTATGTTAATCATAAATCAACTAAATCTCTATTTAGTTGATTCAATCAATTAATTCTTATTTAATTGATTTATCCATCAATTAATCCACTAAACCGTTTAATGGGCTTGGTCTTGAGGCCCAATTAAATTAACACTTTAACTTTATTTAATTAAATTAGCTACTTAATTTAATTGAGCCCATCGATTAATTTAATATATTTTATTGATTAAATCATATCCAATTAATCAATGGGTTGGGCCCTTCAGCCCAATTAAATTAATTCTTTAATTTAATTTAATTAAATCAATATATTGATTCAATTAAATCCATTAATTATTTAACTTAATCAATCGAATATATTTTCTATTTTAATAAACTCAATCAACACTTTGATTTAATCTCTATTAATCATTTCATATATGTTTAGGAGTTTATCCATTCATTTGTGTGTGGCCCATTAGGTTCACCAATTAATTAGAAATGGGCTCGCAACTCGCTGCAATATTTTAGATGACAAGTTCATCAATCGATTAATTACACTTATTTAATTAATCACTTTTGAATTAGAACTCTTTCTAATCCGGTAGTACCTATCTATCGTGGTCGATATCCAACAACAAGCCCACGACGCCAAGTCAATAGGTAAACTATAATGCACAAACCTGTCCTCTTATGGTTACAGTGCAAATACATTCCCTCTATTTTCTAATCTCCCTATTGAAGTTTAAGATATGGGATTTATTAAAATTCCTTTTAACTTCAATTCTATGATTCTAATTTATAGTTAGTTTTTTTGACAATTGATCTAGAAAACTCATTTCTAATTATTGTCTCTACCGTGGCCACGGATTTCTGTAGACTAGTTTAAATAGAACACATAGGAGATTCACCTACTCTACAAGATGAGTAAATGGATTCTTTATCGACTCTCACAAACCTTTATGCATGGAAGATCTATACCCAACATAGGCACCTTAAGACCCGCCATGGGGTCGGTACCTATATCAAATTATAAATGCACATGTACAAGATTACTATGGAGCCTCAAGTCTAAGGACTAATTAATGCACACCATAAGTTGAGAAATAATCCTAATTCGATGGCAACTTGTGCTCCCATTTGGGTGTTCCTCAGTAGGATCCTCAGTGAACTGATTTTCTAACGAGCACCTACTTATGCATATGAATGTCTCTACATTTGATGTTTATAAAACAAGACATCCATTTGAGATATGTCATAAGTACAAATTTTAATCTGAGTCATGTTAATACCCCTGGTATTTGTTAGACTCTTCAATTTGGAGTGATTTAGATCACGCCTTAAAGACTTGTTTCAAGACCTCCATCTCTATGTGAGGCCAAGCCCCATAGCCTTATATGATCTAGGAGCTTTAAATATATGTGTATAGATTATGCTTGAGTATAATTTACACAGTATGATGAAGGTGGCCAAAAAGTGTAAAATTTCATTTGTATTATTAATTGAAAAGATTGTTTGTTATAAAGAGTATTTGAAAACATCACCAATCTCTTTAGCTTGCCGGGCAGTATTCTAACAATCTCCCACTTGCCCTAAAGCTATTGACCCTTGGATTAAAAGCCCATCTTCTAGACGATGACATGCTTGGCAATGCTAGGAACTTTTACATCCAACTATTGGACAAAAGTTTTTACATGACTCGGATTAAGACTTGTACAACTATTGGATAAAAGTCTTACATGCAAGACACTTTATATCAACATATGTGGTAATGATCTCCACTTCAGCTATCAAGACTATCATGGTTTCTAGTTTGCAACTTTTCTAAGTAACCACGTCACTGCCAAAACAAAACTTAAATTCTAGTTGTCCATATCCGATTTGGAGAAACACAATCAGAAGAGGCCTCGAGTTTCAATTCTCCATTTTTGTCACATTCTAGTTTTGTATCCGTAATACTTTTCAAGTACTTCAGGATAAATGATAGTTACTTGGTGACTATCACCATGGTTTGATTAGAATCAACTAGTTACACTTAGAGCATACACAATTCTGGTCGAGCACTTAGAATTTCATACTAAATGCATTCCAAGATGGATGCATTAGGTTTCTGAGACATCTATTGTCTCTCCTTTTTATAGTGTGCACACTTTAATTTAGAGAGTTTAATCCCATGTCTCTGCAGTTGGAATCTTCACTTAGATTTCTCCATACTAAATCTCATTAGTATCAAATACTATACACATGGATTGAAAAATGTCAATATTCTCCTAGATCTATCTCTATAGACCTTCGAATTAATGACAACTCCTCAAATCCCATTTGAAGAACTAAACAAACAACTATGCTCTAGTTGATTTCAAAACATTATCTCATCTTAAATGAGAAGAATGTCATCAACTTAAAGCACTAAAAATAGAATGGTCCTCCCACTAGCCTTTATGCTAATGCAAGGTTCATATACATCTTGTGATAGGGTCAAACCTTTTGACTATCAAATCACATAAACTGACTCCGAGATGCCTGATTAGGTTCAATACTAGACCTAGAGTTTACAAACTATTTTTCTTACTCTCACTGGATATGAAGCCATTTTGGTTGTAATAAATGTGTGTCTTTATCAATGTTACGATTGAGAAGTCACTCTTCATATCCATTGCCAAATTTGATAATCAAATTATTCACAAGGGCCAAGTTAATCGAAATAATTTTGGGCCTCATGATTGGTGAACACGCCTATGTAGGTATTCTTTAGCAACCAATCTTGCCTTACAGATCACTACCTCTCCAACTTCTCCAAGTTTACACTCATAGATTGATTTGCAATCATCTAGGTCAACCTTTTGAGGATCTACCAAGTTCTATAATTTGTTTGGAGTCTCTAGAGTCCATTTAGGTTTGCATGCATCACAACCATATCCCCGAGTTTATGTTTAACAAAATCTCCTTGTTTCAAGCTTATTTAGAAATCCTACTGAATCTCTAAGGAAATGCATTCACAAGTCATTGTTTGTTTGTGACTGTGTTTCTATTGTATGTGAGATCAAAGCCTTTTTCTTGAACTCCTTCAAGATTTGTGATCCCGCCATTGTTATTTAGTATAGTATCACTCACGAGGGACATAACTCCTCTTCTGAAATAAATACTTCATTCCACTGAATCATAGAAACAATATCTAAAAGACATTTTAGATAAGTCACAAATTAGTCACAAGATGGATCTTACATCCAACTTGACTCCCACTAACTTCTCAAAGTAAGCGAAAAAATTTAAAGCTTCAAGTCAGAGTATAAAGGCAACCTATTATTGTCACATTTGTGTGACATTTGGATATTGCCTTGGTGGGTACTATTCCTAGTATCCTTACAATAGGTTTTTCAAGTGTTAAACATAGAAAGATAGAGGAACAACTGTGAAGCTCTTTAAGGAGTGAACCATATTTCTATAGTATATTCCCTATAGAGCTTATTATGAGAGAATCCAATTCTATTTAAGGTAACTTTGGAATTGATTCTTGTTAAATTTTTTGAACAATTCAAAAATAATCTCAGTCTTCGTGCCTCATTAAGTACTAGCCCACTATGACCCTGGTCATTGCTATAAGTAATAAAGTCTTGGCACTTATCGCGCACACTAACACTTTAGTGAGCTTTTAAAATCCTTATAGATCATAATCCAATGGATGTTTAGGTATGCTGACATTGACTTTAGACATTTATTCCCTTTGGATAGGATACACAAGTAGTCAATTCCTCTAGATCCGTCTAAAGGATAGATCATAACGAAGTCAATTTGTGTATTCCATTCGTTGGAATTATGTCTAAGTCAAAAGTCTTAAATCAACTGAGGGTTGATCACCTTATTTGTATTTGTTTTCTTGTTGAACTTTCAGGACAAAATATTGGAGATCAAGTTAGATAAAGTCCACTTAGTAATATTCCATTTGATTACTCAAACTAATCTAGGAATGTTAAGGGACATTTATTTAACTTTTATCCTAATATAGTCCTTAGGTACTAAGTGATCTTGTCCTATTAGCCATTGAAGTAACCATTGCTTCTTAGCTTTAGGACATACTCTCTCACTTAGTGTGTCCATTCTTTTCATCACTTGCAACCCTTTGTATAGATGAACTTTGGAACTACGGTTAATCTTAAGACTAATTTCTCATGACTTTCTTGGTTGTCTTATGCAACAATGTGCAAAGATATTCATTGTAGCCAATAATTAATACCCTAAGGATGTTTATTAATCATAAGATTAACTCATCACATGCCTTCTTGTCATCTTTGCAACACATTGCAATGATGAGCGCTATAGCGGGTATCTAATACCCCAGAAGTACTATTAATCAAAAGATTAACTTCAACGAGCATTTCCTTTTGGAGAGAAGTGCAAGACTGTACTTGTGGTTGCTTTATCCAATGTCCATACTTCTTACAATAGAAAACATGTCTTATGCTTAATGGGCCTACTGTTGACTATTTGTTGGTCTAATAGTTTCATGCCCTTATAGGAACATTTCCCATTTGGTTCTAAGACTTCAGAAATCATAGAGGCACTCATTAGAACTGATTAGTCATTTTAGCAAGTTTCAAGACATTTCTGAAATCCTTTTTCCATGATCATGATTGGAGCCATCTGATTCTAGTTTCGAGGTAAGATTATGAGTGGATTAATAAATATTTGTAAATACAAGTAGAAAATAAACACACATTCAGTTAATAATATTGTAAATATGATATGGTCTTTTATGATTAGTTACGTCCCACTAGTTTATCAAAACCCTATGACCCTCACATAGGAATTCAAAGAAAAATACATTTTTCTCTAGTCGGCATCAAGGTCCCAAAGCATTGTACTTGGACCCACAACTCGTGAGACATCTAATCATAACCTTCGGGTAGGCAACAAACTTGCCAATTGCATATGAGTACAACTCTCGATTTATTTTGCCTCATTTTTCACGTGGACGCATGACTCGTGAGACATCCATGCTAATAAATGTTAAGTTGAACCCTCAATTCAAGTTCTCATTACCTTAATTATGGTCATGCCTTGACTTGTGAGACCATATCATAACCAAGATAGAAAAAAAAAATATCTCTATACTTAGACATCAATCTCAGCTTTTCGTGGTTATTGTATTCCACGACTCGTGAGACAATGCAATAATCAAAATAGCAATCACAAGTTGATACCCATTGGTGGAAGGCATGGACCATTGAAACACCCTTTCAATGTTTGCCCATGTTGACTTAATATTAAATTAGAACTTGAACTATTCAAGTAAGGGTAATTTACTCGGGTATATTTGCAAGACCTCATCAAATCCATATTTATTATCTTGTTGAGGTTATCTATCCTAAGAATGCATCAACATACATCACAAAATAGACAACATAAAGCATAATAAATAAAACCTAGCATGCTCCTAATCCCGAGTGATCAAGGGCCATGTCCTAAGCGGTCCATGAGAGCCATTCATGGACCACAGATCAATCTAGGGTATGCAATCGAGTAATAAGGAAAATAAATCCCTATTTATTATATTGAACGTATCCCATACATTCATGGGGCCTTGAACGTTTCTTGCTCCTCGCTTTCTTGAAAAATCCATCACCTATGAACTATTTTCACCCCCTGAGTAGAGTATTCTCATTACATCTCATTACATTCAAGGGGAAAAAGGATTTTACATCAAGAATAATAGAGAGAAAGTAAGAGACACACAAGCCTCATTAAAACCAATCACATCACAAATTAATTAACTATGAATAAAAGGTCTAGGCTCCTTTGATCAACCCATTCATTACATGAACAAAAATAAAAGCAAAAATTTAAATTTACCCATAATTTAAAGATTCACATATTTATCTAAAAAAATTTTGAATTCTCTAATTCAAGATTCAAAATAAATTTAATTTTTAAATCAAAATCTAATTTCAATTTATTTCAAAATTAAAATCAGTACATATTTTGGATACTCTAGTCCAACAACAATTTGGATTAATTGATTTATAATTTAATTAGAATTCACAATCTTAATTTTAATTTAAATTTTTAATTCTTATTCAATTGAAATTATCTAATTCCAATTAGAATTCCTATATCCAATTCCATTTAGGGTTCCCAATCCTAATTTGATTCGAATTTCCTTAATCCTTATTTAATTAGGATTCCATAATCCTAATTTACGTTGGAATTCACTAATTCCATTTGAATTTGAATTTTCTTATTCCAATCTAAATTAGAATTCAAAGCTCCTAATTTAGTTGGAATACCAAATTACAAATTCCAAGATATATACATGTAAACTTTCAAATTGAATTTCAAGTTGGATCAAGAATTAAAATTTTCAAGGAAAAGCATTCTTTTAAAATAAAATTAATTTCAGTTTCAATTTAAAAACTATTAAACGATTTAATTGAAACAAAAATAAACGAGAAAATCCAATATTGCATTTTACTTTTGTTTTCTATCATTCTTATTTTTCAAATAATTTCAATTACATAAAATAAGAATGGAGCATGAAAAACTATTTTTCAATAGGCATTGAAACTCGATCCAACAAATTCAAAACGGAAGTGATTAAACAATTTAATTCTAAACATGCAATTTACATGAATGAATCTCTATTCAATTCAAGTAATAAAACAATAAACATGTTCAAGTTGCATAATTAGCTCCGATACCACTGCAAGTTTCGCATGGGCCCTGGGATGCTAACGCTACAAAATATAAAAATTTAACACATAACTATTATGTGAAAGCACCTCCCGAGGCTATTGCAATGCGAATCTTATGCAAACAACAAACATGTTTATTAAAGTTCCAAACAAAATTATACCTTATAAGCCTTCCGTTTGATGTAGGGAATTTTCATATTCAAATACAAGCCATTCTTGAGTTCCTCAAAGGATCTCGATCATTCGAACCGCATCCACGAACTCGATCCTCATCAACCCAAACATATTCACGCAAATAAGAGCCCGAATGTTCTCCCACTAAAGATAGTCCACACGAACAGATCTCCTCGGGTAATCAATTCTATGTTAGAATCAAATCAAAAACCATATAGTTGTATGTGAAACTAAATGTATTCTAACTTTTAGAATAATTCAATTGAGAAGGGTAGATTTATTTTCTAATTGTATCTTAATCCTAAGATCATCAATTGATCAAGAACTAAGAATTTATTAATAAATCAAGAAGGGGGAAGACAAACGTGCCATGATTGTCACATAATCATTCTCGTGTGCTATGCTATGAATCAAGAAAACTAGTTTTTTTTTCTTTTTCTGTACACACACACACACACATCTACCTATATATATGTAATACGTATTCTAACTTTTAGAATAATTCAATTGAGAAGGGTGGATTTATTTTCTAATTGTATCTTAATCCTAAGATCATCAATTGATCAAGATCTAAGAATTTATTAATAAATCAAGAAGGGGGAAGACAAACGTGTCATGATTGTCACATAATCATTCTCGTGTGCTATGCTATGAATAAGGAAAACTAGTTTTTTTTCTTTTTCTCTGCACACACACACCTACCTATATATATGTAATACGTATTCTAACTTTTAGAATAATTCAATTCCGAAGGGTGGATTTATTTTCTAATTGTATCTTAATCCTACGATCATCAATTGATCAAGAACTAAGAATTCATTAATGAATCAATAAGGTGAAAGACAAACGTATCATGATTGTCACACATTCATTCTCGTGTTTTATACTATGAATCAAGAAAACTAGTTTTTTTTTTTCTTTTTCTCTACATACACACACCCCCCTATATATATGTAATATGTGTCCCCCCACCCCTCGCCCTTTTTTTTCTATCGACATGTATAGATATATATATGTTGATAATATAATGTCACCTAATTTTATATATATACATGTTTGTGTGTATATATATATATCATGTGATATTCTCTTTTTTTTCCCTACATACACATACATGTATACAATATCATAGATATGATATATCCATGTATATATATATCACATATACGTATAGGTATTTATGATATATCATATCTATTTCAAAATCTTTGAAAATATGCCCTCACTTGATTTCTAATTTGATATATTAAGTATCTCTATTCTTTTGTTAATCATAAATCAATTAAATCTCTATGTAGTTGATTTAATCAATTAATTCTTAATTAATTGATTTCTCCATCAATTTCACAAATCGAATTAATTCACCAAATCATTTAATGGACTTGGGCCTTGAGGACTAATTAAATTAACGCTTTAATTTTATTCAATTAAATTAACTATTTAATTTAATTGAGCCCATAATTTAACTTAATATATTCTATTGATTAAATGATATCTAATTAATCAATGCATTGGGCCCTCAAGCCCAATTAAATAATTCTTTAATTTAATTTAATTTAATTTAATCAAATCTACATTTTGATTCAATTAAATTCCTTTATTAATTAACTTAATCAATTGAATATATTTTCTATTTTAATAAATTAAATCAACACTTTGATTTAATCTCTATTAATCATTTCATATACGTTTAGAAGTTTATCCATTTATTTTTGTGTGACCCCTTTGGTTCACCAATCAATGGGCTCGCAACTCACTACAATATTTTAGATGACAAATCCATCAATCGATTAATTAAACTCATTTAATTAATTACTTTGAATTAGAACTCTTTCTAATCCAATAGTACTCAATTATGGCCAATATCCAACAATAAGCCCACGGTGCCTAGTCAATAGGTAAACTATAATGCGTGAATTTATCTGCTTATGATTACCGTGCAAATACATTATCTCTATTATCTAATCTCCCTGATTGAGGTTTATGATATGAGATTTATCAAAAATCCTTTTCACCTCAATTCCATGATTCTTATTTATAATTAGTCTTTTTGAAAATTGATCTAGAAAACTCATTTCTAATTATTGTCTCTATCGTGGCAACAGATTTCCGTAGACTGGTTAAAATAGAACACATAGGAGATTCACCCACTCTACGGGGTGAGTAAATGGATTCTTTATTGATTCTCACAAACCTTCATACGTGGGAGATCTATACCCACATAGGCACTGTAAGACCCACCATAGGATCTGTACCTATATTAAAGTATAAATGCATATGTACAAGATTATTATGGAGCCTCAAGTCTAAGGACTAATTAATGTACACCGTAAGCTGAGAAACAATAGTAATTCGATGTGCAACTAGTGCTCCCATTTAGGTGTTTCTTGGTGGGATCCTCAGTGAACTCATTCTCTAATGAACACCTACTTATTCATATGAATGTCTCTACATTCGATGTCTATATCATAGGTACAAGTCTTAATCAGAGTCATGTTAATGTACTTGGTATTTGTTAGACTCTTCAACTTGGAGTGATTTAGATCAAGCCTTAGAGACTTGTTGCAAGACCTCCATCTCTATATGAGACCAAGTCCCACATCCTTATGTGTTCTAGGAGCTTCAACCATATATGTATAGATTATACTTGAGTATAATTTACACATTATGATGAAGGTGGCCAAAGAGTATAAGCTTTTATTTCTACTATTAATTGAAAAGATTGTTTGTTACGAAGAATATTTGAAAACATCACTAATCTCATTGGCTTGTCGGGCACTACTCTGAAATTAGGTTGCTTAATGTATTTTACCCAAAAAAGTGCTCCTTGATAAGAGCATAAACTATCAAATGGTTGTTGATAAGGGTATAAATTGTCTACAATGCTCCTTGATATAAGTATAAACTATCTTAAATAAAAAATAGAAAAAAAATAAAGTGCTCCTTGATAAGAGCATTAGCTGTCAAATGCTCCTTGATAAGAGGGTAAACTATCAACAATCCTCCTATACACAAGCCTAAACAATCTGAAATTCCAAAAAAATAAAACAAGAATTCAAATTCAAATGAAGACTCCTAATTACGAGTATAAACTATCTAACAAATTCAAATTCAAATAAAGACTTCATGATATGAATATAAGCTATTTCCAAACTAAAATTCAAATGAAGGCTCATTGATATGAGTTTAAACTATCTACAAAATGATGTTATAAAACTCTCTTATATGAGCATAAACTATATACAAATACAAGTGAAATCTCCTTGATATAAGTTTAAACTATCTAAATATAAGTGGATGCTTTGGATTAATTTTCACAGGAAATGATTTCGAGACTCAGTCACTTACTCTCATTTGTCAAAATAGATGAAAATGAACAAGTCTCTAGGTGGCAATTTGTAGCCATTGAAATTTTATGCCATAAATAAATTGAAACGTGTAATAGTTTTTTTTTAAAAAAAAAACGTAATCAATTATACTTTTTTATTTTTATGTTGGAAACTTTCAAATTAAATTGCAAAATTAAATAAAATATTTAATTGAATTGTTGATTAAATCAAATAGTTCCATGTTTAAATATTTGGCAATAAAGATCATATCTTGCAAATAAGGAGGCCAAATAATAATATTTTGGCAAGTCAAATAACATCTTGTGATCAAAACAGTAAATTGCTAGCAAATATTGAAGGACCAATCAAATCACACCACCTCATCCGGTGAATATGACAAGAATTCATCTCCCACATCTATAACTATGGGTCCTCTCTACTATCCAAAGGCCTACAACAAGAGAGACACAAGGACAAGCATTTAATCAAGGAAGTCAAGATTCTCTCAAGAAGATTTGATGTGATCAAGGTGAAGTTTTTGGCACTCTTCATGAAGATCATTTGAGTCAAAGCGTTCAATTTGAAGTCAATGTGTCAACCCAACAAATTGATATTTTCCACAAATCAAGTTCAAATTATGTCCACAGTGTTCCCCGCGCTCCTAGTAGCATTCATTAAAATTCTTGACGCTTTATTTGTGACAAGGTGCTTACCCTAAGAATTGATGTTGTCGAATATCAAATCAACTTTAAAAGAAAAATTAAAGGATCAAAGAGAGATTGTACCCACACTTGTTTCAATTAAATTAAATAAATTTATTTGTACTATTTGGTCTGCCTTTTAATTCAATTGAAATAAAAATTTGTGTTACGGTGTGGTTTTATATTATACAATGGACAATAGACATAATAAGTTTCTATGTTAATTTGACTACAATGTATACTGAGGTTTTAATTTGATGTCTTTTTAACAAATCACCATTATATGTGTATATTTTATTTTAATATTTCACAGGTAGTTGTCTTAATCATATATAGTTTGTCTTTGTCTACTTTGAAATTTGCTGATCGTATGAAATAATTGTATAACATGAGTCAATAGTTATCATTTTAACCTGAGAAAGCCTACTTGAAAAGTTTGACAGCCCTATGTTGCTTGTACAACTAATTGAATAATCATTTGAGATCGGTAATTAATGAGGGGGTAAATACTAGGGATATTTTCTTGTGTGGTATGCTCAATTACATGTCATGAATAGGTTGTATTTGGTGCGGAGAAATGAGAGCGTATATTTTCTTTTAAAAATTTCTATTCTTTTTTGATAAATGTTGATGTTTATATCCATTAATTATAAACTTGATGTTTGACTACAATATCACCCCTCGTATTGAAGTGCTTGTCTTTGGTGCCCAAATGTCAGATTTGTTATAAAATGAAACTACGGGACATTTGCTCAATTTATGTGAATTGTTATACGAGGAAATGAAAAATTAATTATAATTTAAATTATACTAATTGATTTAAATATGCAACAATATTAGGAATCTAAGGAATATCGTTATGCATTGTTATGTTTGGTGTTGGTGTTCGTGTTCAAACACATTAATTGAGAGAGAATGCCAGATTAAATTTTGTTTGGTTTGTTACAATAATTTTTAAACTTTGCATGTGTGTCAATGATTGTGACTTGAGGTTATGCAGATGTAATCCTCAGACATCACGTTATCTTTTTTTTTTGATTTTTTATTTATGTGTGTGTGTGTGTTGGGTTGGGGGGAGGGATTGGTGGGGCTTTATGGGAAGTTAGATCCTACCCAATTGGTATATACACATTTGGATTGAATATGATGATATCACAATTCCACCTTTTGACATCATTATATTTAGATCCAACAACTAATACACCACTTGGGCATATACCCAAGTGGGTAGCATCTCATGTCCCAAATGATCCCTCCTTGATGAGTAGTTCGGCATATTCCTAATACATACCACATTTTAATGTATAACCATACATGCAACCTACATTGAATGGCTACGATAGCGGACTTATCTAACAAGATAGAGGAATCGGAGGATATTCTTATGCTATATTTTTATGATTTGTATTTTCATTTATATGTTAGGGAGTTATTTTTCCTGTTGGATTTTGTGGCGCTACAGGTGCCTTAGCTAATTAGTAATTCAATGAAAATGGATAAATGGGTGAGCACAGTTCGCCATTTTGGATCATGTTTCGATAGTTATTGGAAATGAGGAAGTATATTTACTTTAAATTGATGGAGATATCCGTCTTATTCTTGGGATTGTGATTATTTATGATGTTTAGTTTTTTGTTTTGTGAGGTTTTTAAAATTTTATTATAGTATGGTAATTAGTTTGCGGTGGTTGGAATTGCTTGTATGCGTTTTTTCCATATTGTATTTTTATAACAATTTAGTTGTGATTGTCCATGTAGTTGTATTGATTTACTTTGAGGTTGTCTTCTTTAGTTGTGTAAATAAAGGAATTAGATTATTGGCACGAGTTAGTAGATGTGTAAAACAAATCACTAAATCGAATATTTATGGCCGGTTAATAGTAAAGTGAATTGTACTTAGTTTTACATTTTGTGCATGAGTTATTATTATTGTATATAATTACATGTTCATTGATAGTAGAGATGATTATTAAAGGTTGGGGCATACGAATGAAAGGTGTATTCGTTGACCTATTGCTCTATAATGATTTTGATATTCCAAGATATTTGGTAATGCTATTACTAATTAGAGATTTATTCTAGTTACCATAAATCGTATCTTTTCTTGTTCTTATGATCACATGTATGGAAAATTGATTACTTCTTTGCTTAGTTGATGACTATCTTTCAAACATTGGTCAAATCCTTTTCCATCCATGATCATAAGTTCGTGTTTTAAGAAAGGTTGACCTAGTAATACTTCTGGTAGCATTGATTCCACATGAAATCTTTCACCAACAACTCATTCCCTTCTTGCACTCATACTAGCCATTGTTTCTGTGCTATTTAATAAGAGAACACACTTCATTTAGTGAGGTGCCTAAGAATGATCACTTGAAGTTAGAATCTCTAGTGTAAATGCTTTACAAAGTCACATAGTGATCTTCCTTGTTAACTCTTGTATACTTGTTTTGTTACTACAAGAGACGTTATGAGGTAAAGAATGAAAAAAAGTCATAGAGTTCCTTGAAGCAAGTTGAGTTGTTTAATGGTTGCCTAGTTGTGGTAGTAGTTGGGTGCACGAGATACCGGCTAGGTGTTAAGAGACATTTAAGCATACTATAGAATTAAGGTTCGGACAAAGGGCAACCGTGATATATAATGCCAGAACGGATCATACTAGCTTGCTTTGGAGAGTGTTTATTAAAGGAATATCCACTCTGGTTGTTAATTTACCTAGTACTTCAAATACCAGTAAGCAAAGCCCTTGTGCTTCCACTCTGAGTACATGGATTATTCCACTGCATTTCATGATTCCACACACACATATTTTTCTAACATTATGGTTATGTTGTTGGAAAGTGATTAGTTAAATATGGTAGGATATAAAGGTTATGATAAATTAGCTATTACTTAGGGTGTCTATATGAAATAATTGCTTATTTATCCATTATTTAGTTATAATATATTTAAGCCTTTATTTGAGCAATTATGTATGGCTAATAGTGATCTTATATACAAATACTTTAATATTAAAATGGAAAATACGAAAAGGGCTTTTGAGTAGGCTAAGTGGGTAACCGAAAAAAGGACGCTTTCTAAGTTGCCTAGTGGATCGAAAGGGCATGTATGTATTGAAATGCAGGTGATAACCAACTCATATTACTGTAGCTGATGTGAGTATAAATAGGGGTGTATGCTCTAGGACTACACATCAACTGTCGGTTCAAAAGATTGTGTCTATGTGTTTCTCGTATGCATTGATTGATATATTTAGAATTCATAGTGTATTGTCAAATCATTTGCCCATTGCTTTAAAGAATATAATGTATCTCAAGGTTGTTGTCGTTGTTGTTGTAGCTTGTGCACATTGCTATACGTAAAGGTTGTGCAGCCTTACCTACAATTCTATGGTCTAGTGGTGTTTGGCTATCAAAGCCAAATGGATGAGAACAACGCTATCTCCCTTGGAGCAATACAGAATATGCATTATGAATTGGTTGTGGCTCATTAAGGTGTGAATTGTAAATAGCCTCAAGTGAAGGGTTGTTACACAAAAGAAACTCGACTCTCTTCTTGGAAAAAAGGCTTTAAATGGCCTCGAGTGAAGGGTTGCTGCACAAACAAATCTGCAATAAAGAGGAAGTCTACAAAATTTCTTTAGGCTTCGTTTGGTAGGGTGGAAAATGGGAGGAAGGGGAGGGGAAGGAAGGAAATTGGAAGGAAAATGTATATTTTCACTTGTTTTGTTGTGGGAGGAAAAGGGAAGGAAAAAAATTGATGATGGAAAAATAAGCATAGGGCCCACTGATATTTTTTCCACCCAAAATCGGATCGATAAAGAGAGGAAAATAACGCAAGGATTTCTATAAAGTAAGATTTTCAAAATTATCCATATGTATAACTAGGTGTTCAAATAATATTGCATCTTCTACTAGTATGGATTCTTGCATTTTTTTAAATAGCAAATATGACGTGTTTATTTGTATCATACATTAAAAATATATTTCACATATTTATTTATATTAAATTATCTATGACATAATTATATTTACAAGTTAATTATATTTATAATTACATAAAATTGTAGTTGTCATTTGACACAATGCAAACAAATATTTCATTATATTAATTTATATATTTTATTTACATTATATTTATTTATTTTGATTTTATTAATTTATTTTAATACATGAATTCATAACATAATTATGATTTATAATGATATAAGGATATAGTTATCATTTAATATAGAAATCATTTTATTTCCTTCCACTTTTCCATTCAAGCAAACAAAAGAAAATGATTAGATTTCTGTTTTCTTTCCATCTATTTTCCCTTCAACCAAACATACCTGTGGAAAATTAAAATCCACCCATTTTCTTTCTTTTCATTTTCTTTCCTCTCTATTTTCTTTCCTATGCCAAACATGTGTAAAGGTGTGGAGAATGTAATGGTTTGGGTTCGAATCCTAACAGATGTGCGTGCATGGATTATATAATAATAATAATAATAATAATAATAATAATAATAAGAAAACAATGATGCAAAAGGTTTGTGAAATAAGCACAAGATTTGGATTTCAGTGGAATAACACAGCATGTATAAACAAGGGACTTCATCAAAGCAAGAATGCTGGTCCACTTACTAGTTTTGTTTAAAAGTTTAGAAATCACCACAACAAAAATCCTTTTTTCCGACACAAAAATGTGCCATAATATGTACTTTTTTGAGGCATTTATACTTTTTAGGGCAGATAAAATATATGTCGCATAGTTGCGTGTCGCAATAAATAGTGAGACACATATTAATTGTCCCTAAAATATTTATTTGTTAGGACACTTATTTGTATCACAATAATATATTTTTCAGACACATTAATAGTACCCATTATTCCGCCGAAATTCTATTATTTTTTATTAAAATAAAATTCCAATTTCCAAACGTAGGAATCGAACACAGGACCTCTACTACTTCCTCACGCGTGCTCACCCAAATTTAATCCATATTTTGCAATCACTGGAAGTTGAACCCTCGTCTCTTGGTTGACAAACAAGTCTCTTGCCGTTGGACTAAAATCACTTTGTTGCCATATTTTTTCTTTTTCTATAGTTAACATATATATTTGAAATTACCACTTTAATAATTTCTGAAATATTATTACATTATTATTTACCTCTTAGTTGCATTACATTTAAGGTGAAATTATCAAATCGTTTATTTTAATATACTATAATTTATAACGCATCGTTGCATTCTTTCTGATTCGAAGTAGTAGTAGTAACAATAATAAGAATAAGGCTTATATAAACATTTTCCCAATTATATATGTATGTATATATTTATGTTTATACATAAATATTATATATGTAGCATACAATAATTAAAATAATAATAAGGTTAATATAAATATTCCTCCAACTATATATATCTATATACACAAACATTGTATATATATATATAGCATACACAAACATTATAAATATTCCTCCAACTATATATAATATTTTTTAATTTTTTAAAAATTTTTGGCAGAATTGTCTACCGAACTTTGAAAAGTTAAGATTATTTTTTAAAATTTTTTTTCTATGAAAATTTAAAATTTAACATTTTTTTAATTTTTTTAAATTTTCGATGAAAAATTCAGCCCAAATTCCGCCGAAAATTGAAAAATTAATATTTTTTATTTTTTTAAATTTTTGGTCAAATTTTCAGCCAAACTAATATTTATATATATGGCAAACTAATATTATATATATGGGACTTCTAAGTGCCTCACTAAACTTGATTATTAGGATTAATTAATAAGTATTTCAAAATAATATTTTCATGACACTTACAAAAATGTATCCCAAAAAACAGTTGCATATATAGCCACTTTTAAGTGCCTCAATAAACTTAGTTAATAGGATTAATTGAAAGTGTCCTAAAATAATATTTCTATGACACTCATAAATATGAATCCCAAAAGAAAATACATATATGGCACTTTTAAGTACCTTAATAAACTTAGTAAATATGATTAATTGATAAGTGTCCCAAAATAATAATTTTATGGCACTTATAAAATGTATCCCAAAAAAAGTGTCCTATAATGTATATTTTGTTGTAGTGAATTGATGCAATTTATTAGAATGCCCAGATCCATAATGCCAATTATCATTAATGGTGCTTCTTGGATGCAATCAAGCAAGTTGTTTCAGCTCTAAATTAGAGAATCATCATTTCATTCTTTATTTTGATTTATTTTAATCTACATTCTTTATGTTTATTTCTTTTAATCTACAAAACCTTTATATAGTATAGTTGAACGTTATTTTTATTTTATTTTAATCTACACTACCTGTATATAGTGTAGTTGAACTTTATTGTGATATTATTCTAATCTACAATACTTGTGTACAGTGTAGTTGTGATTTCTTCAATTGTATATTTATGCTACTTAGATTTGATTAGTCAATATTAATATTTATTATAAGCTTTGAATTATTAGTAATTTAATTTAAATTTATCAAATCTAGATATAATTGGTTTAATTAATGGAAAGTAGTTAAGTCGTTGACAATTTTATTTACTTGGGTTCAAATTTTGATAAGTGTAATCAGAGTCTACAAAATATAAACACGAATTAATTGGTCTTATAGATAGTAACAATACAATTATACCTTTAATTGATTGGCCTCATGTGAAATGGAACTTCTAGAAATTTTATAACTTCTACAAGTTCTTATAGATCATTTGCGTAGTGCAAAACTTATACAATATTTAGCTAGGATGTTAAGTATTTTATAACTAATTACTGTTGTAATGAATAAATTAATAAATCGCAATCTGCTTTCAGATCTTGAAAACAGAGTAAGAACTGTATAATTGAAACCATTAAAATTAAAATCCATCGAAATGTAAGATACATAATATATATATATATATATATATGGATGTTTTCAGTTGAGAAATAAATAAAATATCTTGCGATTGATACTTATTAATTATTAAAATAAATTATATGCCTTTCAATTTTTCAAAACAAAGAAAATATTTTATGTTTGATACATAGTTGTTTCTCATATACACACTTTTTTTTTGTTTTATCCACTTGGTTCCGACACCCATTGGTCAACTAATGTATCAATGTACCAATGTATCTTGAAGACTATAAATGTACCATTATAGTAATTATAGAAGTTTCTCGATAATTATTAAAATATTAATATCCAAAAAATGGAATGCCCAAGACTCATTATTTTATATGTTTCTTAACAATATTTGGGATGGAGAAAGTACCAATTACATAATTACTTATATAATTTTCTTACTATTAAAAAAGAGTAATAAAATATCCAAGGTTGCGTCTCCATTGAAAGGACTTTTTCGTAATTAACCAATAAAAAAAATTAAGTATTGATATTACATTTAAATTTTTCTTAAGTAAAATTGTAGCAATACTTATTGGGAATATGCATTAGACTTATTAATGTGGTTAGAGAATTGGACTAATACGTTTCCAAAACACATTTCATCAATGGTAATAGGGATTTTTACAAAATTTGTCCTCTAAATTTGGGATATTTGAATTTTTGTTTTTTATGTTTGATTTTTTTTATTCAATCTTAGTTATTTATCTTACAAATGTTTCAATTTTAGTACAATTTTGGGCTACTTCAATCTCTAGAGTTGACGTGGCATGATAATCGATCGAATTTTTTCACCAATGCTGATATGGTAAAATTTAACTCCGTTATTTGGGGATTTTATTGATTTTTCCCCCAAAATACCTATGTGAAAAACATCCGTTATTTGATTTTAAAAAAAAGTAAAAAAAAAACCATGCCATATACACACACAAATATATATGTATATATTCACACACATATATACACAAACATATTCACACTCACACACACACACACATATATATATATATATATATATAGAGAGAGAGAGAGAGAGAGAGAGAGAGAGAAGAGAAGAGACGAGATTCAAAGAGAGAAGGGGGGTGGGGGTAGTTGAGGAAAATTTCGGGGAGAAGGGGTATTGGGGGGTCGTGGGGTGGGGATAGGGGGAGTGACTAAGAGAGAAGGGGATGGGGGGGTGAAGACGATAATGAAGAGGAGGGTGGGTGTTTTTTCTTTTTCATTTTTTTAATTAATTAAGTAAATAAAAAAAAATATATATATATATATTATTTAAATTTCTTTTCTCAGAATTAGAAGATAGAAATTTTCTATTTTTTTTTGTATTGTATAATATGTAATTTTATTAAATTTTGTGTTTAATTAAATTAATTGAATTTATATAATATTTTATATTGAAAACGAATGTATATTTAAATTTTTAATATATAATATTTATATAAATTAAATATTTTTAAATATACAAATGAAAATTATGAGGTGGCTTTTATTTAGTTTTTTTAAAGTGCCAATTCATCTCCATGTAGGATCTAAATACACATCTCACAACTAACACCGTTACCACATCAGCATATATAGTGGAAAATTTAGAAAACCCCCAATTTTTCATGCCACATCAGCTCTAGCCACCGGTGTGATAAAAAATCAGACTAAAATTGAAAATTTGGGAAGATAAAGGATTAAAATTGAAAAACTCAAATATAAGGCACAAAACTCAAACACCCAAACTTGAGGGATAATTTTTGTAAAATCTCAATACTGAAAATTTAAACTTAAAAAAAAAAAAAAACATATTCTAAACTAGATAAATTCATATTAAACCCATATCTTGTATATAATCAATGAAAAACTTCGTCAAGCATTAGTGTTGGCACAATAACTTTGTTTCTAAGTTGAGAAGTAGCTCAAACACACAGTCTCATTCTATAAATTTATATCACAACTTAAATGATTTTTGAGTTTTGAATTCTTTAACTTTTGTATTTATACACTAATATCGTCAATGGTTATAATATTAATATTTTTAAGTACAAATACCATAGGTAAATGTAGTAACAATAAATTTATATTATCCCAACAATGAAAACAATAAAAATAATAATGTAAATAGTATTTCAAATTCTAGAGATTGTGTGGCCTAATGGATATGGCCCTCGCCAACAGCAACAACAATAATATTGTAAATTATGTGGCCTAGTGGATAAGGCACTCACCTCGGAGTGGGAGATTGTGGGTTTGAGTCCCATGTCAATTTTATGTCTGATTTTCATTCTATCCTCTGTCTTCACAACTTGCACCTTTTTATTGATTGATCAGTATTTTGTTTACCATTTCTGCAAATAATTTGTTCAACTCTCGTTTTTAACTCGATTCGTTCCTCCTAAAATGAACTTCAATTCATTCCAATTTTTATTCAAAATCTTTTCCTAGGGGAGTCCTATTGAATTGATTGAGTGGGAGCAAACTTTGAATATAATTATTAAATGGTGTTCTCTTGTATCTATACTATTAATAAAACACTTAGGGGGTCTAATAGCCATCTTGATGTCTTTTGGTCAAAGTTTTTCGTATCTCTAATTTATTTTCTCTCATCTCTTGTCTTCCAATACCATTAATGCGTTTTTAATTTCTTTCTTTTTTACATTCTCTCTCTCTTTCAACACACACACACACACACACATTATACAAGAAAGGCTTTAACAACCCATGTGAGAGGCACATGATAATTTTCAGATGAAAATTTGGCCCAAATATGGCCAAAGATGGTAAAATGCCAAAATCATGGAGTTGGGATAGTTAAGTGTTCAGAAAACCAAAAAAAAAAAAAAAGTTGAGGTGGCAAAGTACAAAAATGGCATAGTTTGAAGTGCAAAATATTTTTATCCCAATAAATTAAGTAATTATTATAAATATTTATTTAATTATTTAAAACTTATAAAATTTAGAAAGTCTATTACAAATAATCAAAAATTAATTCCAAAAAAATAATAAACGCAGTGGAGAATAAAAGGATCTAGCCTTTATGCATGCATGCACGGCATTCAAAAAAATTATATCAATACACATATTATGGAAAGCAATAAATAATCAATTAAACAATTTAACTAATTAAATAACTTATACTGCATAATACTATAAAGTATAAAATATACCTACCTCAAATATTGAACAAACTAACTGCGCTAGGATGTGCATTGATCACGAAAAATCCTTCCATTAATTCGTTATGAAGCCCGGGATCAACTCACTTGACCACCAAGATTTTCTTTGTAATCCCCCACTAACTTTGGAGTATGGGCTCCAAAATCAAGAAAAAAATATTTTAACTAGAAAACAAAATTTCTATGAAATAAATTTAAATTTCTTAAAATTTAGTTTTACTAAAGCAATTATGTTCTTTAAATTCTCCAAGTCATTGAATATTGAATTATTATTATTATTATTATTATTATTATTATTATTATTATTATTATTATTATTATTATTGTTATTATTATTTATTTTTGGTGTCTCTTGAACCTATTGTCAAGGCGCCTTTTATAGAAAAAAAATATATGAGGAGAAATTGTGTTTTTTCGATGTGGGAAGAGTGAAAAATCAAGAAAAGTTGAATTATTTG
This sequence comes from Petrea volubilis, assembly GCA_026212405.1. Taxonomy (NCBI): domain Eukaryota; kingdom Viridiplantae; phylum Streptophyta; class Magnoliopsida; order Lamiales; family Verbenaceae; genus Petrea; species Petrea volubilis. Next base: position 8,597,007 of record CM047883.1, read on the forward strand.
CATAAAAGCCAACCCAAAACATTGTTGTTGTGCAGAGTCAGATCCCAATCTTACAAATGACAACACTCCTCCTCACCGCTGGACCAATCTACATCTTCCTACAAACTTTGCTTTTGAAAGCTATTTATTTTATTTGAAATAAAATATCATTTTTCTTGTCACCTGCATCTAATTTATCTGTCTTATGGAATAGTTAAATATTTTCCGAATGAGTTAAATTAGAGGGTTATGAAGGGACCTTAGGAAAAATTAATTTTAGCTCAAAACGGTCAAATCTAATTATCATCCCATGATAATATTTGATTACAAGTTAACAATATTTAATTCCACTAAATAAATATTGTTGCACTCTAAAATTAATTAAATATTCCATTGTAACATTTATTTGTATTTGACCTCTATAAGATATCTTTGAAAAATAAAATCAAACTACTATCAAATTTGTTTTCACATTTTATCCTAAATTCTCGATTTGTCTATATTGAAATATTTCACATGAAAATATTTTCATATAATTTCTGTGACGCTTTGCTAGAAATACTTTGGCCAAAGATTTAGAATTAATTTGAACTTTGCAAATCAATTTAGGGGATATCTATATCTTCAAAAGATTTATAGATTTCATCAAATACTTTTCTTCAGCATATTTCATGCAAATAACTAACATACAAAGTATGTTGGCCACTTACGACCTCACTTCCAAGTACATTAAACTGATTAACACTAAATGCCCAAGGTCGCAATATTTTCAAGATTTACAGTCAGTTCGTATGAATTATTCATTTTAGATAGTAGTTCAAAATGAATAATTCAAATGGTTCAGTTCAGTGTTCCAATCTAATTGGTGAACACCAATATGCTATAACTTGAATCACAATTCCCATGTTTAAAGAAAAATAATCATTTATAGCATATTATAGTCTCAACAGATAAGAAGAAAATATTCTTATAATCGACTGCGAACTCAAACAATAATGCATGGCTTTAGTAATTTAAGCTTTTTCATGAAACAATACTTTCGTTTAAATTACAACCATGCATCATTAAATATTACACTCATTTAAAGGAATAATTGTAAATACACATAATTTGCTGTAAATTCAATTTCATAAATAAATAAAATAACACGATATTACTATTTAAATTAGATTTTAGGGCACATATACCTAACAATTTGTGTGTTCCAACGGTTACTTTGAGTTTAAAGCTGGGTTCTAAACCATATTTTACATAGAGGGGAATCTTCAGCACTTTGCCGTTGTTCACAGAGGGTATTTGGTGGAGGATTGGGTCTGGTGAACACATTAACATATGGAAGGATTCGTGGATCCCCCATCTACGATCGTTTCGGGTTTTGATGCTAATTATCCCCGCAATTGGCCAATGTTTTTGTGGCACCCTTTTCTCCAAGATCTCCCTATATGATTGGGGTCCACTGACAGTCGTATTGAGTACCAATTTTGTGATTGATACCTATTACGAACATCCTAATTGATACTATTTAGTAGTCACATATAGTACAACGGAAGCGAAATAGAAATACAAACGCAAGTTATATGTAGAACTTTATCAGTTCAAAGGGTATCAACGTAAAACAACCAAATTCATCATTTCATTTAGTGTCTCCAAAATTTATCAAACATACTAAAAGAACTAAGCACTCGTATCTTGGTTTACCCCTATTGTCTTATAATGAGTTTCTCTCATCTTGTCTATCCTAAATTTGAGGCAGTGAACAGAAAGAGTATGGGGTAGTAAGTCCAAGTGACTTAGTGGGGTGTAATACATAGTGATATAGATGTTAACGAAAAGATTAAAAAAACTATTTAAAATAGTAAATCATGATAAAGTGCGCAGTAGTGTGAAACCTGTATTCTGTAATGCAATATGGTAAATGATCAACACTAGTAGTGAGTCATAAACAGTGTCTCCAACCTTATGAATACCCAAATTAATAAAATATCATGAAGCCCTTATGCCCCCCAATGTCAAGGAGCGACCTTGACTACGGTAAACGGTAGGTGCACCACTTGCCCGTGCAATACACCGAACCAATCATATTACAGCCAACCTCCAACTATACGTAGTAATTGGATCCTGCAGTATGTTATCATATAAAAGGACTCTATCGTCGGTCTGTTTCGCCCGATATATCCCTCTTATATGTACCGGGCCCTTACTCTCCCAAGGGCGTCCCCAAGGGTGTCAATCGTATAATAAACGGTACGGTATAGTTCACAATTTTCAATAATGCAATAGCTTGTTTCCAAAACTAGGATAAATAAATTAGGATCAACATAAGAAACATATGTAGTTTTTAGTAGCCTAAAATGCAAGTATATCTATCGGGATAACAAATAACCATAATCAAATGAGGTGAGTCATATGATAGTATTTACTACATATAGTTCAGTACCCCAGAAAAGAATAGTTGAAAGCTGTCACCTTAGTGGTTTTGGATTCACCAAGATTAGGGGTTGAATTGGCTATATCAACTCGGTAACCACCTAAAATTCGCATTAGCAGCTAAGATTAGAAAACCAAGCCGTATGACTAGTAGGCATCTATAAAGGAAAACTATAAAACCAACTTAGAACTTTTGAAGTTACATAATACTTACACACTTATAACGTTATAATTTGGTGAAAAACGAACTAATTGTTCTTAATAACTACTCTAAGGAGAATATTATGCCACTACTAAAAAACACGGATTTGGCCACGGATTTTGGCCAAAATCCTTGGCCAAAAAAAAAAGGGCTACGGATTTAGCCAAGGAAAAATTCCGTGGCTAAATTTGGCGTCACTAAAATTAGCCACAGATTTTTGGCGACATGACTTTTCCTGGTTAGCGACGGATTTATCCATGGCCAAGCCTTTTTAATTTTAACAAAAATATTTACTTAGCCACGGATTTATCCGTGGCCAAAAATAAACTTTTTATTTTAAATTTAGCGACAGAAAAATTCGTCGTTAAAAAAAGTATTTTTTTTAAATATAAAAAAAATAGCGGCGGAAATTTCTGTCGCTAGAAAAAAGATTTTTTAAAAAATAAAAAAATAGCAACAGAAAAATCCGTCTCTAAAAAAAAGTATTTTTTAAAAAATTAATAAAATAGAGACAGAAAATTCTGTCGCTAAAAAAGTTTTTTAAAAATAATAAAAATAGCGACGGATTTTTCCGCCGCTAAAAAAATTTAAAAAAATTATAAAAATGGCAGCGGAATTTTCCGTCCCTAATAAATATATTTATTTAAAACTAACAAATATAGCAACGGAAAAATCCATCGCTAATAATTTTTTTAAAATAATAAATATAGCAACGGAAAAATCCATCGCTAAATGTACGGAATTTTGAAATATTTAATTTATTTTAATACTTCCCAAAACCTGCATTTTTTTTCAAACTTCAAAATGCCAACAAACATTAATATAATACTAATTCAATACTAACATCATCATCCCCATCATCCTCCTCATCATTGTCATCGTCCAAATAATTCATCTATATATACAAGAATTCTTACAAAATAATTTATACAATAATACATATTTGAAAGTCTTTAAAAGTCAAATGTAGGGACATCATCGTCCCCATCATCGTCGTCATCATTATCATCGTCATCGTCGCCTTCATTTTCATCCCGAGCAATAGGAGCAAACGAAGTAGAACCTTTCTTACGCTGCGGAGCTAATCGACACGTGAACTTTTTTAGGTTGGCCGCCATTAGTGACACGATTTTCTGAAGGCCGGAGATCTCTCGACTATGCTTTTCTTCCATCTCAGCCATCTTCTGACTATGCTTCTCCTCTAAATCGCTCATCTTTTGTGTGAGCTCCTCTGTCTTGGGGTCAACCCAAGTATTCAAATCGGTCCATAATCCAGAAGATTCAACCGACACGATAGAGGGTCCACCGGCAACCCCATACCAACGACCCTTCTTTGGACCGCCGACTGTCTGCTCCAAATCTAAAACGCACATATTTTTTAATAAAGTATATATATATATATATATATATTTTAATAAGTATATCTATCTAATAAATACTCTTTTGAATGTTACCTCCAACTTGTTGGGCTGCTGAATAGGTCCGCCCTATGCATTCTCAGCGACTCGAGAACCAGCTTCCTCATAATTAGCCCTGAAGCTCTCCTGCAAAAAAAAAAAAAAAAAAAAAAAAAAAAACATACATAATTGTTATAAAAGCATTTTTGGTAATAATAAGTGGCGATAAATATTAATAGAAAACTACCAAAGTAGTCTTTGCTCGCTCATCGACATAATGCTCGGTTCTTTCCTCGTCTGTTGAACAGTGGAGAGACATAAATGTTTCGTCTACCGAAGGCCGATGTTCGTATTTATCCGTCTGCAATAAAAATGAAGTAAAATACAATGACAGTAATGAGATAAAACCGTAAAAATCAACACTACTTCAATTAATTAAATAAATTGCAAGAAAAAGTAATTACTTACCAAATGATCTTGCCACCTGAAATGAGATCTAGCTCCTCCCTTATGGCCAGGGAATCCCCTTCCATCACACGTCAATGCTCGGTTTGCCCTGTTCTGCTCGCTTATCCTCTGGAACTCTGGGGCGCCCCATGTGACCCGTAAAGCATTCCAAGATTCCTCACCTATCCAATTAGGCCTACGGTTGTGACTACGAGCTTTAGCCAATCTATTCTTCAAGATCTCCGAACCTTTATGCTCGAAGTTCTTCCAAACTCGGCTCGAACGATCAGGCCGCCAAAAGAATTTTCTCTAAAGAAATTCAGGTAAAAAATAGGCTTATACGAACAAATTAATGTAGTAATATCCAAATTTCAATTAAGCTAAGTAAATACACATACCTTAAACTCAGAAAACCACATCTCACGAATTTCAAGCGGGACCTTTTTCCAAGTAGGCCGTGGTCGCTTGAAACCATTCTCGATTATTTCACCGATCTCTTGTATACATTTCTCCTCGAGGTCAAACCTATTATACAAGTGAAACAACAAATTTATACATTGCAAGGCATATAAAATATATAGAGAAGATCTCTATTTATTGAAAAGATGGCAAACTTATATAAATCAATTCACTTACTCTTTTCCTTGTGCCATTATTAGAAGCTGTTGGCCATCGGTATCACTGTTTTGAGATATATCGGTGAATCGACCCTCATTCATCGGCGTCGATGGGGCTGACCTTACGGCAGGGGACGGAGGATCCGATCTCGAACTACCTAAATTGACGTTTCGATTGGTCGGTGGACGCATATGCCGATTAGACCCTGAGTCCGATACTTTGTCCTTGCCTTTTTTCGATCTCCCGGCCATCTATTTCAGAATTCTCAACAAATAATCAAGAAACTTAATAAAATATTAACAAACAACACAATTGATCACACATCGATTATGAATAAATACGAAACTAACAATTCCTAAGCATCAAATACAAATTAACAAAATCACAATAATTCATAACAATAGATCGACAACAACTACATCAACAATACAAAATATCTGATTAAAATAATGTGATTTTGAAATGGCTCAAACTGCTTCGTGCCCTGTAACGTCTGATCGAGCAATTCAACAATAAATCCGTGGCCAAGCCCAATTTTTTTTTAAAAAAAATTAAAATTATTTTGTGGCCACGGATAAATCCATGGCCAACCTAATTTTTTTTAAAAAAAAATAAATTCTATTATTGGCCATGGATTTATCTGTGGCCAACCCCAGTTTTTAAAAAAAAAAATTAATTTCTTTAATGGCCACGGATTTATCCGTGGCCAACCCCAGTTTTTTAAAAAAAAAAATTAATTTCTTTAATGGCCACGGATAAATCCGTGGCCAATTCCAATTTTTTTTAAAAATAAATTTAATTAATGGCCATGGATTTATCCATGGCCAATAGTCAACATTAAAAGTTGACTTTTGCCGAATCGTGCGTTTTCGTTAATTAGGCTAGACGGAACCGCCCGATTCGAGCAATACAACCTCAACGCTAATCAATATGCTGGAACGTCCATTTTTTTTTATAATTCCTACATAAGTTAATTGACGTTAGCATACATTGATACCGGACCACGATGTCGTTCATATATATCAGTCAAAGAGAAAAGCGCATTCTCGTTAAACAAACAGCAATTTTCACCGCATAAGATGGGACAATGTAATAATCGTGATTAAAATAATGTTATTTTGAAATGGCTCAAATCGTTTTGAGCCCTGTAACGTCCGATCGAGCGATTCAAACAAGCCATTTAAAATTAAAAAAAATTACTTATTGGCCACGGATAAATCCGTGGCCAAGCCCAATTTTTTTTTTAAAAAAATTAACATTATTTATTGGCCACGGATAAATCCATGGCCAACCCAATTTTATTTTAAAAAAAATAAATTCCATTATTGGCCACGGATCCCCTGTTTTTTTTTTAAAAAAATTAATTTAATTATTGGCCACGGATAAATCCGTGGCCAAAACTAATTTTTTTTTAAAAAAATAAATTTAATTAATGGCCACGGATTTATCCGTGGCCAATAGTCAACATTAAAAGTTGACTTTTGGCGAATCATGCGTTTTCGTTAATTAGGCTAGACGGAACCGCCCGATTGGAGAAATACAATCTCGACGCTAATCAATATGCTAGAACATCCATTTTTTTGATATTTGCTACACAAGTTAATTGACGTTAGCATACATTGACACCGGACCACGATGTCGTTCGTATATATCAGTGAAAGAGAAAAGCGCATTCTCGTTAAACAAACTATAATTTTCAACGCATGAGATGGGACAATGTAATAATCGTAATTAAAATAATGTGATTTTGAAATGGCTCAAACCGTTTTGTGCCCCGTAACGTCCGATCAAGCTATTCAAACGAGCCATTTAAAATTAAAAGAAAATTTATTTATTGGCCACGGAAAAATCCGTGGTCAAGCCCAATTTTTTTTAAAAAAATTAAAATTATTTATTGGCCAACCCAATTTTATTTTTAAAAAAATAAATTCGATTATTGGCCACGGATAAAATCCGTGGCCAACCCTATTTTTTTTTTTAAATTAATTTAATTATTAGGAACAGATAAATCCGTGGCCAAACCCAATTTTTTTAAAAAAAATAAATTTAATTGATGACCACGGATTTATGCATGACCAATTAAATTCTTTTTAATAAGAAATTATTTAACTATTGGCCATGGATAAATCCGTGGCCAATCCCATTTTAAAAAAAAATAAATTTAAGTTTTGGCTACGGATTTATCTGTGGCCAATTATAATTTTTTTTTAAAAAACAAATTATAAGTTTATTTATTGGCCATGGATAAATCCGTGGCCATGTTGATAATTTTTATTTTAAATTTAGCCATGGATAAAACCGTGGCTAAAATATAATTTCAGAATAAAATTTTTTTTTTATATTTTTTGGCGATGGATTTTTCCGTGGCTACAGACTTTTATTTTTTTTTTTACAAAAAATTTATATAGCCACGGATATTTTCAAAAATAGCGACGGAAAAATCCGTGGCTATATGTTTTCATTTTTGTTTTTCAAAATCCGTGGCTATTTCTGTGGCTATTGGCGACCGATTTCGTCCGTCGCTAAAAATCCGTGGCTAAAAGGTTGTTTTCTGGTAGTGTGCATAGATACACAAATAGACCATATTCACATATATATGCACATTCATATATAGTTTTCTAAGATAACTTTAACGACATATATGTATATAGTTCAAAAGAACAATCTTCGTCTTTCAATTATGTAAGTATATACATAGGTACATAGATAATCTTGAAATTACTATAATTAAACATGTATAGGTAAGATATGTATATATGTATTTCCACAAAATAACCTAAGCATATATATATATATATATATATAGGCATGAATTGAGGGGAAAGGACTTGTGTGTATTGTGTATGTGGTGTGAGTGTGTTTCTGTGTGTGTGGCCATGTGTGTATTGTGTGTGTTGTGTGTTGTAAATGTGGGGGAAGCCTCCTATTTATAAAGGGCCACTAAAGGAATAGCTATTATTTAATTAGTTAATCTTTAGTCATTTTCAAAACTAGTCATTCTACGTGGTACTAATAATAAATATGATTTGTATTTAATAAATTTTAAATCATTGTATTGTATATGTAATTCTATTATTTTTCAAATTTTAAAAATTTTTCTATACATATTAGACTTTAAAATCTATGGAATGGCTGCAATTGTTCCTGCAACGTTGCAATGGAACAACCCCACAGTCATTATGGCGAACCATGCATCGAACAACCCCACGATGGCCTGGTCTCCCCGATGGTTGGGGCGGTTGAAATTAATGTGGATGGAGCTATTTTTGAAGATGATTCAACACTGGGTTTAGGTGTAGTAGTACGAGATCAACAAGGCGTGTCTTGCTTGGCATTCATTGAAGCTGGATGTACCAGAGGCTGCTACAGCAAGAAAAGGCATTCAGTTGGCAATAGAGTTCAAGTGGCCTGTTGTCTTTTTAGTAGGTGACTCCATTCAGATTAATCAGGTGCTTTGGACTTGAGATCAGAAACTTTCTCCTATTGGTACAATTATTAAGGGTTAATTTCATTTTGGTCTTTGATGTTTGGCCCGAAATCAATTTTGGTTCTTCACATATAGATGCTACCAATATTGACTTTTCGTGTTATTTTTGTGTCACATTCGATCGTTTCGTTATATTTTCCATTAAAACTAACAAATTTATCATGTAGGGTTTACATGTTTCAATAGTTTATGTACATTTTGTCCCTATAAGATAAATAAATGACTTAAAAACCCCTAACTAAAAAGAATAACTAGATAGCACCCCCCCCCCCCCACTCCCAATTTCTTTTCCAAATTAGTGTGTGTATATCTATTTGTACATGTGTATATATATGTGCGTGTGTGTGTGCATATATTTGTGTCTATATATATATATATTATAAATAAATAAATAAAATATTGAAAGTGGTGAAATGTCTATTTTACAAATTAATATCTATGTTTTGTATATTAAGGGGGCTTTTTGGCTATTTTTTTGTTGGGGGTTGGGGGGGGGGGGGGGGGGCAATACTTACCTATTTAACAAAGGACAAATTGCATTTAACCTTAGTGTAACAATGGTGATGTCAACAGAATGATCACATTGAATAACTTAAAGCAGTGTTAGGGACTAATATTGATAACGCCTATATGTGAAGGACAAAAGTTGATTTGGGTCAAATTTCAAGGACAAAAAATGAAATTAACCCAATGTTTAAAATAAATTTGTAATACTTTTTGCTTTGTTAATCACTTAAGTTATATATCATGTCAATATATAATAATATTGCTTTTAGTTTCATGCACGTGTATATATGTGTGCGCTTGTGCGTGCATTGGATAGACACATGTGATGTCAAAATTATATATTTATCAATGTCGTTAGATTTACTAAAAAAATTCAAAAAGCTCATAAAATTTAAGATTAAAATACAAAAATTTTAGTAAACATTCTTATAAAGATAACAGAAACTCCAAATCATTTTTATAAAAATTATTATATACTATTTAAAATAAATTTCTTTTCTAATACACCCGGAACTGTGGTGTGGCCAGGAGCTATAGTTAGTGGGGTCATTTAACACATATTGTATTGAGGTGTTCACATTTTGATAAATTAGAAAAATAAAAATAAAAAATAAAGTACATAATTAATACGGATACGAAAACTCAAGTCAGTATTAAGGATGAGAAATTTTGTTTTTTTAAAAAAAGGTCAATGATAATCCATTTGGCATCTTTTATTTTTAACGATTATGTACCTAATTTGTATTTTGACATATTTTAATATTTTAACTAATACTTTCACTTTCTTTTCTGTCTTATTATGGCATAATTTTTTAGTTTTTGCTTTAGTTTTTTAAAGCTTTCTACTTTATATTGGATGGTAATTGGTTGGATGAATGGTCTATTTTATTTTCATATTTGTATAATCAACTTACTAGGGACAAAATCGAACAAACAACTCTAAATGCATTACACTCCCAATGAAAGTATATTTAATTTTAGTTTCTTTTTTTCAATTGAAATATGCCAAATTCCCCTACATATATTTATTGAAAACACAATTACGCTTCTTACACTAATAAATAGAGTTTTTTTGTTCAATTTTTATAATTGGAGCGACTAACAACTAGTACCATTTGCAAGATGGATACAAATATCAATGTAATAATTGTAATTTTAATAGATAAAGCCTTTTTTTTTTTTTTTGATAATTGGAATAAACCTCTAGGAATTTTTGGTAATTGTTCATTTCTTTTTAATTGTACAAGGTCCAATAAATTGTATATATTTCCACTCAAAGTGACAATATTAACAAATCAAGGCACTCATTATAAATGTGGTATATCTATACTATCTATACAACTATATAAAAAGGCAACACCCTTCAATAACTACTTTTGATTTACTTTTTTTTTTTGATTTGTAAATTTCTTTTCCTTTTTTCTTTTTTTAACTTTCTCTGTCATCTCTCATCTTACACGTTATTTTTATTTTCTCTCCATTTTCTCTCTCTTGTTTTTATTTATCATGATCAACATAACAACAAATTACATGCGCTTTGTCATATATTTGTGCTTTTGGAATTTCAGTCTCTTAATTACCTTTGGAAGTTGAAGAATTGAAAGAACATCGATTATGAAGTAAGAGGACATGTATCTCTTCGCTATTTTCTAAGAATCTTCTACTAGAAGACCTCTTTGCAAATACATGATAAGTCCGTAATTCTACTTGATTTTTATGTTTATTTTATCCGACTTATCATGTATTTTTCTCCATTTGAATCTTATTATGCCTAAATTCGAGTTAAATCGTTGTTTTGTAGGTGAGATGGGAAAAATACCATCAAGGAGATGAAAGTTGGAAGTCAAGAGTTGGGTACTTACACAAGATATTTTGGGTATAAACCCAATTTCCTCCATTTAGAGAAAAAACAAATCTGTATGAATGAGTATATACGCAAAATATTTCAAGTATGCATCCAATTTCAGTCATTGGGGAGTTAAACGAATCTGTAAGTTTGGGTACGTACCCAAAATATTTTGGGTATGTATCCAAAGTCTGCGACAACAATTAATAGCTTTCCATGTTCAATTAGGACTCTATTTTGGAAGGTAGCTCTAGGGTTTTTCTGGCCCTTTTTAAGTCCAGATACTGTCCCACTTCTGATATACACATTTTTTAGCTAGAGTTTAGGGTTTAGAACAATTCTCTTTCATATTTTTCATCTTTTGGAGATTTTTGGGGAACGGAAGAAGGAAGAAACCAAGCGGCGAAGGAAGAACAACCGAATGAGGGAAGTTTACGTCTAAAATTTCCATCAAATGTGTTTATTTCTTCTCCTTTTATGGATTCTTTTCTAGATATTGTTCTTATTTTTAGATTCATTATGAACTAATTTAATTGCTAAGTGTAAGGATGGTGTAATTCACCTTTTTCACTATTCTATGAAAATCCCATGATGTTGAATCTGTTTTTGTATGTTTTTGTGTGATTCTTGTTTTATACTTTAGTGCTTGGTTAGGGTTTGATCACCCCTAATCAATGAAATTGAGAATCATTGATGAGGTCGAGAGACGATTCACGATTTTAGCTCTAATTAGAAAAGATTAATTGGTGTTAAAGTTGCATGAGAATGAATTTAATATTGATTAAGCCTTAAGGCGGTAATTAAAATTTATACAAATATCTTCGAAAGCTTGGATTAATTGAATGAGAATTTGTTAGTGTTAGGCTTAGAAGGAATTGTATGAGTTAATTCCGCAATGCTCGAGAGAGATTGCGGATATATTTGTTCCTGACTTCACACAACCACGAAACCATTCAATTTAGGGATTGGATTAGAATAGGGATTTAGGTGAAGGAAACCACCTTGCACTTGCGTTTCTCGTTTTGAGTATTTTGTTATTATTGTTATTCGTGAGCTGTTTTAAATTTGAAATAGCTTTCATTTAGGAAAAAATCACTCATCAATTTGATCTATTTAGCTAAACAAAATGAGACACTTTCAAGGGCCAAATCATAATCCATGTGGAATTCGACATTCTACTTACTTTGTATTATTTGTACGACTGCGTGCACTTGCATAGCCCCAACAATACACATGGAGAAGGAGCAATGAAGACAGTACGGAACTGCAAAATGCTATGGATGATGTAAAAGAAATTGGCAAAGAGTCGTAGCACATAAGGTATCAATGCCAACAGCCAGTCCATCCCAAGGCAATTTTTGATCACCTTCAATGAAGGGAACATAGAAATCCAAAAGATCCACAGAGACAGCAATCATGAACGAGAGTAGAAAAATCTCATTCCATTTCTAAATAAACGAGTTGTGTAGGTCAAGAATCTTATTCCTACGTCCCTCGTCATCTATAGGAAACTTTGATCTAACTGACCCCGTGGACCTCATGTGTCCTACTACTCGTATGAAAAATGTGATTATGGGACTAGAGTGTAATATATATACACACATACGTACATATATATATATATATAGAGAGAGAGAGAGAGAGAGATGGGGGTAGGTTGGAGATTATGGAGAGAACATGGAAGTTTCCTAAAGTTTCTTACAAAACTTCCGCATAATTACAAAATTATCGAAAGGAGTGGAGAATACTTTTATCATCGGCTTAAGAGAAACACAAGTTGTATTATTGATATGCTTATGCAAATAGATTTTTCCAGTCCTATCACTGAGAGAGAACAGACAGAGACTTCACTGTGTGAACAGGGTGTAGATTGGAGGGTGTGGGGTTAGGAGATTATGGTGGGAGATTTCTTCTTCTGCAATTGTTATTTGTCGTAAAAGTACTTACTGCAGTTTGGTTGTATGGAAAAAATTGAACATGTAAAATTACTTTCAAAATGTTGTTTTGGGGTATTTATTATTTAATTAGAAAAGTGCATGTACTTTGCATGCATAAAATTACTTCCAACTGTAGTTTTTGGATATTTATTATTTAATTATAAAAGTGCACATGCTTTGCATGTCTAAAATTACTTTCAAATTTTATTATTGTGTTTTGGTCCAAACATTTCTTATCCGCTCATTTTATTTTTATAATTTTAAATTTATGTAATGATTTAAAAAGATTATAATTACAATATTTTGAGTGATCAAAAAACAAGTGGTGGGGTTGAAGAATATGCTCATTTGAAAAGAAAAAAAGAAGTTATTAAATAGAAAATGAAAATGAGATTATCCAAACAGATGTTTGAATTTTCAAGAACTAAAAATGTTGTTTTGAAGAATTGTTTTGAAAAGTTTTCTTGCAATTAAACAAAAACAAAAACTATCCGAACACCCCCTTGCTTTTCTAACATAAAAAAAAAAAAAAAGCAATGTGATAGCAACATTGAGACAGAGGAATCCTTCTTCCAGTCATGTTAACTAGCTCGGATAAGACTCGCTAGTCTAATATGCAAGAACAAGTAATATATGGAAAGCTAGAGCTAAAGTTATGCTATATAACTACTTTTATTATATAGAATAATAAAAAAACATATTGTAACACAAAATTTCATGTCTATTGAATTAAACAACAAGAAAAATAGTAAAAATTAAATAAAAGAATGTGGGTACAATCTCTAATTGATCCTTTGACTCTTCCTTCAAAGTTGACTTGGTTTTCAATAACATGATTCGTAGGCTTAGTAGCTTGATTACGAATCAAACGCTAGGAATTTCGATGAACACAACGAAGAACATTGTCAACACCATGAACTTGATTTGATATAAATTTGGAAAGAATGCTAGCTTGTTGTTCTTAGCATTTTGACTACAAATCAAACGCCTTGATTTGGATGATCATCGTGAAGAGCACCAGCAACTTCGCCTTGATCACCTCGAATCTTCTTGAGAGAATTTCAAGACTTTCTAGAATGAAGACCCCTTTTTTTTGTCGATTTTTCTATTGTGTGTCTTTAGCTTGTAGAGAAGACCCTTATTTATAGGTGTGGGAGATGAATTCTTGCCATATTCACCTCACAATGTGCCGCGAATTGATTGGCCATTCAATACTTGGTGACAATTTACGGCATTGCCTACAAGATGTGATTTGAATTGTCAAAATATCAATATCTAGATTCTTTTACTTTCAAGATATGACTTTCATTGTCAAATGTTTGAACATGAAAATATTTAATTTAACTGCCAGTTATTATTTTTCTTAATTTCGGAATTTAATTTGAAAGATTCCAAAATATAAATAAAAATATAATTGATTCTTTTTAAAAACTATTACACATGTCAATTTATATTTGGATAAAAATTCAATGTCTACAAGTTGCCCCCTGGAGACTTGTTCACATTCATCTGCTTTGACAAATGACAACAAGTGAATGAGTCTCGAAATCATTTCTTCAAAAAGTTCATCCAAAGCATACTTAAACTTAGATAGTTTAAACTCATATCAAGGAGCCTTCATTTGAATTTGTAGATAGTTTATACTCACATCAAGGAGTATTTAAACATCAATTTGTAGATAGTTTAAACTAGTATCAAGAAGTATCTATGCAAATTTGAATTTGTAGATAGTTTATACTCATATCAAGAAGTATCCATTTGAATTTGAATTTATAGATAGTTTATATTCGTATCAAGGAGTCTTTACCTGAGTTCAAATTTGTTAGATAGTTTATTCTCGTATCAAGGATTCTTTACTTAAATCCATAGATAGTTTATACTCATATCAATGAGTCTTTACTTGAATTTGTAGATATTTTGTACTTGTATTAAGGAGGCATCATTTGAATTTGTAAACAGTTTATACTAGCGTTAAGGAGTATTTATTTGAATTTGACTTCTAGACCTTTTATGCTCTTGTCAATGAGTATTTGGGACTTTGCATTGAAGAGTTTAGAAAGTTTATGCTTGTATCAAGAAGCATTTGAGATTTTTTTTTTTAAATTTCAGATAGTTTATGCTTGTATCTAGGAGCTTCGTTGATAGTTTATGCTCTTATCATGGAGCAACTAAATCTTTTTTTCTTTATAGTTTCAAATAGTTTATGCTCGTATCAAGGAGCATTGCCTCGTATCGTATTGGCAGTGTTTGTGGCTTGGAGTCTAGCAACAAATCTTCATTTGTAAAGGACATTTTTGACATACTTGTTGCAGATTTAGTTTGTGGTCATGTTTGTTGCATCATTGTCTTCTTCGAGTGAGATCTTCTGATGCTCAATTGCTTCACTTTATCTCTGAATATGAAGCAATCATGCATTGGATGTACTACCAAGTGATGGTATTTGTAGTACTTTGGATCACCAGTCCTTTTAACTTCATTGGGTCACTTCATTTCAAGCAATTCAATAAGGTTCGCATCGAGAAGATCATCAAATATGCCGGACACATTTGAATAGAGGAAATAATACTCTTTTGCTTGCATCTCTTTCAAAGTCAATTTTCTCCATCTTTTTTCTTGATTGATGTCCAACTTTTCATCAACCTTGAATTTGATAGGCATTGTATATGCCGGCATGGCTTCTTCGGTTTGAACTTTGAGAAAAGACTTGTCCCTTTTGTTGACTTCTGGTCTATCTTTGAACTTTTGAAACTCTTGGATGGGTGGCCCTTCAACTCCACCTGTCAGGATGCTCAACTCCATGTCATGGGCTCTGGTAACCAGCTCTTCAAATGTCTTAGGTTGGATTCCCTGAAATATATACTGGAGGTCCCAATGCATTTCTTGGATGCACATCTCTATTGCTAAAGTTTCGGACAATCAATCTTGCTATTAGGGCTCAAATTTCTCCAAAGGTTGATGTAGCCGATAACAGACTCTTTCTTCCACTGGCGGGATTTGATGACTTCAATCATGCTTACTATTTATCAAGTACTGTAAAAGCAGTTGAAAAATTCATGCTTAAGTTGCCCCCATCTGTCAATGGAGTTAGATTTTAAGTCAATGTACCAGTCCAACTTATTTTCCTTTAGTGATCGAACAAACTAGTTGACTAAGTGATCTCTGTAGGTTTCGGCATTGTTGCATGTCTCAACAAAGTGGGCCACATGTCATTCTGGGTTACCTTTGCCATTGAATTGCTAAACCTTTAGAGGTTGATAGCGTGCTGGCATCTTCAAATTGTCAATTCTTTGGGTGTATGGCTTAGCATATGAAATAGTTAACTTGGAGATTCAATCAAACTTGTCTTCAAGGGTTCCCATGATGAACTCCTCGAGTTGATCAGTGCGAATCAATTCATCCGATGAGATTTGCAACTCTTGAGTTGAGGACTTTCCTTTTTCGTTTGCTTGTTGCTTCGTAGATGTTCCGGCTTTATCTTGAGCTTCAGGTTGGTTCTCTATGATGCGGCTGGCCTCGGCATGGTCAATTTTATTCATCAACTCTAAGATCTTGGAATCTTGTTGTTGAATGTGCTTGGTGAGTCCTTCAATGTTAGCAATTTGTTCCTCCTCCATGGTGTATGCTACTCTTGAAGGGCTTGTTGTTGAACGAGGAGTGGATGGCATGGACTGATCTCCATTATCTTCATTTGACTTAGCAAGTTGTGGCGGATTCTTCTTAACATCCTCAAGCGACCGAGCCATCGGAGATATTTGCGGCTTCTGGGACATATTGTTTGAGATGAAGCCAAAACTTTCAACTGCAGCGTTCGAAAATTGTGAACTTGCAACCTCAAACTTTGCATTGTTGTAGGTAGCCACATGATATTTGAAAAACTCTTCATGAAACGAAGAGATGAGAGGTAGAGATGGTCCCACTAGGAATGCCAAAATTTGTAACATAAATTTTCATGTCTATAGAATTAAAAGACAAGAAAAATAGTACAAATTAAATTTCTAAAATTAAATAAAAGAATGTGGGTACAATCTCTAATTGATACTTGGATTCTTCCTTTAAAGTTGACTTGGTCTTTAATAACGCGATTGGTAGGCTTTGAGTTTGATTACAGTTCAAACGCCAAGAATTTAAATAAACACCGCGAAGAACGCGTTTAACACCACGAACTTGATTTGATATAAATTTGGGAAGTGCCAATTTGCTAGTTGAGCACATTGCACTACTAGAAAAAGAGCAAATAGCCACGGATTTTAGCCACGGGAAAAATCCGTGGCTAATCCGTGGCTAATAGCCACGGATTAGCAACGGTTTTCGGTGAAAATTTTTTTTGAGCTTTAGCCACGGATTGGCCACGGATTACCCGTGGCTAATTTAGCCACGGCCAAGCCGTGGCTAAATGTCGTGGCTAAATTTGGCGCCAGTTTTGCCGCTAATGGTTAGCCACGGCTTGGCCACGGCCTAGCCGTGGCTAATTTGGCCACGGCCAGACCGTGGCTAAGCCGTGGCCCTTAGCCACGGTCTAGCCACGGCCTAGCCGTGGCTGGATTAGCCACGGCCAGGCCGTGGCTAAGGGCCACGGATTAGCCACGGCCTGACCGTGGCTAATCCAGCCACGGCTAGACCGTGGCTAAATCGTGGCCCTTAGCCACGGCCAGACCGTGGCTAATTTAGCCACGGTCTGGCCGTGGCTAAGGGCCACGGTTTAGCCACGGCCTAGTCGTGGCTAAAAATTTTTATTTTTTTTTTTGCAACAAATATGATTTGAACTCTTGACCTGTTAGTTAAAGTTAGAGCATTAAACCACTACACCACTTTAACTTTTTGTTTAATAATTAATTTTTGCTATATTTAAGTAATATATATATATATATATTATATTATATATATTGATATATAATAAATGATTCGATATATTACATACGTATAAGATTAGATATACTTATATATATGTGTATTTATATATAATTAGCTGTATATATATTAGATGTATAAGTACATATATAACATATATTAGATATATAATACACTAATATATGTTTATTTCATATAGATGATTGATCATATATATATAGTACATATGATTAGATATATATATATATATATATATTGGATCTATATATAGGTACACTACATTTATAACATATATTAGATATGTTCTATATAGATATATACTTATATCATATAGACTATATATAGAGGATTAGAATGTACATATAATATATTAATATATATGAGATACACATTGACATATACGTAAATTTATATATGTATATATGATATATATACTTGGAAATATATATATACACATATATTGATATATATATACTTGAACATATGTATATATATACATGATATATATATATATATATAAATATAGCCATGGATTAGTCACAAATATATATATATATTGGTACATATATACTTGGATATATAAATATATGTATCAATATAAATTTACATATGTATCAATATATATATATATATAAATTTATCTGTGGTGCAAAAAAAAATGAAAAAAAACAATTAGCCACGGATAAATTTTTGTTATTGATATTTTAATTATCTCAATATAAATTATCTATATATACTTGGATACATATATATATTGATACATATATATACTTGGACATTTATATATATATTGATACATATATACTTGGACATATTTAAAATAGATACATATCTATCAATATATATACTTGGACATTTATATATATATATATTGATACATGTATACATGGACATATTTAAAATAGATACATATATTGATATATATATATATATATATGATATATATACTTGACATATATTATATAATACCACACATATACGAAGATATTGACAAATTATCACGAATTAAAGTTGCTATTATCTAAATATAAATTATATAAATAGACTTTTGTTATAATTTTGTTTGATATATTAGTTTATTAAATATTTGTCATAAAAAAAAAGTTGAATATTGAACGATAAAGTCAAAGGTAAATATCTTTATTTTTTTAAAAAAAATAATTGGTTAATAATTTATAAAAATTACTAAAATTAAA
The DNA here is from genome assembly GCA_026212405.1 of Petrea volubilis. Classification (NCBI taxonomy): domain Eukaryota; kingdom Viridiplantae; phylum Streptophyta; class Magnoliopsida; order Lamiales; family Verbenaceae; genus Petrea; species Petrea volubilis. Next base: position 8,615,898 of record CM047883.1, read on the forward strand.
TTAAAAAAATTGATAAAACTAATGAAATTTATTAGATAATTTTAGTTTAAAATATTGTAACAATATAGTTTAAGTATAAAAAAAATCAATCAATAACCAAAGAACTCCCTTGGCGCAACGGTTACATGCTCCATTTATAACATTGATGTCCCGTGTTCGAATCTCCTTGAGCGCAAAAAAAAAAGCTTGGGTTGGGGCGCGGGTCCGGGTTGGGCCGCGGGTTTGGGTGTAATTAGCTTTTTTTTTTTTTTTTCCAGTGGCCACGGATTAGCCACGGCCAAACCGTGGCTAATCCGTGGCTGTTAGCCACGGATTGGCCACGGCCTGGCCGTGGCTAATCCGTGGCCCTTAGCCACGGCTAAGCCATGTCTAGGAAAAAGTGGCCAAACTTGGCCACGGTTTGCCCGTGGCTATTAGCCACGGCTTGGCCACGGCTTGGCCGTGGCTAAGCCCAGCCGTGGCTAAAAAGCCGTGGCGAAGGTTAGCCACGCCACTTTTAGCCACGGAAAAAATCCGTGGCTAATCCGTGGCCAATCCGTGGCTAATCTCCTTGGCCACGGATTTTTTGCCAAATCCGTGGCTAAAATCCGTGGCTAAATGCCTTTTTTCTAGTAGTGTTGACTATAGATCGAACATCTTGATTTGGATGATCTTCATGAAGAACTCCGGGAACTTCGCCTTGATCACATTAAATCATCTTGAGAGAATTTTGAGACTTCTTTGAATTAAAACTCTTTCTGGTGTCTGTCTTGTTGTTGTGTGTCTTTGTATTGAAGAGAAGACCCTTATTTATAGGTATGGGAGATGAGTTCTTGCCATAATAAACTGACGATGTAGCATGATTTGATTAGCCATTTAATACTTGACAACAATTTATTTCCTTGATTGCACGATGTAATTTGAATTGACAAAATATCAATATGTGGATTCCTTGTTTTCAAGATATGACTTTTATTGCCAAATGTTTAAAGGGTTAATTGCAATTTTGGTCTCATAGGTATGCCTTTGTCCGATTTTGATCCCATTCGTTTCAATGTTCTCAATTTTGGTCCCATATGTTTCAATTTTCTTAATTTTGGTCCCCAGATGTTTAAATTTTTTGCAATTTCGAGACATTTTTAAAATTCCGTCTAATCTTTAACGGCGAAGACGCGCGCACCTCACGTGGTCGTTAAATCCCATACGTTTCAAATTTCTGCAAAGTCCTAAAATTGTAAAAATTTGAAACTTATGGGACTAAAATTGAGAAAATTGAAACAAATGGGACCAAAATTAGATTGAATTTTCATCCCATGTGAGGCACACGTGCCTTCGCTGTTAAAAATTAGACAAAATTTCAAAAAAGTCCCAAAATAGCAAAAAATTGAAACATATGGGACCAAAATTGAGCATTGAAACGAATGGGATCAAAATTGGACAAAGACATACTTATGGGACCAAAATTGCAATTAACCCATGTTTAAACATAGAAATAATTGATTTAATCACCAATTAAATATTTTACTTAATTTTGAAATTTAGTTTGAAAGATTCCAAAATATAAAAAATTACACATGTCAATTTATATTTGACATAAAATTTCAATGCCTACACATACATAGTAAGTACATGAAGCCCTCCATAATCTCCTAACGCCACAACCTCCAACCTACCCCCTGTTCACACCATTAAATCTCTCTCTCTCTCTCTCATAGTGATGGGACTGGCAAAATCCATTTGCATAAATTTCATCAATAATAAAGTTTGTGCTTTTCCTAACCTAATGACAAAAGTACTCTCCACCTCTTTTGATAGTTTTATAATTATACGAAAGTTTTGCAAGAAACTCAAGGAACTTGTTCTCTCCAGAATCTCCCAACCTCACACCCTCCAATCTACCCCTAGCTGTATCACTCTCTCTCTCTCTCTCCGTATATATATATATAGGGTTAATTATAGCTTGCACCCCTGAAACTTATTCCTCAAAACATTTACACCCCTCAACTTCTAACGTAGCAAATTCAACACCTCAATTTTGAAAGTTGAGGGGTGAATGTTACGTAGAAGTTGAATTTAAGGGGGTAAATTGTTACCTTAGAAGTTGAGGGGTGTAAATGTTATAAAGGGTGCAAGTTTTAATTAGCCCATCTATATATTACACTAGTCCCATAATCACATTCTTCACATTCTATTTTCAACATTTTTTTATGTGAGAAGCATGACACATCAAGTCCACGGGATCATTTAGATCAAAGTTTCCTACATATGATTAGGGAGCTAGGAATAAGATTCATGATGCACACGGCTCGTTCCTTCGAAAAAGGAATACGATTTTTGTACTCTTGTGCGTGATTGTTGTCTCCGTGGATCCCTTATTTTTCTATGTTCCCTTCATTAAAGGTGATCAAAATTGCCTCGGGATGGACTAGCTATCAGCGTTGACAATTTGTGTGCTATGATTCTTTGCCAATATCTTCTTCATCATTCATAACATTTTGCAATTTCATACCAGCTTCATTGCTCCTTCTTCACGTGTGTTTGGAAGAGGTCTTCAAGTTGAAGATTTTTGAAAAATAGCAAAGAGATACATGTTCTCTTACTTCATAATAAACATTCTTGCAATTCTTCCACTTCCACAAGTAACTAAGGGTCTTAAAATTCCAAAAGCACAAATATACATAAGATTGCATGTAATTTGTTGTTAATCTGATCACAATAAATAAAAAGGGAGGGAAAAAGAAAAAATAGAGAGAAAATAAAAAGATCGTGCAAAAGGTGAGAAGAGAGAGGAGAGAGAGAGAGGGTAAAAAAAGAAAAAATAAATAAATTGATAGACCCAAAAAATAACAGATTAAAAGTAATTACTAAAGGGCATTGCCCCTTTATATAATGGCGTAGATAGTATAGATATACTACATGTGTAATGAGTGCCTTAATTTGTTAATATTGTCTCTTTCGGTGGAAATATATACAATTTATTGGGCGTTCTACAATTAAAAAGAAATGAACAATTACCAAAAATTCCTAAAGGTTTGTTCCAATTACCAATATATATATATATATATATATTATCTATTGAAATTACAATTACTACATTGATGTTTGTTTCTATCTTGCAAATGGTACTAGTTGTTAGTTGCATCAACTAAAAAAAACTCTATCTATTTGTGTAAGAAGCATAATTATAAGTTCAATAAATATATGTAGGGGAATTTGATTTATTACAAGTGTAATACATTTAGAATGACTTGTTTGACGTTGTCCCTAGTAAGTTGATTATACAAAAATGATAAATATAATAGAACATTCATCTAACTAATTACAAACCAATATTAAATGGAAAGTATTTAAAAACTAATGCAGAAACAAAAAAATATGCTACAATAAAAAAGAAGAAATTAAAGCGTAAAAATTTTAAAAGTGAAAATATTCGTAACAATATTAAAATATTTCAAACTGTTGATTAGTTCCATAATAGTTTAAAAGAAAAGATGCCACATGGAATATCATTCTTTAAAAAAAAAATTCATATCCTTAATACCGACTTGAGTTTTCATATCCAGATTCAATATATACTTCACTTTTTGTTATTATTTTTTCAATTTACCAAAATGTGAACATTCCCAATACAATATGTGTTAAACGACCCCACTAACTACAACTCCTAACTACACCACTAGTTCTAGTGTATTAGAAAGAAATTTATTTTAGATAGTATCTAATATTTTTTATAAAAATGATTTGGAGTTTCTTTTATCTTTGTAAGAGAACTTACTAAAATTTTTGTACTTAAGTATATCACATATAAGTATCCAATGCATTCACAGTCGCACACAAATATACACGTACATGAAATTAAAATAAATATTATTATATATTGGGGTGATAGGTGTTTTTCACCCTCAAATTAGGCTTATTAGGCAATTTGCCCCCTAAAATTGTAAAATTGGCATATCGTAATCTCCAATTACAATTTCCTTGGCAAAGTGCACCCCATTTCACTTTCTAACTAAAATTTGAATTTAAAAATGATTGAACTAGAATTTAAAGGGTAAAATGGTTGTTTAAAACATGCTCTTGGAACTTTTATGTTTTATGGAGATTTTGGAAGAAGGAATACGATATGCATTTTTTTCTCACTCTCCTTTATAGTTGATCAATAGCATTACTATTATTTCATACCATGTTGATAAATTTTCATAAATAGCTCCCAAAGGGCTCCCTTTTTTTTTTTTATTTATAGTAGGATGCTTTACATGGATATCACGTAAAATGCTTGACCAATTGAGTTTTATGTTGACTATTCTTTTCTAGCATTTATTCCCATCATTTTTGGTCTATGCAGATTAGATTGTAATAAAATTTAATCCATAATACAACAATGGCATTGTTCTATGTTTTTAATTAATTTTATGAAATAAAGATCATGATCTATTAGTAGCTTATTTCAACCGCATCGAAAGCTTGTTGTAAAGAAGAATTTACTATTTTCTTATCTCAGAACTTGAGCATTGGAACATAAATATGAAGCTAGATTTGGTAGCCTAAATACCAAACTAGACTTGGTAGCTAACCACATCTGTTGCATTCCCCTAACCTCCCCCCCCCCCCCCCCCCCACACACACACAATTTCTTTTGTTTCAATGGTTCATGAATTAGGTAGTGTTCTTAGAGTTGATAAAGTTAATTTCATATGAAGGAATATGTAAATAGTACATGACCATTTTCACCCTTCAATTCTAGTTTAATCATTTTTTAATCTCAAATTTTAGTTAAAACGTGAAAGGGGTGCACTATGCCGAGGAAAATTGGAGGTTGCAATTTGCCAATTTTTACAATTTTATGGTGCAAAATGCCAATTACCCTTATATATTGACATGATATATAACTTAAGTGACTAACAAAGAAAAAAGTATTATAAATTTATTTGAAACATAAGGTTTTTTTTTGTCTCTAACGTATGACCTAAAATTAATTTTGGCTCTTCATATATAGTCGCTGTTAATATTGGTCCCTGACGCTGCTTTAAATTATTCAATGTCATTCAAACACTAAGGTTAAGTGTGATTTGCCCCTATAAAATAGGTAAGTAATAGAATCCCACCCCGCCCCCCAAATAAAAAAAAACAGGGCAAAAAGCCCCCTTGAAATACAAGACATAGATATTAATTTATAAAATAAACATTCACCACTTTCAATATTTTTTTTATTTTTAATATATATATATATATATATACACACACACATACAAATATATATTTATACACACTTGACCAAAAAAATTGTGGGGGGGGGGGGGGGGAGGAGGTTGTGTCCTAGTGTGTGGAAGAAATTGGGGGGTTGAGCGAGAAGGGGTAGGGGCTATCTAGTTATTCTTTTTACTTAAGGGGTTCTAAGTCATTCATTTATTTTATATAGGGGCCAAAATGCAAATAATCATCATTGAAACATGTGACCTCCACATGATATATTCATTAGTTTTAACGAAACATATAACAAAATGATCGGATTTGATAAAAAAAACGTAACATGGGGAACTAATATTGATAGCGTCTATATGTGAGGAACCAAAATTGATTTTGGGCCAAACAGCAAAGATGAAAAATGAAATTAACCCAATTATTTATGATTGTAGAGAATTGCGTAGATCCATTTTTTCTGTTTCTTTTTCTCATGTTCGATGAATGGGCAATTCCGTTGCTGATGCACTTGCCTAATTCACATGATTGGTTTTCGCTGAGTTCAGTGATTAATGCATCGGTTTCGTTCCTCTTCAAAAAAAAAAATTTATAGATAGGTTAGGAATGAGGGCATGACCCAAAAAAAAAAAAAGAGCAAAAGAAATTCAATAAATACTTTAAATGTAGATTTTGATAATACTAATAATCACTATCAAAATTTAAACTCTTAATTAGATATGTATATATATTTTTTATTTTACACACACATCAAGTATATTTGATCCTTAGTAATTTGTAATTTTAAACAAAGCAGGTCATAACCTTAAAGAAGAGAATTCCAACTCCACTTTCTAAGGATTTGACTGCAAATGCAATAAGGTTGTGGAAGAGAGCTCCAACTTTACTTCCGGAAAGATTGAGTTCAAGTTAAACCCTACTCTTTGAAACCTATATATTGGCATTGTGGTTGTTGTTTGAATAGACAGAGCAAAATCATAGAAGAGAAGAAGATAGTACTAAGAGAGACACGAGAGAAAGAAATTGAAAGCAAACCGGAGTTAGAAAAATGGAGAGAATTTTGTATCTTTATATATCAAATTTTTGTTGCATGAGCCTTGATAAATCTTGTATAATATTTCAATTGAAAAATATAATTAACCTTTATTTTCCTTAATTCTGCTTTTATTATATATTTAAAAATGAACAGTCAAAATGCACAATTAAAAAAAAAAAAGAATTCAGCTACAGATTTAGCCAAAGAATTTGTACCTAAATGATCAGCCATGGATTTAGCTATAGATTCTTGATAATAGAAAAATCCGTAGCTAAATCAGTATTCAGCCACAAAAAATTCATGGCTGATGGCTACAAAAAATCAATGGCTAAATGAGAAATTTTGTGATATCAGATAAAGTTTATTTGGATGGAGGTAGAGAAATTCTAGGGGCAAAAATATCTTGATGTGTTCTTTAGATCTGTATACCTCCAAGACCCAGGATTTACAGCCTTTTTCGACCCCTTATTTGATTACTTCCCTTTGTCTTTTTCTATTTTGTCTAAATGAGATCTTTGAAGTATTTTTTCCTTTTTGGTAAGTAATCTTTGAGGTAGAAGTCCGAATTACAAATCTGTTAACGCTATATTGATTTGAACGATGAACATATATTTTTTTTTTATTTAACAAGTGGGTACCTGAACCCAAAAATTTTTGAGTGCCCGATTGTTTAGTACTTGATTATTTCCGTCGGGGTCAAGCAGAAAAAAAAATGCCATCTAACAGTTCGGGTACCCGACCAGAACTACCTTAAAACCCGATACTCGACCCGATGTCCACCCCTAATTAATCATGTCCCTAAAGGTAAACAAGCATGTACAACTTTAGAAATTATATTAAAGCAACCAAAAAATTAACATACTGTGATGTATGTCAAAGAGCCAAAGGAAGCACACAAAATTTGGGTTTATATCAACTCCTTCCAACTCCTCATGCTCCTAGGGAAGATATTCATGTGGATTTTGTTATTAGATTACAAAGAACCCAACATAGCAAGGATAGTATACTTGTTGTGGTGGGCCTATTTTCAAAGATGGCTCAGTTTATTCCATGCAAAATTTTCACCGATTCCTCTCGAGTTGCAACCTGGAGTTCCAAAATCCATAGCATCAGATTGTGACGTGCAATTTGTGAGCAATTTTGCCAGAACACTCTAGAAGCCTCCAGGGACTCAACTAATTTTTTCTAGTACATGTCATATCCAAACTAATGGCCAAACTGAAATGGTAAATCAGTCACTTGGGAGCATGCTTTGAGGCTTGGTTGGCAGATATGCTAAAAGGTGCGAGTTCGTCCTTCCACCAGTTGAGTTCATCTACAATAATGTGTCTACAAAAATGGCTCACTTTGAAATAGTGTGTGGTCAAAAACCACATCAAGTTGTGGACTTCATACCATTATACAATCAGTCTAGAGTTAGCATGGATGTAGAAGAATTTGCTTCACATGTTTAACACATTTATAAAAAGTTTGAGACTAATTGTAACAAGCGTCTCAAATCAACAAATCTAAGGCTGGTGTTCATCGCAAACATAGAGAATTTGAGGAAGGAGATTTAGTTATAGCCTATCTTTGAAAGGAAAGGTTCCCTCTTGGAAGTTACGAAAAGCTCAAACCAAGAAAGTTTGGGCCTTGCCGCATGCTCATGAAACTCGGTCCTAATTCTTGTCAACTTCAGCTCCTTGTCGATTTGAAGATAAATCATGTGTTTAATTTCAGTGATTTGTTTCCATATTTTTGGTGAAAACGGTGAGCCCATCAGGGGAAAGATGACTTCACTTCTTTCTCACCGAATTTAGCTTGAGAATCGATTGATGTGTTGGATATGCAATCCATTACCACAAGACGAGGAACTGAGACTCAATATGTTGTTCACTGATGTTTGCATAAATTTTCCTCCGGCCGCACCGAAGTGGCCGCTCAGGGTTCGGACCGGTTGAGTTCGATTGGAAAGCAGCCGATTCGAAGTGAGCGTTCTTTGGTGTTCAGGTGCGGGCATGTCAGTGTGCAGGAGCACACAAGTGGAAGTCTTGTGTTCCGAAGTGAAGTGATGTAATTCGACGTGAAAATGTAATGCGGTTCGAAGTGAAAAAATAATGCAGTGCGCCCAAGACTTCTATTTGGAAAACAATTAAATCAGAGTAGGCAAACATTACCCCTGAGGTTCTACTGGCCTACAACTCAATGTAGTACTTGACAATTTAGCACTCTCTGAAATCGAAAAGGGTCGAAAAGCTTTAAATCGAAGAGAAAATATATTCGAAGACTATGGCTACTCGCCATACGGACTTTACAGGACTCGACTACAGACACACGTATTGATGACTCGGGCCATATCTATGACAGAGATGCATTGGGCAGTCCCTAAGAACTCTAGCTACAAATCGGCCATATTGATATGATGACTCCGGCCATATCTACCTGTGGTTGTATTCAGAGGCTAATCACTCTGACGAGCATTGATTGACTCCGTTCGTACTCCTCTTCATGCATGCACTCGATATGAATGTTGGGTACCATTCCGCCGCATTGATATCTCACCTCGAACCAGGCCAGATCCGAGTGAGTGATGGCTATGACTTCGTGACGTTAAGGAATGAGTGCATTGATATCCTCACTTCGAGCCGAATGAGGTATGGCTACAAACACCCGCAACGGTCTTTTACCTACTAGAACTAAAGCTATTCTTTGTTCATTTAAGCTAAGAAATTAGAGAAGTATGGACTTTTTGATTGAGAGAGTTGTTATGTTTGATTGATTGATGTTGTGTGTTTCCAAATGGCGAATCTGGCTCTATTTTATAGGCTTTCAAGCCGCAACCGCCATCCTTTATTCTTGGAGTTTATTCAACTTGGCCACTAGAAAATGAATGGCCGTCCTAGTTTCTTGATGTGGCAGCTTATGCCATCTTTATTTAAATTTCAAATTCCAGCAACACATGGCCTTTATTTTAGGCCTGTGCAGATATCACCATGCCTATTTTTAGTCATTCTGTTATTCTCCATCCAACAACCCCTAATCATAAGGGATTTTGAATTTAAATTTATTATTATTTCTATTTTCTTTTTTATACTTTTATATTTCTGGCCGGCTGGGCCATGGGCCTCTTATGCAGGTTGTCCATCGTGAGTCGAAATGACCTGGGCCCAATTAATTCATTTCGGCGTGGCGAAAAGAAACCAATATCAGCCCACTCCGCATCTGATTTCAAAAATTTAATTTTGGGCCCAAACAATTGACAGGGAAAATCAACTTCTGAAATTTCTTGGATTGAAGAAAAGGAGTTGAAAAAGATTGACCTTTTACTTTGGTTTGATGTAAACTCAAACTCGAGGGCGAGTTCTTTTCAAGAGGGGGTGAATGATGAAGAAACTAACCAGTCAAGTGGACTACCTGCAAATGCAGTCAGTTTGATTGAAAAACTGATTTTACTGGAACAGAATTAGAGGGTGTGCTATACATGTTTGGAAAGATAAATGAGTTTAGTTTTATACAAAAAGAAAGCTGATCTAAAATATGTTCACTAAGGAGAGAATCATGGGTGATTTTGCAGCAGGTGTCTAGTAGGCAAGTTCCAAAGACAATTTGTACTCTTTTGGTCTTTTAGTTTCTCCTATGTTGTTCTTAAGTCAAATTTTGAGTTATTTTCATTTTTATCATCAATTTAGAGGGTCAAGGTAATAATTTTCATAAGAGTTAGGTTGTGCTTTCCTATTTCCTATGTCAAAAACATAATTATGTGGTCAAGTCACAATTTCCTATGCTTGGAGGGATGCTCCAGCAATTCTATGTAGACTTTTCAGATGAAATGTTCTATAGAGAATTTTCAGTTAAAAAAAAAAAAAGAAAGAAAGAAAAAAGATCCAAGTTCAATTAATTCTTTTGAATATTACTTAATTAATATAATTGATATAAATTAAAATTAAGAATAAAAGAAACAAAAATTAATATACAAAAAACTAGTATATGAGAAATTAATATACATATATACATATAACAAAAACATAAAATATAAATTAAAATGTGTGTGTATATTTATGTATGTAATTAATATGCGTTTACAATTATATGTTTTATAAATTAATATTCATGTTTTGTATTTAAAGGGATTTTTTGGCAATTAGTTTTTAAAAGGTATTTTTACCACTTGCATATTTTATAGTATAGGGTGGCAAAATGAATTTAACCTAGGTGGTTTAACAGAGGAGTTAATAGAAGGATGACAATATTGGACAAAAACTTGCAACTTGAGGGATGAAATTTGATAGTGTGAATTTGTGCGGGACCAAAATTGGAATCAATGTAAACGTGAGGAATGAAATTGAAATTTTTTCTACTATTTTCTATGCTACGTTATGGTCTATTTGGTTGAAACATAATAAATTGATCTTTGGAGATGACTCTGATAATTGGAGTGATCTTTTCCCTTTAACTCTTGTAAGAACTTGTTTTGGGATAAAAGCGTCGATCCCGAGCTTTCCATATTCAGGAGTGGATGTTTTTACTTCTGTCGAAGGTGTTAAAAGACTGTCAAATTGCCTCAAGCCAAGGCCTTTGATCTCTTGGCAATCTCCACCATGAGGTTCTATTAAATGGAATGTTGACGCCTCTTCTCTGAGGCATTGGATGTGTTCTCATAAACGATAAAAGGGCATTTCCTCTCTCTCTCTCTTTTTATGTTATGCGGGTATTCTCGATTCGAATGAGGCTGAGGTTCTTGCAATATCGAAAGCTCTCTCAAGTTTAGCATCTGTGACCTTGTTCGAAGGAAAAGACATCATTATTGAATCCGACTCATCTAATGCCATTTCATGGATTGTCTCGAATAGTAAAGGAGCTTGGAAGTAGGCCTGTCAATGGGTAGGATTTTACCCTATCCGTACCCATTTATTTTATACTCGTACCCTACTCTTACCCTAAAATTTTAAAATTTACTCATACCCTACCCTAACCCATACTCCTACAAATGAATAGGTTAGGGTAGGGTCTTACCCGTTCCTACCAATTGGGTAATGATACCCAATGGGTACTCACACACTACACACATTATTACCCAATGGATATTCACACACCACACACATTTTTCACATACACACACACACACACTGCGCACACATTTTTCATACACACACACACAAACACACATACCTCACACACATTTTTCACACACACTACGCACACATATTTTTCACACACACACTAAACGCACACATTTTTCACACACACACACTGTGTGTAAACATACACACACTGCACACAATTTTCACACACACACACACACTGCACGCGCACACACACGCATTGCACACACACACACACACACACACACACACACACTGCACACACACAGAGTTTCACACACTGCTCACACACACACACAGTTTCACACACTGCTCACACACACACACACACACACACGTGTGGTCACTGCTCACACACCCACACACTGCACACACACACACTGTTTCAGTGTGTGTGTGTGCAGTGTGTGGGTGTGAAACTGTGTGTGTAGTGTGTGTGTGCACTGTGTGTGTGAGAAACTGTGTGTGTGTGTGTGTGTGTGTGTGTGTGCAGTCAGTGTGTGTGTGTGAAACTGTGTGTGTGTGTGCGTGCAGTGTGTGTGTGTGTGTGTGAAAACTGTGTGTGCAGTGTGTAAATGCGTGTATGTGTTAACTATGTGTGTGAACTAAAAAAAAACACAATATCAAAAAAAGACAAATAAAAAAATTTATTATTGGGTAGGGTATGGACCCTACCCTAAAAATAGGGTATACCCATTACATGTACCCAATGAATAAATATTTAAATAGGGTAGGATAGGATATAGGGTATATTTAATCGGGTATATTTTGGATCAGGATTAGGGTAGGGTAAAACCCTACCCATTGATAGGCCTACTTGGAAGCTTCATTTTGAACTCAGCAAAATGGGTGATCTATTGGTTTATTTCAGAAAAGTCAGCTTTCGCCACAAAAATCAGGAAAGCTAATTTCGTTGCAAACCATCCTGCAAAGTCAGGAGTTTACCAAGAATCTGATTTTGTGGCTATATTTTAGTAATGTTTGTACCTTCTGGTTTGGTGTCAAGCTGTTGTTGCCAACTCCCTCTTGTAATTTCCATTATGTTCAATAAACTTGTTCTTCTTGTGAAAAAGAAAAATTTAACAAATTGACGCGGTAGCACAACTCAACCAATTATCATTTCCTAAACACTTTAGCACTTGTCTGGACTGTGGAAAAATGTAAGCTGAAGCACTACGAGTGATATTTATCTCAAACAGTTCAAAAGGTTAATTTGTCAGAACTATGAAAAAACACGAGGACAGTAGGCGTCTCTGCAAACGCCTCTCTTGGAAAGTGGCATTTACAGTATAATTCAAATAGTTTTGGAACTTGATCTCTGTTATTATAGTACCTTGATTTTTAATTTCTAGATTTTATAATAAAGCTTGATATCTGCAATAAGTTTCTTTTAATATTAACGATTTATATGACAAGATATGATTAATATAATATGCGACTTCACTAAAATTGTTTATGATTCATAAATTATTAAAATTTTATGGTATTCCAAGCCAATGAAAATAAAATATCTAAACAAATGATCGAATAAATATTTAACGAAATAAAATTATTGAGCACTTATACTAAGCGGTACTTATTTATTGAACTTCTTGAAAATTATTTATTTTTTTGATCTTCATAAAAATTTTTGTATTTTATTTTCTGAATTTTTTAAAAATCTATATAAATTATCTCTTTTTGTTCCACTCCTGTGACGTTTTCTGATTAAAAAAAAAATACAAGAAAAAACAAAGAATAACATATTGTTTAGGTTGTAAAGTCACTATACGATATAATCAATATCACCATAAGCTCAAGCAAATTTTGAAAAACGTGAAACGATAAAAGAAGACAAATCTTCCCCATCGCTTACTTACGCCTCTTGCCTACCTACTTTTCTTTTCTCCACATATAAGTGTTGGAAATGGGATTTTTTTTAATGTTAATATTTTATAGGTTTAATGTAGGATGGGCCATTTCCGGTGGAATCTATAGATAAAACCCAATAATAAGTTAAAGTATATAGATAAGTGTTATAATCATATTTATACTTCATAATTTCACTTAATACATGGTTAAGTATTGATTAAGTGTTAAACTAATCAACTAAGTACTACATATTAGAAATATCACAAGCGCACCTGTATCTATATCTTAGTGTACCTCATATCTTGTGAGAATAATATTGGTCTTGCACTTCTACTATAATATACATATATCTCAATTCAAGTCTAGTTCCTTATACCTACACTTGAATTTGAGTTGTATACACTAAATATTTGTATACGTCTTATATAGGATTGATTAGTTTTCGAAAAGAGATTCTCGTGTGATTGTGCCCCTTGTAGAAGGGTCTTTGAATTAGCTAATCATTGAAGGAGTATTGTTGTCCCATCGTACTAGTTAGTATGACGAATATTACTTTAAGGTAAATAGCTCGTGCCGGTGATTCTATCATTTGGTTTATGTTGTTGGAACGATAAGTATTCTGAACTTGTTCGTTGCTTTTCTAAATATGGTATTTGTTTTGTTTGCTTATGGTATTATCTTTGGTATTTGATGTATATTATATTATCTTTGGTATTGTTGTTGCTAAATTGTATATATATCCGAATAAACCACCCTTGTGAATATTTGTCATTGTTTTGTATTCCATAGCTATTTTTTCAACAATAAGACTACCCACTTTTTCCATACTAAAGTTTTACAATATGTAAGTCACACCTAGTAACTTTTAAAAAGGTAAATTGGTACTTGAATTTGAATGTCAATTAGAAAGAGTCACATACCAACACACTCGCCTATGTGAATATGTGTAATTTCTTGATATTCTAAAGCTATTTTCCAACAATAAGACTACCTACTTTTAAAATACTCAAATTAATATGTAAGTCACATGTCGTAACTTTCAAAAAGGTAATCTGGCACCTGAATTTTAATGTCAATCAAAAAGAGACACGTACCAACACACTCACCTAAGGTGAGGGAAGGGGGGCGGGGGGGGGGGGGGGAAAGACTCGAATCCAAGACCTCAATAATGCGAAATTCAAGCCCTCACCGTCGAGATATAGGTGCAACGGCATTTTTTTTTATAGTGGATGTCAAGTTGACACATGCAAGGAAAGTTCCTCCATTTTTTCCCATTTTCTCATAATGACGCAGGTACTTTTCGGGCTCTATTGAATTTTGTTTACTGTTTCAATATTTCTTAATTTTTGAAGTTTAGTTTGTAAAATTATTTTTCCAATTTATAAAAGCATCAAGCCCGTCTAATAGTTATTTTTGGTGTTTAATATATGGCACCCGTTTTTCCTTTCCTTTCTCCTTTCTCATATCTTTATTTCAATATTTATTTCACTACAAGAAAACACGGAAATTTTGGCAAAATTTTCGGCGGATTTCTACCGAAAATTACATTTATCGGCGGATTTTCGGCCGATAACTTTCACCGAAAAAACCCTTGTTGCTTTTCATTTTTCGGCATATTACCGGCGAGGTTCTTTTTAATTTATAAAACAAAAATTAAAATATTTTCAGCAGAATTTGGGCAGAAATTTCGCCAAAAATAATTAATTTTTTAAAAAAATTCAATTTATTTATTTATTTTTTCCCTGTTACAAACTCAATTAAAATAAAATATTTAATTACCACAATATATACTAATCACATAATCTGAATGCATAAATAAATAACAAATAGAATATATTAAAATCCAAATATATAGTAACAAACCTCAATAATTTATCCAAATATATAAATAAATAACGTAATCCATCGAAAATTGCAGCATACATAAAAACCGAAATAATTTGAAATGAAAATCCATACTAATCACAATCATCCTCATCGGCTTTGCCATCTTCGTCATTGGCGGCATACTAAGCCGGCAAAGGGGCATAAGAGGGTTGATTTGAGCCGCTCGTTGTGTTCATCCAAATCATCGTGAACATATGCTCCATCATTTGCATAATTTGTATGTTCTATTGGGAAAGTTGATTGACCTAGTCCTGTAATCGCAACACCGTCAGGTCGGACTGGGTCGACGAACTGCCGGACATAGAATAGCTGACGTAACCGGTGGTCAATGTACTCCGATAATTTTTCCCGTACCTTTGGCCCTTCTTGTTAGGTTCACCGGCAGCCTGATCAAATAGCTCGTTCATGCTTTCTTGTGTGGAGGGTTGCGATAAGTCAGCATCTTGAATATCAGGACGACTCTGCATTAGACTCTGGTAATTATCCTGCAATTGTAATTTGTATGTTAGCAATTTAAAGATGAACTTTGCACATAATAAACAAATCTAACTTACATGAACTTCTTGTGGCTTCAGGTGAACCTATGTGCCAGCTTTTTTATCCGACCCCTTATCTTTTTCCTCATATAACAATCCTAGAGGAGCTCACTTTTAAGAATAGGCCTCTTTAACTTCTCCTCTTACAAGAATAAAAATAAACTATTTTAATATTACATCACACGAGAAGAATTAAATCTATTAAATATGTCAAAAATAAATACAAAAAGGTACTTACCAAGTCCGCTTCACGTTCATAAATCGATTTGGCCCCACCAGCATATAGTTAACCTCCCCAACATTCTTATTTATCATGTTTTGGTCACTCTTCTTTTTCCATTCAAGGGTGCCCTAATACATGGTCTGATCATGAAATACTGGGTCGGGCAACCACGGTGGACAGTCTTCCCCACGTGCAATCCCTTTTCTAATGTCTCGATACATGTCCATCTTTTTTTTTTGCCGCACGATTATCAAAAGCCATCTTCATATACCCCACATCTTCCGGCCTAAAATTAATATATTTCTAACAAAATAAAATAATACTTTATCAATCAAACATGTAAAAAAATGATATACTCATATATGCATGAAAAATACTCATCCCTTCAAAATTTAAGATAATATATTCAATCAAATTACCTGCCATTCAACGAACCATTGTAGCCGAACGTTTTCAAAAACCTTGCCATAAGTGAAGTATGGTTTGTCCAATTGGCTCTTTATAACATTCATAATGTGCACACCTCCTTTTTTGCCGGGAAGAAAACTACCTAAGAGTTCAAACTTTATTAACATATACATTTTATTATCATCTCAATACAACAGTATACATGAGTTGCTAATCACTTATGTCTAAATATTCAAAAAGTGTTACCCAATTAGTAATTCAATACTACTCTATTCCCTTAATCATTGTTTTTTAATTTGATTACTTTATTCGTTCCATAAAAGATAGAGTTTTATAAATATTTTTCTTAACTCATAAAATATACCTTTCTTACATTCCAGGAAGAAATTCATTAGCCTTTTTTGTGATGTCTTTAAACTTATCTTTTGTAAATTTTTAAAATTAAAATAATCCAGTAACTTATTACTCGTAGGGGTATTTTAGATAAATTAATCTATAATTAATGTTATTAATATATTTCGTCAATCATTGTGCAATAACTAATTTAAACGATATCTATTATGGCGCATAGGAGTAATCCATTATCTGTAAGTATGTAAAAGTTATTCCCTCGTTATATATTTCAATCTTTCTTATTCCTTAATCAGAATTATGTCAAAGTGATTTCATCATTGTTAATCCTAAAATTTATTAACAACTTTTCCCATAAATATAATAAACATATTTGTTCTTTCAAATTCTGAGAGTTAGCGAAATACAAGTTCTAATAAGTCATAATAAACACAGACTTAATTTGGCATATATAATAAACATAGACTTAATAAGTCGTAATAAACACATACTTAATCTGGTACTCGATAAACATGAATTTTTAACTTTAATAAAAATAAAAATATAGCATTAAAAAGCATTTTACTTTGCACATATAATACAACACTTTTAAAATGTGTCTCATTATATACTCCTTGTAGCACCTCATAAGAGTTTCTTATTAAGTTGTACCAAATAATTTTATTAAAAAAAATTATTAAATGCTATTTATAAAATATTGATGCAGGTCGAATTTGAGAGCTGGTCGACCTCGATTGGAAACTCTGGTCGAGTGTAGGACTAAGGGTATTTGACTGGGAAGTTGACTTGCAACAAGGGAAAGGCAACATGAGCTCGATCTTAAGTCATTTGATAGGTTTTGTATAGATTTGAGCAGAGTAAGGGCGTTGAGAGTCATTAATGAGCTCGATCTTACCATAAATGCAAGGTTTTTATAGTATGTCTCCGTAGCTTACTCCATATAGGACCCTTAGGACTTAGTAGGTCATCATATGATGTAGTAGAGTAACCCATAAGCCTAAGGTAGGGCCTTAGGGTATTAGTTGGCTCTTAATTAATGAGGTATGGGGTTAGGTAGTGACCCCATACCTTGAGCTGACGGAGCATTTAATTCCAGCAGAGGCTGAATGGACGCGGTATGGTCCCGGTTGATAAAAAACTCGACCGGCGCGATCGACGGGTTTGGTTCGAGGACCCACTGACCCGGTTGATAAAGGCCCTGGTCAATGAAGAACTCAACCTAGGTGATTGACGAGTTTGGTTCGAGGACCCACCGACCTGATCCATAAAGGTACTGATCGATGAAGAACTCGACCGAGGTGATCGACGGGTTTGGTTTGAGGACCTACCGACTAGGTCGATAAAGAACTTGACCAGGGTGATTGACAGGGTTAGTTTGAGGACCCACCGACCAGATCGGTAAAGGTCTTGGTCGATGAAGAACTCGACCAGGGTGATCGACAGGTTTGGTTCGAGGACCCACCGACCCGATTGGTAAGGTCCTGATCGATGAAGAACTCGATCGGGGAGATCGACGGGTTTGGTTCGAGGACCCACCGACCCGATTGGTAAGGTCCCAATCAATGAAGAACTCGACCGAGGTGATCGAAGGGTTTGGTTTGAGGACTCACCAGCCCGATCGATAAAGAAATCGATCAAGGTGATCGACGGGTTTGGCTTAAGGACCCACTGGCCAGGTTGATAAACCTTGACTAGGTCAACACACCGAGCATATTAGCTTTGATTGGACCTCATACGATCCCAATCAAATAAGGTCCTGGTCTATAAACCCTCAACCCATTCTGAAGATATCGATCAAATCGTTTTGAGGGGCCACTATCACGGTCAAAAGCTTGGGCCTATGAGTTTGAACTTTTGAGGTGGAAGACATATGGCATGAGCGAGCCGGGTGAATCTCGATCGGAAATATATTACGTCAAATATCCATAACAAAACGTACACCAAAAAATAATTTGTTTAAAAAAGAAAGCATGATCCGAAAAAAACATTAAAAAAATATAACATTTAGTATTTTTTTTAGTTAAAAATTAATATAATTTAGTATTCGTTTTTTTAGTGCATATTTCTTCTTCTTTTTTTAGATCTTTTTTTTGGCGGATTTTCGGTGGATTTTCCGCCGAAAATAATTATCTTAATTTTCGGTGGAAAATCCTCCGAAAATTAATATAAATTATTTCCTTTTGTTTTCAGTGCATATTTCTTTTTTCTTTTTTTTCGGTGGATTACATTTAAATTTTAATATTTTTTATTATTTTAAATTTTCGGTGGAATTTCCCGCCAAATTCAGCAGAAAATTTTAAAATTTAATATTTTTTAATTTTTTTAAATTTTCGGCATAATTTTCAGCCGAAATTTAGTCGAAAATTTTAAAATTTAATATATTTTTTTAATTTTTTTAATATTCCACCGAAATTTTCCAGCGGAAATTTCCTTCGAAAATCAAGTGTTTTCTTGTAGTGTTTTACTATGTGTTTTTGTTAATTTCTTAATAAAAAGTTTAATAAATTTTAATTTTGTACTATTCAAATTTAAATGCGTAATTGGATTCATTTTTATTTTATTTTGATATGAAGCAGTACGGACACCATAAATTGCTATTCAACAAATTAATTCCCACACAAGGCCATGAGGCCCCCCCCTAAGGCCAAGGACTCTTAACAATTTATTTTTATTTTGCAAATGTATAAAATACGTTACATCCACTGGTATTAATAATTAACATCAACGTGGCGTGATGTTATCAATTATTAGTACACATTTGAAGAATCGTCATTTTATTCGTTAAAAATCAAAACAGATTTATGTAAGCTATTATGTATATAAAAATCCAAAAAATTTAATCTTATGTTAAACGCATATATAATTTACTAGTGTGAAATATATAATTGGATCACTAGAAAGACAAATTAAGGCTCTACTTTCCAGATCCATCTCTTGCAGCTATTGTTCAATTCTCCGTATTTTCCCGTATTGTATCAGTTTTGAGCGCGCACAACCCTAATTGTCTGTCTCCATAGCAAATTATACACATAACCAAACCACTTGTCAATCAAACAAATATTAGTTCCCAGCGGTCTCTAGTATAAAAAAACAACTTGAAATGGGGAAAATAATTTTAATTCATGCAAATATAGATAAGCGAGACAACATATTTTTTGTGCAATAGTTTTATGTTTATATACTTTGTGGCTTTGGAAGCAAACTCCATAACTATATAACTATATATATATATATGCACATGGATTTGTAATACTTGAAAACTATTGTTTTGTTAAAGCAAAATCAGTAAATCATCAAAACAACGAAAGTTATGGTACATATTGAGCAATGAGAAAAGAGGCGTGAACATAATAATGATTTTGAAACAAAAAGAGAAAACTTCATGTAGATGATGATTGCATTTTTTGTTTGCCAATTGGAATAACTCTCAACTCCGAAATGCTCAACAAGTTCCTTCTACTATATGGGCAAGCATAAGGTTTGAAAACTTTCAGGGAGTCATTGTTATTTTAGACAACCAGCAAGGGGTGTTGGTGCAATTTTTTTGTCTTAAAAATGCTAGAGATAACAACTATGTGCTTGTCATGTGAGTGTTGCCGTTAAATAATTGACGGAAGTCGTTGGTGGGACTCAAAATGATAATTTTTGTAAGATAAGGGATCAAATGTGAAACAGTAGAAACAAATAAGATCAAAATCGAAAAATGCCCAATTACTTATATGACAAAAAATGATAAAATCCCTAATTGCGCCGGAAGATGTATATATGTGAGAGCATTTAGGACAAATAAAATAAAGAATATGTGCATTAAAATTTCATTCATTCAACTCAACAACCAAATTGATTGCCATCATGGCTGACCATTCTGCTACTTCTTCAAACAATTAATAACAGTGAAGATCAACGCACTACAACAAACGCGACATTATATTAGGTGGCTCTTTCATTTGCTCCTAATTAAAATCAATCTCTTACAAATTACAATTATCAAAACAAAGTCAGAGCTCTCCTACATATTTTTAGGAGTTCATAACCTCTGCACATTTATTTTTGAAATCTTAAAATTGCGTGCCAAAACTTCTACCCAACGCTTTAGAAGAACTTATTATGAGGCTAACAAACTATTTTGGCAGAATCGGGCTTTAAGTTCGTTTGTGGCTTCTGATATGTACTGACCATAAAGTCGCTTGGCTTGAGAATTGGGGTTAACTTGAGAATGAGTTGATAACCAACAATATGTTATTGCGAACGGCCTGCACCAGTTGGTTTCTGCTTCTCTACAAACCAATGAATTAAAATAAGAAAACACTGCATATAAGTCAGTGCCTCCCACCAAGAAATTAAAGTGCAACAGGAAAGGAAGATAGGTAGGAGAGACTAAACTCTGAGATATGGCTGAGGCAGTGATCTGTTTGCTGTGAAAAGGCTGGGCGAGCTGGTGATCCAGTAGGCGGGCTTCATACGAGGCGTTGACAAAGGGGTGAAGTGGCTGAAAAGAGAGCTGGAAAGGATGCAATGTTTCCTTCAAGATGCCGCTGAAAAGTAATTCAACGACGAGAAGATAGGTAAATGGATTTCCAACATCAGAGAGGTGGCTCAAGATGCCGAAGATGTCATTGAGACGTTCATTCTCAAAGTCGAAACACCTAGGAGCGGATGGCTACTGGAGAAATGCGCCGGCTTTCCAAACCATGTGTACCACCTTGACAGGCTCGGGCAAGATATTAGGTCCATCCGGGCTAGGCTCCAAGTGATTGAGAACAGCCGCCAGAGGTCCAAACTTGAAGGTCTTGATGATGTGATGATCATCCCGTCCTGAAGGAGATCAGATGTTGAAATGCGTCGGTTGTCTCCTTGGCAAAGATACAAACTCTTGGTGGGCTTGGAGGAAGGTGCGGAATTACTACTTAAAAATGCGGTTTCTGAGGAGCTGCTGGTAAATGCCCTTCTATTGCCAGCATTGTTGGTATGGGTAGAATCGGGAAGTCAACTCTTGCCAGGGTACTGTACAACCACACCGCCATTGCTGGCCAATTCGACCGCCGTGCTTAGATTGTGGTTTCCAATGAATTTAATCCCAGAGAAGTTATCCAAGAGTTGACGGTGCAGCTGCTAGAGCCCCAAGAGTGACATTATGGAGAAATCGTCAGAGGAAGACCTCGGAAGAATGCTTTACGAAAGCCTAAAGGGCAACAGGTATTTCATAGTTCTCGAGCGCTAGAATTTGTAGAATCGAAAAATGAGCTCAAACGCTACACATGTAGGATGTGTGATATAGGGAAAATTTTAGCTACACATGTAGGATGTGTGATTTAGGGAAAATTTTAGCTACACAAATATTAACACTCCACTGAATTAAAGTTGTTGCATATTTCCAAAGTGAACAAGGCTATGAAAACAATAAAAAAAATTATAGAAATTTCATTATAAATGGCTGGAGAACATGAATTTGGTTACCATTTACTTACTTCCTATACCTTTTATAGTGGAAGAGAGTAGGTGCAATCATTTGATTAAAACTGAGCAATTTGATTTTTTATTTTTTTCATTTTGTTAACCCAAAAGTTCAATTTGCTAGGGAAAATGTCAAGTTTGTCTCTTATAAAGTAGTGTTTTCTCGGATTTTGTTCTATATATTACGAATTTCTTAGATATATCCCATAAATTGCCAAATTTCTTAATTTGTGCTATTTCCGTCAAATCGTTAATGACAAAGTCACATGAGTTGCGTGTGGCAATTAAGGTGGGGCAAAATTCAAGGCTTAACCCTCTGTTGCTTGAAATATTCAAAAATATACCCTACACAAATGAAATAAGTGAAAAAACACCATCTTCCCCACCACTTCTCTCCCCCATGAGTCCCACCACCACTCTCCCCCATCATTTCTCTCCTCCACCATCGCGCTTCACCACAAGTTTCAAATAAAGCCGTAACCAAAGCACCCCCCCCCCCCCAAACCCCGTTTCTCCCTCTTTAACACAAACTCTATTTTCATGATATGTACAAAACCTCAATTTTATAAAAACGAAAACTCTGATTTCATGTTTGTGTATGCATGTGTATATATATAGAACCCCAATTTCATAAAACTTAAAACCTTAATTTCATATTTATAAATGCACATATCAAGCCCCAATTTCATATAAAAAAACACATGATGACTTTGTTTGGGGTGTGTGTGGTGGTGGGGGGGGGGGGGGGGGGATGGTTGGTTAGAAGAAGAGGGGAAGGGGCTGGGGATGGCCTGGGGGCGGTCACCATGGTAGGTGAGAGGAAGAGGTTGTTGGGTGATGGAGGAGGGTATTTTTTTCATTTCTTTTTGTAATGGGTGTTTTTTTTCAAAAAAAGAAAATTCAAATGACATAGGGTTAAAATACAATTAATGCATAAATTTTGCTCCCACTTTAACGGCCACATGCAACTCATGTGTCCAAACCGTTAATTTTTTCGATTACAATCAACTCGGGACACCCTATAGATGTCAACCGGAAGGACCCCCACACACGCACACACTCACTCAAGGGGAAAGGGGGAGAGGACAAGAGGATTCGAACTCAGAACCTCACTGGTACTGATGGGAACCCCCACCACTGGGCTACAACCCCAGTGGCCAAACCGTTAATAATTTGATAGAAATGATATAAATTGAGAAAATTAAAAATTTATGGGAGATAATGTGAGAAATTCATAATTGATTGAACAAATTTTGAAAAAACTCTACGTTATGAGACAAACTTAACATTTTTCCCTCAATTTGCCTAACTGCAAAACCAAAAATCAAATTGTAAATGTTTGATTCGATTCGATTTTTAGAAAGAATTTTCAATGTGTCTATCAAAACTTAAAGAAAAAAAAAGGGAGGAACAAAAACAAAAACAAATCTAAAAAAAGAAAAAAAAACTAAAGTAAAGTTTCCTCAAATATGCCATTGTTCAAAATTTTCGAACTGGCAAATTAGTTACTTTCATGGTGAATGATTTTAATTGAAATATTACTATCTATGAAGTTTAAACACTAAATCTGGCTCTGTGTTCTTTCATGACTAAAAACGACAAGTGCTTATTTCTTATCTTTTTTGAATGAAAATATGAGACAAGGTGATGATATGGCAAAAGGTCAATCTCTTCATCCGCAGGATGTCGGCATAACTTATATGACGATTGGAAAAGGACTTCACAAAAGTATTCAAGGCATAACTTATATGACGATTGGAAAAGGACTTCACAAAAGTATTCAATTTTTGGCTCTTTCAATTGGGATTTTTACAAAACTTTTCCATTAAATATGAAGTATTCGCGTTTTTATTTTTTATAATTAAATTTTTCAATTTTAGTTCTTTATTTTATTGAAATTATCAATTTTTATCCGATTTTGGATTAAAATTATTGCTGAAGCCAACCTGTCAATAAAATTTGATTTTTTTTTAATTTTGCCGCCATTTTGCTAACGTCGCAATGATGTTGGCACTTAGTTGTATTTTTATTTACCACATGATCAAATATAATCTCCATATAAGCTTTACTTGTCAGTGTAAATTATTTGTAAAAGGCAAAAGAATTAAACAAAAAGCCACTTCATAACATTTTTATATTTTACCACATATATTTAAAATTATTTAGTTTATATAACTATTATAAATTTTGAATTTAAATATTATTATTATTTTTATATAAAAATATTATATAAATTTAATAAAATTACATATTGTAAAGTATAAAAAAAATTAAAATCGAATACCCTTCTTCTTCTAAAACAAAATCTAAATTATACTTATACACATCTAAAAAAAATTAATTATTTAAATAATTAATAAACTTAAAAAGAAAAAAAACCCTCCAACCCACCTCCCTCATCATCTTCTTGTTGTTCTTCACCCATCCACTCACCCACCCCACCCCCATTCTTCCCCAGCCGCACACCTTCTCCCCCACCATCTGCCCACTTCCCACACCCCAATTTCCCCCAATCCCCTAGCCAACTCCTCCCCCCGATCAGCTGCCCCCCCCCCCCCCCCACCCCCCAACGATCCCCATCCCCAATTTCCCCAACTCTCTCTCTCTCTCTCTATATATATATATATATATATATACATATACATATATCTGTGCCAATATATATGTACATATGTGTAATTTTTGGTCTCTTTTTTTTTTAATTTATGTGGCATATGTGTGTGTATGTGGTTTTTTTATTTTTTATTTTTACCCACATGGACATTTTGGAGGAAAAATCAACAAAAATTTCTAAATTATTGGTTACATCGGCACCGGTGAAAAAATTTGGCCAATTATCATGCCACATCATCTTTGGCGACGATTATAGTTCAAAATCGGGCAAAAAATGAAACTTTTATAAGATAAAAGACTAAAATTGAAAAACGTAAACATAAAGGACAAAAAATCAAACACATCATACTTAGAGGAAGATTTTTGTAAAAACCCTTTTTCGATTTCTCTTATATTAAAAAAAAAACAGAAAATGAACAGAAAAAATCAAGAACTGATATAGTTTAAACACAAGAATTGGAAATTGAACCAAAAATGTTTCGTTTGGTTCAGTTTGATTTAGTTTGATTCGGTTTTTTGATTTTACGACGGCTTAAAAACGGAAAAATCAAAAAGCTGATTTTTTTTTGGTTAAAACTCAAGAATCAAAAATTGAACCAAATATGCCTCGCTTATTTCAGTTTCGCAAAGTTTTTTTTTAAATTTTTTTTTATTTTATAGCTTTTTATTTTTAGTTACCTTTTTAAATACTTAGTTTTTCACGTCGAATTATCCATCCAAAAGAAAATGTACACATTGAATAGTTGAATATCAAGAAATTATAAGAAAAGGTTATTATAATTATATGTATAGATGCATATATATATATATGTGTGTGTGTGTATTTTGATAAGAGAGTATTATCAATAACTATATATATCATATCTATAACACAATTATTGTTGTAAATCTTAGATTTAAATGTTTAACTTACTTGTTGCAAACTCGAAAGTGAGATTATTGTAAGAATAACGTTTCTTTTGCTTTTTCTAAAGCGAAAAATGAAAAAAAGAAAAAGGGCGGAGTTTAACCTATGAATAAAGCCCAAATAATAACTATGTTATTTTTGTATCATTATTGAAAAATCATCATGAACATTACTGCAATACATTGTATGCTTAACAATGATGCATGTATTTTTTAAGAGAAAACAAATAGATTAAGCAAAAAGGATCTTATTGCCCAATAAACAATAGGGTGAATTACATTGACCACTCCTGATATTAGGTTAATTTACGGAAAATTTCCAAATTTTTTAAAAATTATCAAAAACCCCCGAGGTTATACCTATATTATAAACTTATTTCAATTTTCGAAAATACCCCAACTTATTTCAATTTTCGAAAATACCCCAACTTATTTCAATTTTCGAAAATACCCCATCCCTTTTTTTGGGCGATTTACACTAACCACCCCTGAGATTAGGCTAATTTACGAGAAACCCCCTGTGGTTTCAAAAATTATGAAAAACCTCTTGAGGTTATACCAATATTACAACTAGTACCTACTTAGGTTGACTTATCAACAATATTAATTCTTTTTTTTTCCTTTGTAATATTGTTATCATAAAATTTTCATGTAATAGATTTGAAAAAAAATGTGATTATTTATTCAAATAAATATTCTAAATTCAATGCATTAAAAGCATCTACCAACACATCAAGTATGACATATTATCGCTAATATGGAGTAAATTTTAAGAGAAATGAGTTAGAATCCTCAAGCTAAATAAAGTTTTCGAGTGCATTATTTAATTTCAATTTTTTATTTTAATCAATGTTTATATTTGTCATTTCACATTATGGATCTATACAACATATATAATTATATTTTTCTCAAATATAAATTTAGCACATATTACGTATTTTTAGTATAAATTCATAACATTAAATTCGGAATATTTATTTGAATAACTAATCACTTTTTTTTTCAAATTTATTACATGAAAATCTTATGATAGCAATATTACAGAGGGAAAAAAAAACAAAATTAATATTGTTGATAAGTCAACCTAAGTAGGTGCTAGTTGTAATATTGGTATAGCCTTAGGGGCTTTTTGATAATTTTTGAAACCACAGGAGGTTTCTCATAAATTAGCCTAACCTTAGGGGTGGTCAGTGTAAATCACCCAGAAAAAAAGGAAGGGTATTTTCGAAAATTGAAATAAGTTTGTAATATGGGTATAACCTTAGGGGGTTTTTGGTAATTTTTGAAAAGATAGGGGTTTTTTTTATAAATTAGCCTAATCTCAGGGGTGATCAGTGTAATTTGTCCTAAACAATATTAACTACATGATTGAAATAAAATTAGGATCTTATTTCAACTCTTTGAGAACATACGAAATCCAAAAGCTCACCTCTACTATTCAGATTGTACATTAAATGGTGAGAAAAAGAAGTAAAGTTTGAATATGATATACTACATTGTAGAAGATGGTGGTGGAAAGCAAAAAGATACGAACCGTTAAATTGGTAGGGAAAAAAGAAAAAGGAAATAACTATTGCTAATTCAAGGGGAAGTCTAAAATTAGGTATCTATGGTAATTGTTTAACATTAGGTATCTTTTTTATTAGAGTACTTGATACCTACTAAACAAGTTTCATTTACCTGAAACCTGTTGTCCAGGTTAAAGTGATTTTAGTTGTATGTATGCGGTGCAATGAGCCGAATTAATCTTATCCACTCATCATTGTAATATTTTATTATTATTTATCAAATATCATAGGATTTAACAACACAAAAAAGCTTTTTTGCTTTGAATAGATTAACGTTAATAATAAAAAATTTCTCATCAAAAAATAATAATAATAAAAAAAAATTGACTCGTAAAGTTATAAGTCAAAATTAATTATTTTTTAAAAATAATTTGACATAATAAAAATATAATCATAACGTATAGAACAAAAGTATATTGGCATTTTAAATTGATTATTCTATCAATATAACAATAAAATAACGTATAAAACAAAAATATATTGATGTTTTAAATTGATTATTCTATCAATATAACAATGAAATAGATGTAGAATTACAATGAAAATGACATATAAATTGATATATCCACCTCTTAGTAATACATTCAATGTTTCTTATTCATGTAGTCAATTAATTTAATTATGTTTAATATTTCAATATCACTATTCAACTTTAATTATTTTTTTCCAATTGATGAAATTGTAAACTATAATTCTATAAATCCTAAAAATTAATATCTAGTATTATATTTGATTTCTGTTATACACTTAAAAGGCTAAATTAAGAATTAAATTTAAAAAATGAGTAATACCATTATAAGATAGAATGATATTTAGGGAATACGAAGATTTATAATTTTTTTTGATGCCTGCATTTTGTCTTTAATGTCAAATTGATATGTAAATTTTGTATACCACAATTTTTTAGTCTCCAACGAAAGGAACTATGAGGTATTTGTAATAAAATATAAAATAATTATTAAAATTGTTATTAAAATTTATAGTTTTGTCGGATCAAAGTAGTAGAACAAGGGATACCAATAACGGAATAGAAAACAATTCTTAATGCCACTATAGAGTTCAGTCATGCATGGTTATATTGAAGCTTTACAATATCAATCACATTAGTTATCTATAAAATTCATTTGTTTTGTAAAATTGATCATTGTTACTAGTAGAGTCCATCACTCATGATAAGAGAAGATTTTATTGAAGTCAATATCTCAATTAGATCTCAAGTACGTAGCTTGGTTTATGGAAAAATTACAAAACATATCCTAATATTATGTATTTTATTTAAACGTTTAATTAAATATTTTATATTAATAAAATGTTAAGATATGTTAATATATGTTACTTATTTTTAAAATTTTGCCTTACAAAGCATAATTGGTTAGAATGAATCATTATATTTATTATTTAATTATTAACTCCATTCTTTACGTATGAAATAGGTTAGTAATTTCCACCAATTGAAAACCTCTGTTCAAGAAATTGGTACGAAATTGGTTACTAATTTCCATTATTAACTTCTGCTTTGGATAGAGTTTACTAATTTCCACCAATTGAAAAGCAATAATAATTGATGCCAAAAAGAAAACCAAGAATAAAAAATAAAAAATAAAAAAGGGAAGATCTCCCTTCCTTTTCCAATTATGTATCCCGCCAAAGAACTTTTAGACGAAGGAAAAAATAAAATTTGATTACAAATTGAAATCTCTTCCATGGAACTTCCTAGCGTGAGTAGGAGTTTGCACTCTTCAATCTGTCAAAATCGTTCCTCCCCAATCAAATTAAAATTCTTGTTGCTGCATATAACCTATCTGTCCCGTGCCTTTAAGAGACGCCTGGGCTTTTTTTTTTTTTATTTTGTCTCACCACGGCTGTATGTGTGCGAGCAAGGAATCAAAGTGAGTTGTAATATTGTGTACTTGTTCGTAGCGACCTATCGATTTGCCGATTAATCTCTCTTTTTCTCCTTCTTTTTTCGATTGGTAAGTTAAAGGAGAACTGAAAGGTTTGTTCAAACAAACTCTATATATTGATCCTTAATTTGATTGAGTACTTGTGTATTTTTGATGTAATGCCATTAGTATTATGATTATTTGGTCTGTATTGAACTTAATTGATACTTGTATTCATTAGCTTTAATTTCGTCATGTTTTAATTTTAATGGTAACTTGTGAAATATAGATGCGTTGGTATCTGAATTGTTAGGAATTTTGTCAATGTAGTGATACCTCTTACATTGCAAAGTACTCTAGCTTTGGGCTCTTTCATGCTCTTGTGAGAATATTATTAATGATATGGTGGAGTACAAGGTGACGCTTTGGGTGACGTACTGATTTTCATTTGAACTTTCATCCTCAGTTTATCTATTTTGCTAACTGCAAGTTTTGAGTTCTCTCTTTTGTCAAAAGATATTATCTCCAGGCTTGTAGGATGGGAGTTGATATAGAGGAGCTTTATAGGGTGGTTTGTGATATAACTGATGAACTTTTCAACTGTACTATTTGACTTCAGTCCATTGTGGGTTTAAAGTTACATTTAGTTCTTGAAGGTAGAGAAGGTCCTGGTACAACAAGTTGTGTTGTTCCTGACACAAGCATACTCCTAGACTTCTTAGTTTTGTGGAATACGGAAAAAGGATGGGGAAGAGAATGCATAAGATAGAATATATGTAGGAAGAATGAGAAAATGATGTTAGTTGTTATTTATCATTATAATTCTTTTGGTTGCAATTGCATGTTTTAGTTACGGTGATTTTATTCCTTTACTACTTGACATCCCTTCTTCCCAATCTAGAGCATATGTAAAAGGGATTTAGATGGGCTCCCTCCACTAGAAAACTGAATCAAGGTCCATCCAAAATGAGGCATAGGGATTATTCTTAAACATCTTCGCTTTCAAAAATCTACTTGTTGCTGGCATTCAGTAATAAGTGGAAGATTACCATCTGTGGTAATTTCTCATTAAGAATGCTATTACTAGACAGCTTGTCTTACTTTTTTCTTTTCTTCTTCTTGTTCTGTGTGTGTGTGTGTGTGTGTTTCTTTCTTTCTTTCCTTTTTTTTTTCTTGTTTTTGTTCTCTTAAGAAATCAAGGATAAGGACTACCCTCCCAAAATTTGAACCTGGCGCTGTTGATTATTGTTTTGGGACTGTGACTTGACTTTGGATTTTTGAGATGCTAATTATTATCTCTTTATATGAAGTTATGATTAGATATTGCTCCGTAATCGACTGGTCAAGTACATTATGCAAAACAAGTTTTGAAGGATTTGACATTTAACTATAGACTAGTAGGCTGATTGGTGTTCAAATATGGTTTGCAGTTTTAGCTAGAGTAATTACAGGTATTTCAGCAGCCATGGAGCTGCTTCTTTTACCATTTTCTGGTGGCAGACATCCTTACCCTTTCCAAGAATGGGTAATATCATTTTTCAAGGCCCTCTTTCATGTTGGGAGACCTAAAACCTACACTTAAGTCTGAACACATGTGCCTTGGACTAATATTTTGGTTTCCATGAATAATATCGAAACTGATCAACGTTAATAAGCCTGGGCAACAAAAAAACGATGAATTTATAAGCTAAAAAAGTGTGACTTCTAGGTTGTTCAAGAAGTTTTTTTAATTAAAATTTGAAATTTTTTATTTATCTAATAAAACTACATACGTAACTCTGACCTCATCCCGCAAATTACGATTTTGACTTCATTGATGTTGATTCTTGAACATATGCTAGTTTGCTTTTATTTAGTTATTTATTTTGTTTTGTATGGTATCTGTTTAGACAATTATTGAATTCAAAAAGTGAAACTAGTCTTGTCCTAATTTAGTGGATGTCTTGATTGTCCCATACAAACATGTATCGCAATTAGTGAATTTTTTCATGATTGTTTTAACAAATTACATAATATTTTTTTTTAATAGGACAATATGGTAGACAATCAAGATAATAAGCAGAAAAACTCATTGGATCAACAAAAGATTGATGAAGTGATTAATAGTACTAATTCAAATTTAAGATGGCAACCTCCTGTGCTGATACAACCAATCTTAAAGGGGACAGGGCTAAGAATGAATTCTCCTACCACTTCTACATCAGTGGATAGAATCATGGATCATAAACGATCCCGTTTTGCGGAGGCAACCAAAGCAACTGATATGGTGAGCAAAAGACATAACACAGGATCGGTATTGAACAATAATGTGAGTAATTATTTCTATCCTTCATTTTCAACTTTTAAGCATCTGATTTTTATGTCAATTGTGTAACAGGTTTTGATTTGTGATATCCATATAGTGGTATCTTATATAGGCATAAGAGAAAGAGAAACTGATGATTAAGGCGGTAGGAAGATTCTAATTGATTAGACATGTCAACTTTTATATATCTAAACATAATGAACTTTTTAACCTTTTAGAATAGCGTAATTATAGGAATAGTATTTGCATGTAAACATAAAGGTTAGAGAGAAATTGGGCTACAAGGTAATTTTTGGTTGTCAATTAAACCTCGTAAATGGGTTAGAACTACGTAAAATATACGTTGGGTCATGATGTAGTTCTCTAGCACTGAAAGGCTCATGTTGATGGCTCTATTTGAAGCTTTTAAACTTAAGTGCATGCTTTGAACTTATGTTGATTTTTTTATAAAAGAGAGCTATCATTTGGATTTTGATCTTTTGTACCATATTGAAGATCTCTTCTTCTTCTTTTTTTTGTTGGCTTTGTTTTGATTTTTTTTTTTGATATATTATGAAATAATTTATTATAAAAAATCTGATTTACTATCGTACTTGATAATGGATAGGGAAAGAGGTTCGATCACAGGACATCACTTCATAAAATAGTTGATGCAAACAACAAGCTAACCTATGAACAAATAAGTGCAATTGAGAGCATGGGATTCGGGGCATTGACAAAGCTCAAAATTGAAAATATTGATAGGGGCACAATGTTATGGTTACTTGAATGTTTTAATTTAGAAAGTATGACTTTACAGTTACATAATCGTAACATAACTATAACCAGTTGGGCAGTCTACAAAGCAATAGGAATCCCTGCGAGTGGAACCCAATTGCCACCTATAGGATCGAACAATGGTCTCAGTTTGTATGCGGGAATGGTTGACAAAAATGGGGTCCCAATGGATTTGTTGGAATTATGTGATAAACTTAAAAATTGCACAACCTTTGAGACAGAGTTCAAGGTCATGTATATGATGTTGTTATTTGGAAGTGTTCTTTTACCTAGTTGCACGAATACAGTTAATTTGAAACACTTAGACATGTTGGTCGACTTGGAGAGAGTGAAATACTTTAACTGGGCAAAGTTAGTACTAAATGAACTTTGCAGCGGAGTCCGCAAGTGGAAATATGGAGGGGCCACCTACGTCACTGGGTGTATATTTCTTTTGGAGGTAATAATGTCTTACTCATTATGCTTACACATAATTGTCTCCCATTAAATATGCTTATCTAATTTTAATATTTTAAATATCTTTTTAGGTATTATTTTTGTCAATATTAGATGAATCCAAACACGTATTTGGTATGAAAAGAATGCCGAAGGCAGCACTCTTAGAGCAATGGACTGATCAACAGGTCCAACAATGTATTGGGCAATTTCGTAATAATGGGGGATTTGGGAATGCAAAAGTAAGTCCTAAAAATTTATTCTTAATATTGAATATTTCGCCATATGTTCCTGATCATAATATGTTAACAATTGTAAACGGTGCAGATATTCACTGATCAAAATGTGTCAAGAAATTGCGGTATAAATGACAATGATATTTATGCTGACCAAGTCAAGGAGCTAAAACTACTTGAGAAAGAGTACACAACCACAAAATCTACACCATTTGGTGGTCAAAATATGGAAGGACCTTGTAATGTAGATGATCGAAGGACACACGATAACAAGATGGAACACACCAACAAGAATGTCAATGACATGACAATCAATGTTGAATCGCATAGAGTTAACTCCTATATACTTGATCAACTTGTAATGATGAATAAGAGAGTGTCGACAGTTGAAAACGAATTGAGTCATCTAATGAGTTTTGTCTATCGTGCTTGTAAGTGTGATGCTACAAATACTGTTGCAATTACAGAGTTAAGTGATAGTATTCTCGAAATCAAAAAGGCACTTGGAAGCATGCCAAGTCTGATGAAGTCAACGATTACAGAAATAGTGGCAGATGTTTATACAAAACATAATGTTCCTTTATCATCTCAACAAGGGCAACCTGAGAATACATGGAATGAACCAGTTGGTACCCCTCATAATAACCTTGGTTCTCCGGTCATGCAGTTTAGAAGTGTTAATTCAAAAGTTGGTGTAAAATCCGAATTTGTAAATGATGTTGCAAGTGATAGTGAAAAAAATGGAGTTAATGTGACAGTTCCATGCAACCCATTGGCTAGTGCTGAAGAGGTGGCAAATTATTTACTCAATAAAGAGGGGGAATTGTAAGTAAAATATAAACATGAAATGATATGCATTGCATAAAATGTCATTATATTTAACACTGACTACTTTTTGCTTATTTGTACAGTGTACTTCTTGTGGATTATGGAAATTGGATGCTTCACCGTGGAGAATTGAAAACATTAAAGAATGAAGGATTGATCAGTAGCGTTGTAAGTATGTTTATTTTCGATGAAAAAATGTTACATGCAATTGTATAACCACGGAATCATTCCAATTTAATGTTTAATTTTTTTAAATATAGGTGATAGATTGTGTCGCGTATATGTGTATGCATGAGGCAAAACAATCTTCGAATCTTATGCGACATTGGTATTTTCCTGCAATGTTCTCGGTACGCATTCCATCAAATTTAATTACTATTGACATGTAGCAGCTATATATTGACTATTTAAATTAAATGTCAAATTTTTACAGAGGTTAGCAATGGATGATAATTGATCAGATGAAAAAATAAATAAAACTATTTTTGGCCCTCAAAAGGATTTCAGAGGTGATGCGGCACATTGCGAGACAATAAGTATCCCGATCAATGATTGTCGTGGACACTAGTTTATGTGTACTATCGATATGAGGATAGAAAAGATATACATTGCTGATACACTGCGTACAAAAGACACAGATGCCTATAGAGAACCTATAGTGAAAAGAGTGGTAATTGTGACATAACAACATTTCTATTATCGTTTAATAAAATCTATTGGTATAATATATTTAATTACATTTTTGTTTGACATCAGAAATAGGTCTCAAAATTGCAGCAACTCTTATGCAAGTGGGTTGATGGATCTTTCAAGTATAATGATTGGGCTAATTCTTTTAAAGTTGAATATTATCCTTGGGTGCCACAACAAACAAATGGGTAAAAAAATTATTTTTTTTATACGGGATTGGCTTGAGAGAGTGATGCTTAGACAACTTTATCTAAATATTGTTTGTGAATTGTATATTAGGTACGATTGTGGATTGTATGTATGTTTGTTCATGATGTATCCTCGTGGATGTCAAGCAACTTTAACAAAGGTATTAGTATATACTTCCCTTTATGATAATAATTTAAAGTGTTATATGCATTTGATTAACCATGTTATTGGTGAAGATCTATAAAAATTACGTTATTTTTAATTAGGATCAATCATTGAAGGCAAGACAAATAGTAGCTGTTAAACTATATAGATGCAAAAAGAATTTGGTGACATGGGGGTAAGCTGGTTAGTCAATTTATATATGTTGTCTATAAAACGTTCTTAAAAGTTATGACATTTATGAACTTTTAACATCTTGATCTTATTTATAGGCATTCTGATTATGTTGGTTGTGCCACTACAAAGGACAGGTACTTTTCTTCAACTCTTTAAATTCATATACAAAGTATTTACAATATGTTGTTTATGTTTAATCTAGCTATATGAAGTAGTGAAATTGTGATCAATAATGATAAATGAGTTGTAAAGGGAAATGAATGAATTAACGAATAAGATTAGTTTAAGATTGGAAAGTGATAGTGATTAAAAAAGCTGAAACAAAATGCAATATATAATTCATTAAAATTAATAATGTACTATTTTTTTTAAAGTAATTTCATAAAAAATAATATATTTTATACATATTCTAAAATAATTTTTTGCTTAATTAAATTTTATTTTTGACTTAATAAATAATTTTTATATTAGTAACTTGCTTTTGTATTTTGTCGAATTTAGATTCAGTAGTAATGAATGTAAATCCTATAAAAATCGGGGGTACCCTCTAAGAGCATTTTCAAGCTCTTTGCAAGTCAAAGGATTCAAGTTTCATTTCTCATTACACCCATATATTCCACTAAAATTAATGCATGACACATGAAGAGGAAAAATTACAAGTGGTTTTTGACCACAGATCCGATTTTTATCAGTTCTATAACCAGGCATGAGTTAGCCAGGTACTTGGTGCACATGCAATTGATGCTGCCTTTTTATTTTTTACAGATACAAGCATTTTGTAAGAAGTCGTGGTTTCAAATATCTACAGATGAAAGCAATGCCTAAATGGGTAATCGAAATCGAGCAATGGTTAATTTTTAGGCAGCAAACAATTAGATCTTCGTAATCAAGTCAGCCAACTATGATATCAAATTTGCAACTGCATTAGAGACAACAAAACCACATACAAGAATAACAAGTATCTAATCATCTCAGTTTTCATTGACACCTAGATTAGGAAAGAGGATAGTAACTATAACAGTGCGGCAATACACGATAAACATCTAAGGAATCGTTTACTTTCCTAGAAAGGTTAACCCCAACTTATTTACCCGATGGTTTAAATTCTTGTTTGGGGTTGGTTAGCTTGAGGTTAGCTTAGTTTACTTTACTAGTTTCTCATCGGTAATCCAACTGGTTTTGTCACTTTTTCTTTTGTCAAAATTGGTAATTTTACAATCTTGTCCTCATCATTTAAAAAACCCAATACGAAGACAAAAATCCCCATGGAAATCTTGCTCCAGTTGCTTACAGTCGTTGTTGTGGACGGTGGAATGCTGAAAAACCTTTGTCCCAGGGCAAAATCATATACTCAGCACAAGATTAAAGATCCTAGTCAAGTCATTGAGCACATTACAAGTCAGATAGCAGAAAAGGCGCCAGGGAAAACTCTGCTCGTTCGATACAGGTACCCAACCAAAATAGATAGCAACAGAATCCACAGATATGGGTTGCTGGGCCAAGTTAACAATATTAAGTCTAAGATGCTCTCAAAACAGAATACTGTTCAAGGATTCTAAATAGTGAAATCAAATAATATGATTACTCAGAAATAAAGTGACCGCCTATGAGAGGTATTCCTTAAATGATATAAATTTTCTAGCTAGATATAGTACATACAGAAGTTGCCCATGTGAAGCATTTCTAGACTGAAATAAACCATCCAGCTTAGATACAGTACATAATAGAAACTAAATATTAAACTATCAAAATCTAAACATGTATTGGCCTTGAATCTTCATGTACGTGCTTGGTTGGAAGAAGAGACAAAATAAAACTGGAGAATGAAGTAACTAGAGTCAAATTTATTATTTGGTTCCATATATGGCCACCATAGGAACTTGTTCAAATACAACCACTAGCAAGTTAACAAAGCACGAGAGAAAATGGTGAAAGACTAAAAAAAGTATCTCGTGTAGCATCCTCACAGTTCTAGTATGGATCCTAAGCTGAGTTTCACTGACAACCTAAAACAACAATTCCCAGGATTCTTAGACAACAATGTCTAGTCAGGCCAATAAGCGATAGTTCCTTTAAGCCCGAACTTATCTCCTCACTGAAAATGGCTGCAAAACATTAAAGATACACTTTTAGTTTGTCCTGCAGAAACAAAATAGCTGATATTAAAACAGGCCACAAAGCTAAGAAAAATTTACCCTCTCCAGAATACACAATATAGACTGAAAAAACAAGAACTACTCTTATTAAAACTGCTCAAATATTGTCAGCATTGCCTCATAGTAATAAGAAGACGAAAATTTTTAGTAGGCATAGCCCTCAAAAAGATATCACATATTATTTAACCGCACCAGTAAACAGTAGCAGTACGTAAACAGACCTGAAACGGCTCATGTTCAATCATAAAGCTTTTCACAAAGGGGGATTTTTTTTCAAACTATTCAAATAATATTTATAACACTAGAAGGAACAATATCAGTTTAACAGAAACAACGTTTCAGCTACTACATATAAAAATGCTACTATGAAATATGAACTTGATCATAAAAACATGAATTATAATTGAACAAAAAAGAGAGATAACACCCTGTTTAACTTCTAACTTGCTAATTACCAACATCTCTATTAAGATTGCCTGTCTCGGTAGCCTCTTCATGCACTGTTCTATTACTAGGAATTCGACTGCCACCATACTTATCTGGATTTCGCTCACAGGTATTTGCTTTATGGCCCGGCTGACTTGAATATTTTAAACAAAAAAGAGGTGTACAACAACCAAGCAGATTAGATAAAATGCAAGAAAGTAAAATACCATACATATAACGTATACAAGTACAAAAATTAAAAATACATACCCGCATTTTTTACAGTTTTGTGGCTTCGCCTTTGGTGCCCCCGTACAACGAATTTTAGTAGGATCACGTACGGCATGATTAGACTTAATTCTTTTTGGATCCCGAATACTAGGCCTTTCTTTCCCTTCTACATTGTTCCTTATCAGTGAACTCGTTATGTTCTCATCCTTTGCTTTTTCAACAAGGTCACGAATGTGCCTAATCGACTTAATGGTGGCTGATTCTGATTGAGATGATTTTAAGCACAAATTTGCACACTCTGTGCTCAAGATCGCAAATCTCCGACATTGTTCATCCTCAAACGGGAATACATGTGTAAACTTGCAATGTAATTCATTACCTATTGATATGGTCCATCTTTTTAAAGTGCAATTGTAATAACCCGGTATTTCTAGGTATTTTAAAAGTTAATTATATAATTAACTTATCTAGTGTTTTATGTGATTATTATTTTGTACGTAAACTAGGTGATTAAATTGTTTAGTGTTTTATTATTTTATAAGTGAAATGTGCAATAACTACTATGTTTTCACTTTCTACTTATTTAAGATTAATATATTCATATATATATATATATATAAATTCATACATATATATACTTACATAAATAGATCTATATATCCATATATATATATGTTCGTATATATATCTATACATTAATAACTAAATTAATACATACTAATCATAAACACTTTATAGGATTAACAATATTTAATTATTTATTTATCTAAATAGCCGTAATATATATATATATATATATATATGTGTATGTTCTAACTATAATATATATATATATATGTGCATGTTCTAACTATAATATATATATATATATATAGGTATATGTATATCCGAAAATTACATATTATATAGGTATATGATTTTTCTAATTTATTTTTGATAATTCTAATATTTATTCTTGATAATTCCTAGCATTAAATGAATTTTTACACTTGTTATAATTCTTCTAGAAATTGAAACACTTGTATCATTTACATTAACCTAGACTTCCATTCATCAATATTAGAGCACACCTAATAACATTTAGGCTTATTATTAAGCATGTATGCATTTATTAAATATTGATGAGTAAGATGAATCTAATTATGAAAAATTGACATAATTAATTTTTAATAATGTGTCTTAACCAACCTCTATAAATAGAAGCTTGAGTTTTAGTTTCCATCATATACACACACTCCCACAAGCACACACATACACGGATTTCTACACACACACACACTTGACATTATTCCTACACACACACACACACACACACACACACATATATATATATAAACACAAGACAATCACACACACACACACGGTACATATATATATATATATATATATATAAACACAAGACAATCACACACACATACGGTACATATATATATATATATATATATATAAACACAAGACAATCACACATACACACACGGTACATATATATATATATATATATATATATATAAACACAAGACAATCACACACACACACTTCACGTCACTCACACACAATTCTCTCTCTCTCATACACACACATAGATATATAAATATATCTATATAAATATCAAGAAAGCTAGTTTAAGGTAGGAATTTCCTTAATTACATAAGTTACTTTCTAGTGCTAGTTTATTATTTTACTATCATGATATTATCCTTCATTATACTACTACAAGTTATTAGAAATTATGTTTCTAGTTATATTCATATCTTATGTTCATGTATGTTTATTATTCCAAAATATGTTATTTGTATGCTTTTATATTTAAAGTTATAAGTATGGAAGTATGTTCTTTATGTGACAATATGTGGAACTCTTTATTTGTGCATGCTGGGCCCAAATGTGTTTTCGGTGTGGATGGGGCTGAGTTCGGCCGGGCGGCAATGGGCTTGCCGGTCTTAAAATAGTTCTCGCCATCCATCCCATCTTGCATGGACGGAGTGTTCCATGTATTGGTATTGGTTGTAGGGAATTGACATAATCTCGAGATATAGCCACCGATGTGAACGGATGGAATTGATGTGGACGGATGAAATATTGGGGTTAACGATGTGAACGGTTGGAATATTTTGATATGGGAGATATAAGGGAGTCACCAATAGGTGACTCGAAAGGTAGTAAAATGTGAAATATTATGTGATACACTGTGATTATGTGCAGTTACTATACACACGAGCACCTTATGTTATTTAGTGAAAATTCCTACTCAACGTGTATGTTGATCATTTCTCTATATGATAATTTTAGCCGAAAAGGAGGTGGAAGTTACTAAGGATGATAGCGAGGAACGGTTCGGCGCCTTTTGCTAGTCGGAATTAAGCTTGATATTTTGTATTTTGGAGAGGCCGATATTTTGTATTTTTGAGAGGCCGTGAGGTTATAAACTTTTGTATTACTATGTATTTTGCGCACTACTCTGATATATTTTCAATAAAATAAGTACAATTTCATGTTTTAATTGGCTATGTTTTAATAAATTAGTTAAAGGGCCGGGTCGTTCACCCTATTGTTCTTTCTTCTTGTAGACATCCACAACCCACGGATGATCAACCACACCATGTTTATCAACCAAGCTACGCCAACATGAGTCAAATTCCTCGATTGAGTACTTTTTCTTGAAAAGTATTGCCATATCACGAGCAAAGCTTGGATTACGTGTATTTTGCATGGCATTTCTCTCTAAATGCCAACTACAAATCCTATGTTTTGCTAGAGGAAATTCGATTTCAACAGCAGCCTGCATTGCTGCATCCTGATCAGTTAACACAGAAATTGGCATTTTCCCACCCATTGCATCACGAAACTTTTGTAACAACCACTGATATGATTCTACTGTCTCATTGTACAAAAGTGCAGCACCGAATACACATGTATTGTAATGATTATTCACACCAGACATAATCACCAATGGAAAATGGTACGCATTTGTCTTGTAAGTACTATCAAATACCACCACATCACCAAATAATTCGAATTCGGATCTTGACAATCCGTCTGCCCAAAAAAGCCTTGTTAGTGCTTGATCATTGTCAACAGTATATTCAAAAATCATATCTTTATCATGTAATTTCATGCCACTGAGCAACGACAGAGCCGTATTAACATCACCATCTCTAATCATATGCATTCTCTCCTTGTTAAGATAATTATATCCATCCTTTCTCCTGAAGGCAGCCTTTCTAGTACCACCTTCTGTCACGACCCGGAAAATCCCCTTTAGATTTTATTAAATATAAATAATAATTTACATGAATATTTTTACAAAATGCAAAAGTTACAATTTAAAATAATACAAAAGTCACTATAAAAACGTCGTAGTGCCCGGTGGTCTTCCGCTGCGAACTCTGATATAATATCTTTGCCTAAAAGAATGTTCATAAAGGGTGTCAACACGACGGTTGAGTAGAAACATCACTTAATCACATAAGGTGCTCGTGTGTGTGATTTGCACATAAAGCATATATAAAGCACATAGTTGCACTTTTCTACCTTTCGTCACCTAACAGTGACCCTTATGACTACCCATGCCGAATATACAACCAGCACATTTCTCCCGCCTGCCTTATCCTCCGGTGGTCGTATCCCGGGCATACGCCGAATATTGTCCTACGACCCTCTCTTTTGAGTAGAACACTCCGTCTACCCAAGGGGGGATTAGGAGATGGAAGGAGTGTGAACTCTTAAAACCGGCTACTCAATAGTATGTCCCGGTGGAACACACCCAAACCACTCCAGCACATTTGGGCCCATTCACATAATATCACATAATCACATAGTCAATCCATGGAAGCCTTGCTTCCATATTTCAACATATTGTAAAATACTATTAAATGTAAAATAATTGAAGTTCTTAAATATAATCATATATTCCTATAACTTATGTTAACGTATATATATATGTATAAAATATCAAATCAAAATATAAGTATATATACTTATGTACGTATAACATATACATAAATATAAATATATGAAAAGATCCAAGTAGATTAAAATATATAAAACTATTGGCGTATAGCATATGTATAAAAGCATATGTAGATATATTTTAGTAAAAGAGGGATTTTGCTTTGTTTAAAACTAAATTTATTTTGTTAGAATAACTAAATCTTGATAAAACTTTAATAAATACATTTTATTCTAAAACTTGAATCTATAAAGTAAATATTGGTAAGAAAATAATATACCTTTCCATAAAACCGCTTTATTCCCATAAAATTAATATAGTTTCATATTTTCATAAAACAAATAAAAGTTCATGAAACTAATATATTTTCCAAAATGACATATGGTTTTGGATAAAGATTTTACTTACAAAATAAACATATATTTCTATAAACTTTTCTTTACAAAACTCATTATAGTTTCATGAAACCACTTTAATTTATTAGATCTCATGAAATCCTACACACATAACTCCATGATACTTAACCTATGAAAATACGGCACATATCAAGCATATAATCACATAGTCACATAAGAAGCTCACAAGGTTGCATCTTGATCACATAATAAGAGTAATATTCACATATTAAGCATAAACTAGATTAAGCTACTAAACCAAGAGCATTGAAGCATGCTTGACCAGAACTTTTACTCATGAGCATTGAAGCATGCTTTTAGCAAGGACTTTTACTCAAGAGCATTGAAGCATGTCTAAGCAAGAACTTTTACTCAAGGTAAACATATATAATTAAAACCTCTACTTATGAGATTAAGCAAGGTTTCTACCTTTCAAAAGGGCACCTTCTCCTCTATAAGTATAAAATGTAGAATACAAATATAGATATATAGAAAGGTTCATATGTATATATATATGTGTAGGAGAAGGGTAATGATATCTATATGTATATAGAATGGTATACCAATGATATAGGGTGATATATATATTGAAAGTGCAAGATTTTGTGGGTGTGAGGGTTATAGGCGGGATTTGTGTGTGTGTGGGTGTGAAATATGAGCAACTCCTTCCCCCTATTTATAGTGGAGGATGAGGGTAGAAGCCAAGACTTGAGGACCAAGTTTTAATAAATGGAAATCTCCCTATTTAATGCAAATCTCCCAACTAGGCTTAAATGCCTAATTAAATGAAATCTTCCACCTCCCTCATCTATTTCTAGCCTTGGTGTAACCCTAATCCATGAGTCATGAATCTAAATGATAGAAGACCACACAAGTGTATAAATTCTAGAAGAAATTCATCTTCTATTAGTGAAGGATATTTTAATAAAATACTAAAGAAAATCAACCAAAATCTGATTTTATTTTATTGCCATAATTGTATAAGATCTGA
Source organism: Petrea volubilis (assembly GCA_026212405.1). NCBI lineage: Eukaryota > Viridiplantae > Streptophyta > Magnoliopsida > Lamiales > Verbenaceae > Petrea > Petrea volubilis. The sequence continues at coordinate 8,658,820 of CM047883.1, forward strand.
AATTATCTACTTGTTTTAGATAAAATTCGAATTTGCCTTTATTTTATTGTTAAAAACCTAAAATTAGGGTTTTAGGGCATAAAATTAGGGTTTTGGAGCAATAAAATCCGAAAATTCATAATTAATTTAGAAAAATTCCAAAATTATGAAATTTAATCTTTATAAATCAAGAATTATATGCATACTTCCCAGAAATTACAAATGTTTTAGTTAAGTTTTTGAAAATTGCAATTTAGGACATAGAAAGTTCGAAAATTGTGTTCGAATGTCAAATTCCTCTAAAATTTGGAAAATCATGTAATTTATTCAAAATTGCATCTTCTCCATGCATAAAAGTCTAAAATAATTAGTTATATTGTTTTGAAAACTCATAGGTATTTAATAAATGAATTTTCCAAGACTGGTAATCGAAATTCGAAAAAATGAGCACTTTACCGTTCAAATTACAAATTAATCTCAAAAGTAGACTAAAATTTGAAAACAAAAAGTAATAATGACATTTTCAAGAAGCATAAGGTTTCAAGTCAATTATTTAAGTATTAAGGATTTTCGGGTCGTCACACCTTCAATGTATTCCAAATAATCCATAGCTTTTGATGGGCTAATTCCAGAACTTGTCATACCACGTAATAGAGTCTTCTGGGAACGCTTCAAATGCCTACCAATTTTATAAGTTGTCCAATAAAACATAATATTAACAATTAACCATTAAGGAAACATAATGCTGACATTAACAGCTCTCAAGTGTGTAGTACATGTATTTCTTAGGGTTTCATTAGTTACAAATCTTACCGGTTACATCGTAGGCAGTTTCACGTGTCTCCAATGGATGATTGTGAAATGGTACAAAGTCAGTAACTCTATAAACATCAGCATGTCGATCATGAGCTACCCGAAATCGAGCTTTACATCCACATCTTGTGTCCTTCCTCAATTGCCGCTTTCGTTGCATTCCACACTTAGGAGACTGTTTAAATCCAGCTCGCGAACAAACCCACTCAAGATTCTTTACAAAGGAACCTCCTATTACCTTTTTATGACACCTTCTAATGTCAAATCCGTTTCGCCTACTGTAATCCCAATAAAACCAATCAGCTTCCTCGGGCGTGCGAAACTCTAATTTTCTAACTAAATCATGGTCTATCTTCAATGAATTTGATGCCTCTGTATCATTTGCACTTTCATCTAAAGTTGTGTTGCTCTCATTGTCAACTATAGTACTATGTCTACAATTAGTTTGCCCCTCTAATTGGTCTTCATCCATAGATTGAAAATTGTTCATCTAAGAACAATGAAAAAGAAAAAAAAATCATGAGAATTATACACTAAATTATTTGAATTATGTACTTTTGAGAAAAAAAGATTCCAAAATGAATGAAAGATAAAAACATCACAACAACATACTTTTGAGTAGACAAATTGTGTTCCATTTTCCAAGTTACAGGTACTTTTCATAATTGTGATATCCGACATTAACACCAATATATGGGAAACACTAAATGCCATTTCTTTCCGAATTGACTGGGGTAGGTGAAACCATTAAGACGAAATATTCAAAAAGTTGCAAGTGTATAACCTAGTTTGGTAGAATTGAAATGATAGTGAAAAAATTCCATATGCAACCTAATTAGGACTACTCCAACTAAGGCTACTTGAAACTGTGGTCTTTCTAGTCCTAAAATAGTTACTAGCAATTAGTTGTCTGATGCAAGTAAACAAATTAGGAAACATATAAAACCCACTGTTGAAATTCCATGCCAGATTCCTCTTGTTTTACCATCCAAAGATACCAAAGCAAGCATTACTAGTGGAAATGAGGAAATTAGTAAAATGAGATCTTCACCCTCTATGCCGTTTACCAAGCAAAGTCTCTAAATGGAGATCTTAACTTCAACATGGCATTTATCTGTTGGGTTTGGGAGGATTCTAAATCCTATGGGCATATGAGAGTCATAGGTTGATCCCTAAACTTCTAAAATTTCCATACATGTACATAATATAAGCATATGAATTTAATCATTGTCTCTAGTTTTACAAGAACAATTACCATATTGATTCCAGTAGCAAAGCTATAAATTTACAATGGTAAGAGGATCATTAAGTGAAAATAAATAAACTGAAATTGTTTTGTTTAACATTAAGCGTTTATAAATAAATGGTCTCAGTGGTCACGAGAGGGGAAAAAATTCTTGTATCTCTATATATACATTCAATAGTAATATGGTATACATGAAGTAAAAACCTAAAAGTACAAATGATACTATGTTTGTTTTTTTTTTTAATAACTAAAACACACTTCACCCATATACTACGTAAGTGCATTAACTTATTTTAATTTGTTTAGTTAAAAGTCACGTAAATATGTTGAATGCACATTAAAAGTATTAAATGCACATTTTTAATATTTTTAATAAAATATTAAATGCACATTTATCGCTTTGATTTCCTCATTCCTTAAGGATGAAGACACAATTCATGATTTGTGCTATAATTCAATAAAACTTTTGAAAGATAAATTAATAAATCTGTGAAGGCTATTTAAAGAAAAGAAAATAAAATTTTGAGTTATTGTGATTACATCACAAGTCTATATGTAAGGTATGATAATTAAAAGTATAAAATTCTCATCAAAATAGTCGTACAGTATTTTTTTTCATTAAGGAGAATATGTTTAATACTATCTTTTAATAATTCATTTCTATATCAGATTCAAATACAAGAAGCCATGCAACATAGATATTTTTCAATAATAAATTTATAAGTACAGATAATCTTGTATTTTTTGACAAATTTAGTTTTTAATGAAATTGTAATTAAATACAAGAAGCCTAGCATCGTGATATGCAGTTTATATTAGCCAACAAAAATCCTTTATGTTTGGAAATCTGCTTCGACTAACCAATCATTATAATTAAGCATAACCAACTGAAAACTAGTTTACAGTATTTGAACTTAATCTTCCACCGGAAAAGCCCAATTTGTAGTCAAGTTAAGAGCAACATGACCTTTTAATTAATCGGTAAGAAAGAGATCAATTTCCTGCAAACATGGAATGGATCCAAATTGAAGAACAAACAATTTGAGGAGTAAAACTACTGCTCATTTGTCCTAGATGTTGGTAATGGATCTCTATTGATTTACAAAATTTACGGACTAAGTCTCAAATGTTTTGGAATCTTTTCTTAAAGTGATATTTATGTAGTTGAAACATATTTAGTAGAGTTCAATATTAGTTGTCTAGTGGAATCTCAGAGAGCACATGAACCTGTGCACCATTTCTGTATTGATCTCTTCCACCCTATAAATTTTGCTTATTCTGTTGTAGTTTGCATGGTTAATTATATAAAGTATTGAATACTAAAAAGAGGTAGTTTTTGTGATATAGAAGCTCTGCTACATCTAAATAATATATCAGGTTGCTTGTTAGAGATAAGTATACTAGGTTTGATAATTTCCATTTTAAGCTTTTGCACAGTCCAAGTTATAAAACAACATCATATCATATATTTTTTTTAAAGATTTGATAACTATTATTATGATGATTGTGAAAGGACATCAGCTTGTTTGGGGAGGAAAACAGGGAAAAAAGAAGCATATCATCCAGACATATTTCACACTGGACGGATGCCTTTCGATGAGGGCTGCTCATCCATTGAGGTTTGGAGGAAAATTTCTCTAAAACTTCAGTAGTGTGAATCTAGAGTTCAAGGCAGATGCATAAATGGCCCAAATCTTGTGTCAACGGTGATTTTAACTCAATAGGGGGCATTTGCAAAAGCAATTTACACAAAATGAGGGAATTATGAATGCTCTCTCAGCAAGCCAAGCATAGGATGACGAAAGGAAGAAAATGAAAGAAGAGGAATTACAAGATTAAGGAGGCTTAAATTAGGGAATCAATAGTGCGAATAATTTCAAAAATGTCAACCATCCGAATTACCCAAGTTCCTAAGATCAGTTATCAGTCATAACTGTTGTACCAACATATGATACTAATATTCCAAATGGCAACAAGAGGTGTTTCTCATTGTACTTTGTTTGGGAAACACAACTAGCAACACAAGAGACTTAACTTCTCTTAGCATCACAAGTCACCAACTCTTGAAAGGAAAGATGATATCTTAAGTTTCTGCTTGTCACTTAAAAAGTAATACCTAAATCTCCATTTTGACACTTAATCTCCACTTACCGGTTACATTGTAGTCAATTGGCAGTGCACTTAACCTGTCTCAAATATCATAGCAATCACAACCCAAAGAAGTCTTTTTAATCTTAAATAACTATTATTACCAATAATCCCAAAATTACACTTCAATCTAATTTCCTTCTAAGTCTATCAAAATAGGATTCCAACAGAAGACCCTCTGCAAATGTTCAAGATAGAGAGGACAAACCTGAATAAAAAAGTACTATTACTACGTTACCGGTCCTTGTGCGCCAAAAATCATGAATTCCACTTTCGAATTGCCGATGCTTTTGTGCGCCCAAAATCAAGAATTCCTCTTCCAAATTGTCAATGCTTCTTCTCCCCTGCGACGAACCGTAGGGAAAACGAAGAAACAACAAAAAGGACCAAAAATAAGCAACTCAATAACAGGAAAATCCAAGACCCATTACTTTTCAGAAATTGTTTTTACAATTTTTCAGAAAAAAAAAAGAGATTAAGATGGTGAATAAGATGTCCTCACCTTCTGAAAATTCAGCCCTAGAAATCATATGGCAGAAACTTCTTCAAGGATCGCAATCATAAGTATGAATTTTTTGAGGAATTGGTAGAGATAAATGGACAAAGGGAAGAGAACTGGGAGATGTCTCCAATCTTTTGAGGAAGTGCAGAGGGGGAAAATACCGTGATGTGTGGTGAAATAGAGAGAGAGAGAGAGAGAGAGAGAGAGGTGAAATCAGAAAAGGTTAATATCGTGATGTGTGATGAAATAGTAAGAGAAAGAGGTGAAATCAGAAAAGGTAACCGGTAAATACCTTAATTTCAAACCGCTTCAACAGGTTAAAAATAATACGTGGCTTTCAAATAGAAGTATACCTAATATTAAACTTTTACGATAGTACCTAATTTTAGACTCCCCCATCCTTATCGGCCTATAAAGTAGGAAAAAGAAAGTTCCAACTAACACGAATACATGAAGCAATAGAAGTAATAATGCAGAAAATACTTTTGATAACATAATGGCTTGGGAATTATTATTTACTCTTATGAAAAGATTGCTCTTAAGCTAGGTAGTTTTGGTTTTGTCAAAACTTGGCAATTGTTAGCACTTAAGAATGGTCAGTAGTGCAGACTAAGTGTCGCAGGCTACAAAAGACAATTTCAAGCTTTTGAATCATTTTATTATATCCGAACAGGGAAAGCAAGTAGATTGCTAGTTACAAGTCGCAGCACGAACATTCCGAGGAATGCTCACTATGTTCATCAGTTAAAAACTTTAGACCTTCATAAGAGCTGGCAATTGTTGTTGAAGAAGGCATTCATTAAAAATACTGATGGCAAGTGTCCAAAAGAACTTGACGATATTGGGAGAGAGATCGTAAGAAAATGTAATGGTCTACCTTCAGAAATCACCATGGTGGGAGGCCTATTATTGGAGCAAAGTCAATTAAAGAGTGGATGGGAGAAAGTCCTTAAAGGAATAAACTCTTATTTGGGGAAAAACGAAAGCAAAGTATCAACAATTTTGGAATTGAGTTACCAGGATTTGCCTCCACACCTCAAGTCTTGCTTATTGTATTTAGGCTTCTTTAAAGAAGATATTGTTATTCGTTCAAAAAAGTTGGTAGATTTGTGGATTGTAGAAGGCTTGATATCCCATGGAGGAGGATATGATGGAGAAACAATGGAGGAAAGAGCAACAAGTTATTTACAAGAGTTGATCGAGCGGAACATGATTCAAGTCAAGGATATGAGCATAGATGGTCGAGTTAAAAATTCACATTCATGATCTTCTTCATGAGTTGTGTCTTAGAAATGCAAAGGAGGAAATAAATTTTGAGGTTCTAAGGGATCTCGGGGTTAATTCTCAATCCTTGAATCAAAAATCTCGACACCGTGCTATATTAAGAGTACTTTTGACGTTTCAAATGTTACCTGAACTTTCAACTAAAATAAAAAGGATGTCAAATAGTCTTATCATATACAGTATTGGATACAGTCAAACTGGCCGTTAACCTCTTAGTCTCTCTTAGTCTCGCCACATATATAGTTGTTATCACATATAACCAATCTCCAATCCGGCCAAAGAAGTTTTTTTTTTTTTTTTGTTTAGGTAGTTCTCTATGAGTTCTTGAGTACCAATGTACCAACAACTCCTCAAAATCCAACAATGAAACCCAAGACTATAGATATGTACAACTCATGTGAAAGAAACTGGCCTAAGGCCATCATCTTTCTCATCATCATTTTCTTGCTTTCCACAATCAGTTTTGGATGGATTAGGATACTCTACAAGAGTTTAAGATTTGTAAACTGCAAGGATTACACCGAAAGTCGGCTCAGCTTTATTGCTAGTTTCTATTCGTGTTCAAATGATGCAAAAAGAAAATCCACCTTTCAGCGAAAATAAAAAGAATTCAGTCACGAGCTCTCCGTAACTTGTTTATATCCCTGCCACTAGAACTAGTAGATATAAATATTTATTTTTAATTATTATACAACTATAATGATACTAAATATCAATGCAGACTTTCAAGCCAAAGTGCTATATTAGTAGAAAATGTCATTCAAAAATTAATATTAAGTGCGCATACTCTCTAGTCAAGGTCTTTGGAAGTATATTGGAAAATGAATAGAAACGAAAGGAGAGCACAAAGTGAAGATGTTGATAGTAGAATCTATCTTAGATTTCTGTCGAAGTACAACACTCATTCAGGACTAGCTCCATAATTTCTAAGAAAATTGAACATTAATCTGTATGCGAGGACAAAAGCTGAAAAAATAATACAATCAATTACTACAGAAAGTTTTTAACTGATTTTAGTAAATAAATGGTCCTGTTGTTTGGCTCAATGAAGAATTTCTACATGGCCCTCTATGTGCCGTACCTTTTCTTCATCACTATGTGCATGTCCATCAACCATATTGTTTGAAATAGGGGTATAAGCGATCGGGTTTGAGCAGTTTTATAATGGAAATTCAAGCCAAAAAAATATATCTACAGGTTAACAAGACTGGATAATTATTTTTCTAAAATGAGCTATTCGAGGGTTGATTCTACTTGAGCTTACATTTGTTGAAACTTATAGTAGAGGAAAACTAAATAAAAGAACAAGGAGCTTAAAGAAATTTGATTGAAAGTTTTGTATATATTTTCTTATAAAAACTGCAGACTTTATTCAAGAAAAAATAACAAACTTTTCTATCTATATGCCACTCATGAGGTGGATAGAAATTGAAAAGCTAAAAATATACCACTAGCCATAAAAAATGACCACTAACTTGAGATAATAAAGCAACTAATTAGACTAAGCCTTGAAAGAATAAAGCAACTAATTAGACTAAGTTTTGATAGAATAAAGCAACTAAATTAGACTAAGTCTTCTTTTTAAATTTTTAAACAAAATGCTGGAAAAATGTCAGTTATCTAACACTCCTCCTTGGCCAATTCTTTGTCTTAGATCTTCAAATTTTCCTTTGGTAGTGACTTAGTGAAAATGTCAGCAAACTGATTTCTCGATGAACAATGAATGAGTAATACTTCATTAGATTGTTGAACTTCTCTAATAAAATGGAACTTGATCTTGACGTGCCTAGTTCGACCCTGAAACATTGGAGTTTTTGAGATTGAAACTTCAGAAATGTTGTCACACATAATCTTAGTAGCTTCCATTTGTTCACACCCTAAGTCTTTTAGTATCTTCTTTAGCCAAATAGCCTGGTTTATAGCAGAGACGGCAGCAAAATATTCCACGTCTGCTGTTGATTGAGCTATAGTTTCTTGTTTTCTTGGGCTCCAACTGAAAAATCCTGCTCCCAAGGAAAATACATATCTAGAAGTGCTTTTGGAATCATCAATGCAGCCACCCCAATCACTATCAGAGTAACCGACCAACTTCAACGTCTCTTTTGCAGATTTTGGAAAGAAAATGCCAAGTGTGTTGGTTCTTTTAATATACCTTAACACTCTTTTAGTTGCTGTGAAGTGAGTTTATTTGGGCAAGTGCATGAACCTAGAGAGTAAGCTTACAACAAATAGAATATCTGGTCTATTTGCAGTGACGTACAGAAGACTGCCAACTAAACTCCTATACATACTATTATCTACTTTTTCAAAATCTTCGTCCTTGTTGAGCTTCAAACCAGTAGAAATAAGAGTGCTCACAGGTTTGCAGTCTTGCATTTTGAACCTTGTTTAGAACGTCATAAATGTATTTTTGTTAGCATATAAAAATGCCATCATTGGACTGCATCACTTCCATGCCAAGGAAGTACTTCATAATTCCAAGATTAGTCATTTCAAAAATTTTCTCCATTTCATCCTTGAACTCTTGGATTAGCTCAATTCTGCTTCCTGTCACACGCATATCATCAACATAAATTAAAACCACTAAGGACTCACCATTAGTGACTTTCAGATACAAAGTAGCTTCACTTTGACTGCTGTTGAAATTGAGTTGGATGAGATGACTATCCATCCTTTCGTACCAAGCCCTTAGGGCTTGTTTTAAACCATACAAAGCTTTTTGTAGTAGATAAACCTGATGCTCTTTACTAGGACTTGAGAAACCATCTGGCTACTCTACATAGATCTCTTCATCAAGCAAACCATTAAGAAAGGCAGACTTGACATCAAGTTGATGAATCTGCCAAGAATTATAAGCTGCAAATGTAAGAAGAAGATTAATTGTGTCATACCTTGCTACAGGAGCAAATGTTTCTTGGTAATCCACACCATACTGTTGTGTATAGCCCTTCACCACCTGTCTGGCTTTGTGTTTACAAATTGAAACCATCAAAATTTAGTTTTATCTTGAAAACCCATTTCACACCAATTGCCTTGAGATTTTTTGGTCTATCAACAAGTTACCAAATTTCATTATTGTTGATCATATCCAACTCAGCTTACATAGCTCTCCTCCATGCTTGAGAGTCTTGTGCTTCGGCATAGCTTGTCGGCTTAATGATAATCAAGTTGCACCTCTGATAAATATCTTCCAAAGACCTGGTGCCTCTCACTGGTAAGTCATCCAACAATTCATCTACTACAGGTTGAGGTTGATCTTTTGGAAAAAAATCAATATGAGTATTGTTTTGTTGTTTCCAATCCCAACCAATAGTCTCATCAAACTTCACTTCTCTAATCAAAATTATTTTTTCTTTTTAAAACCAAAAATGCTATACCCTTTGGATGATGAGTTGTATCCCATAAAAATACCCTTTTGAGCCTTGTTGTCTAGCTTACTTCTTTTAGGTTTTGGCACTTGATAGTAATAGATACACCCAAAGATTCTGAGATGATGCATGATGGTTTATGGCCAAACCAAGCTTCGTATGGAGTCTTGTCTTGCAAGGCCTTTGTTAGTAGTTTGTTCAGCAAATAGACAGAGGTATTGATTGCCTCAGCCCAAAATTGATTTGGGATCTGTTTTTCAATCAAAAGGCATCTAGCCAGTTCCATTATAGTCATGTTCTTTCTTTCGAACACGCGATTTTATTGTAGTGTGTATGACAATGTCAATTGATATTCAATACCTCCATTATTACAAAACTCTACAAACTAACCAAAAATATATTCTCCACCACTATCAGACCTTAAAGCTTTAATTTTGAGATTACATTGATTCTCTACTGAAGCTTTAAATTGTTTAAAACCACTGAAAACTTCACTCTTAAGTTTAATAAAATAAATCCAACACAACCTAGTGTAGTCATCAATAAAGAGGAGAAAATATTTGTTACCATTAAAGGATTCTATTTTCATTGGGCCACACACATCAGTGTGAATGAGTTGAAGTTTCTCATTAGCTCTCCTTGCTTGATTTACTTGAAATGGCAATTTTGTTTGCTTGCCCTTCTGACAAGTTTCACAAACTTGATCATCAAAAGAGAATTTGGGCATATTTTCCCCCAATTCCTTCTTGTTCATTTCTACAATGCTTTTACGATTGAAAAGACCAAGCCTCTTGTTCCATGAGTTTGTAAATATTCGTGAAGCACTAGTATAGGCCTGCTCAATAACTTTTTGCCAATCTACTGAAAAACTTCTATTGTTCATGTTGACACAAAATAATTCCACTCTAGAGGGACAAAAAATACTGCATTTTGTATCCTTAAAATGTAGTGAGTAGTTCTTTTCAAGCATTTGTCTAACACTTAATAGATTTTGGCTAATATCACCTACGTACAAAACATCAAGTGTAGTTTTGATACCTAAGATTGTTCAAATAGCCACCGAGCCTCTACCTCTAACTTCCAAAAACTCTCCATTTCCCACATTTACTCTAGATTTGTAGGTATCATCAAGAATCCTGCACATTTTAACATCATTGCACAAGTGATGTGTGCAACCGCTATCAATAAGCCAAGCATTAAAAGAGTCATTTGTTGAGAAACAAGAGACTGGAAAGAGCTGCTCCTCCTGTACATCATTTACGTTTGCAAGTTGTGCCTATAAAGGCTTGGAGGATTTGTTTTTAGATTTGCAAACATTGGATATGTGTCCCGTCTGTTTACAATTGCCACACACAACATTAGGCCTCCACCAACAGTACTTCTCCAAGTGCGTTGGTTTTTTGCAGTACTTACAAGGAGGAAATGATTTCTTCTTTGAACCTTCGCTTGTGTTTCCACCATTGCCCTTATTCTTTTGGTTGAGTTGTTGCTTTCCTCCCTTACCAGAATGTTGCTTTTGTACAAAAAAGGTTCCTTCAATGAACCTGTCTTGCCTCATAGTCCTCCTTTGCTCTTGTGCTTGAAGGGCACTCGTTAGCTCACCTAATAAGATTCGGCTTAAGTCCTTGGTCTCTTTAAGAGAGGAGATTTTGGTTTCAAACTTCTCAAGAAGAGTTACAAGAACTTTCTCCACAATCCTTTTATCTGAAAAATCTTCACCAAGTAGTCTAATGTTATTAACAATGTAGAGACTTGATCAACATACTTACTGATTGTTTCATCCTCCTACTTATGTAGAGATTCAAATTCCCTTTTCAAGTTCAACACTTGCCTTTGGCGTGGTCTATCATTGCCTCGGTATTTTTCTGTCAGCTTGTCTCAAGCTTCCTTTGCAGTATTACAAACCATGATTCTATAGAACCCACAATCTGCTAAAGTATTTTGGATAAGTGACTTTGTGTTGGATTTCTTTGCTTTTTCTTCATTGTTGAATTTGATTTGAGCTAGGGTAGGATTGGCTGGTAGAGGAGGTATTGGTCGGTCTTTGGTCACAATTTTCCAAAGGTCATAGGCTTCCAAAAAAGCTTGCATCTTCACTGACCATATGTGATAATTTTCACCAGTGAAGATGATAGGTAGGTTTAAAGATAGACTACTGGATGACATTGCTTTGTGGGTTAAAAAAAATGGTTGTTTGTGGTCCTCTAAGATCAATTGAAACTTATCATAGAGGAAAACTAAATTAAAGAACAAGGAGCTTAAAGAAATTTGATTGAAAATTTTGTATATATTTTCTTATAAAAACTGCAGAATTTATACAAGAAAAAGTAACAAACTTTTCTATCTCGGGGCCACTCATGAGGTAGATAGAAATTGAAGAGCTAAAAATATACCACTAACAATAAAAAATGACCAGTAACTTGAGATAATAAAGCAACTAATTAGACTAAGTCTTGAGAGAATAAAGCAACTAATTAGACTAAGTCTTGATAGAATAAAGCAACTAAATTAGACTAAGCCTTGTTTTTAAATTTTTAAACAAAATGCTGGAAAAATGCCAATTATCTAACAACATTTGTTCACATTTTTTTCCCTTTTCTATTTTCACAATCTCCTCTCAAGTGAAATTGTAAACCATTTGATAGGAATGAGATGATATTATAACGTAAAATCCTGATGTTATATGTACGATTTAATAGTGGATAACTGACTGTTTTTATGTGTACAGTTTTCTTTGAGAATGATTATATGGAAATGCATATCTATTTGAATCTGTAGAATGTTTAAGCTATTAACTGGAAAATCATTAGCAGCCACCGGGACACAAGCTTGACTATTTCAAAGATAAAAATATAAAGCACATAACTCTAATGTTCTTGACATTCTTGAGGCCGTGTAGCGGGGTTTAACTGACTCCCTAGTCAAGGTCTTTGGAAGTATATGTATTAGAAAAATGAGAACTAAGTCATGATATTGACACCTATTTTAACTTCTTGTCAAAGTGAGGGAAGTGTGTTTTAGTATATTATTCATTCAAGAGTGCTAAAAACAGTTCTATGGAAAATTAATAATCTCTATACGAAAATGCTTCTTTGGCCATTATTGATAAATTATTTGTTTAGTAGAATTTAAGCTCATTCTTAGTAAGTAGAGTCTCCAGTCGAGGTCTTTGAAAGTATGTTGGAAAACGAAGAGACACCAACAGAGAGCACCAAGTCAAGATGTTGATAGTCAAAAATTTTCCAACTTTTTTTTCAAAGTTAATAACTCATTCTAGAGTAGCTCAACAATTTCTATGAAAATTATTCGGTTTACGAAAAATAAACGGTAACGATAAGGTTTTTAGGAATTTTACACCCTAATTTTAGCAGCTAATTAGTTGTGATTGCAGTAGTGGAAAGAAAAAACCAGAGAGCAGAGCAGGCAAAAGTATTCAGTTTCAAAAGCCCAGGAACGAAAAATTACTAAAATTCATGCCACTTTCATTAGTGTTAATAGTTTAGTTAACGACAGGATCAAAAGTATTTATAAAAATTGAATTGTTCGTATGCATGTTCTTGGGTAATGAAACATGGGAACTGAGCGTTGATTAGTAATTTAGTAGTATAATTTAACGGTCAAACGTAAAAGTATCCCCTTTTTAGCACTATTTTTGGATATCTTTAGTCTTTATATTGTACAGTATTAAAATTAGAGCACGAATTAGAATTAAAATTAAAATTGGAATTCTCAAGTCTTTCAAATTTAGAGTCCAATTAGAAGTTTAATTCTTTATTCATAATTTAGGAATTTGATTTTTTTTTTCAGTATTCCAATTCTCATGTCTTTCAAATTTATAGACGAATTAGAAGACTAATTCTTTACTCATAATTTAGGTATTTGATTTGTTTAGTATTCCATTAAAAAACTAACGATTTACTTTTATTAACAGCAGACTATTGTTTAATTTTAGGATAATATGTTGCACTGATTTTTCATTTAGAACACTAATTTTTCTTATTTCAATTTTAGGATATAAAATTAGAAAAAAGTTTTCATGTCAAGGTCAGTGTTCCTAGTTGCACGAAAAATGGTCGGGAGACTTTTGTGTCGAAAAATGTTGAAAAAGTGGTCGGCCTTCCAAGTTATTCATTCACACTCTACTTTCTCCTTGCTCTAGTCAAGGTCTTTACACAAGTGGAGCTCTAAAAGAACCAATAGTTATATAAGAGTGGAGGACCTGCCCACAAAGAAGTCATCATCATGTTACTTAGCCTTTTTCTCAAAAGTCTTCAAGGAGCAGTAACTCCACACTCAGTATGTGGCTGCCTGAAAGGGGAACACAGAGACAGCTAAAATTTTGGTGGGCCGACGACCCGATTTGCTCCACGCAACAAACAATGCCGGCGAATTCCCCGTTCACGTGGCAGCCCTATCTAACGATACTAAAAACCGTTGGTACTTTAATAACGAGACCAAGGGTGATGATGATAATATGTTGATGCTGAATTTTTTGGTGCGTAATTAATTAATTTTACGGGGGCGATTCATGTGTGTTTGATGCATGTCTTTTCTTAAAAAAATATTCTATTTATGCAATTGGTTTCTCTTTTCATAATATTATGAAAAATATATTCAAAATTGAATCAGATTTGGTCTCACTCAATCAATCACATATATAGCAATGTGATTGGTTGCTCTCTCCATAATATACAAAAATCATCCGACAAATTAATTTCACTTGCTACGCGATCAATATATGTTTGTTTGGTTGAATCAGGATTGGGTATAGCATTTTCCAAGACTTCTTGACTACTCTTGTCTTTGCATCAAATTATTGACCTCTGCTCAACTTTGAAACTGAAGAAGAGCACATTCTGGCCAGACTGACTGCGGTGATTTCTCCTTAGAAATCAAGAAATTCTCGGTATGCACTTATGTTTTTTTTTCTCAAAGTCAAGTGAGTGTTGCTTTTCCTAACACCAATTCAACTGATCTACAGTTCATTTTATATTTGTAGTTATGTATTATGAAGTGTGACCATTTTTTTTTTTTTAACAATTAGGATGGTATATATATCTTTGGAGTTATGAACATATATAAGATACTTGTAAATAACTAGATTCGGCCAAGTCCTGACATATGTTTAACTTAATGAAATAAATTAAATGAAAGAAGTTGGTTTATCAACAATCTGACAAAAGAAATTGAAAAAAAATGGAAATTGTAATTAAGAGGTTAGAACGTTTTTAGTTATTTAAGGTATAATAACTCTTTGATATAAAAATATATCTTTTGCTTGTTTTCATTGTTTTTTTCATTAAAAATCTATTCTATTAATTTTTAATGATTCTTTTGCAGGATAATACTTTTTATCCCTCTATTTCATTACTCATCAACATATATTTAACGGTTTTAATTTTTAATGATCACCTTTTGACTTTTCGTCTTGCCGTATGAAAAGCCTGCTAAATTTAGGCCGGAAAAATAGACACGAATTTGACAAGTTGTAATCCACGCACGAGACTAGTTAAATATTTCACACTCTGTCCGATCTAGTTACAAGACTAGACAAGTTTAAGTAAATTATTCTATCACACATTAAATCTTTTATTTCAAATCGTGTTTCATACTCTATTCCAAATTCACTTTTCAGCTAAAATAAAAAGATTTTGGAGTCATGAGCTCTCCATGACTTGTAATTATATCTCTACCACTGGAACTAGTTTCGACTAAATTCTTCTCAAAAGAGTCAGTCATGAGCTCCTCATTCTCAAAAATATCTTCATTGTTTTTCTGTGTCAAATAGAGTGTTTCGTAACAAAAAGAAAACAAACATTTTTGAGTACTGGAAAAGATGAAGGAAACTTCATCGAATCTCCAAGCGGCGGGGACTTGTCTTCATATTGGGTTTGGACACTGAATTTTGATGATGAGGAAAAGTCCGAGAAAGACGAATAGCTTCAACAAGTAATTTATAGAGTACAATCGTTTGAAGTCGAAAAATATTTCCAAAATAATACGTATCTATTTAGTAATTGTAAAATGTTTAAATTGTTAAATAGAAAATTATTAGTACACAAGCTTGACTATTTCAAAGATAAAAATATAAAGCATTACACAAATCTCATGTTCTTGGACATTCTTGAGGCCATCTAGCGCGGTTCGATTGACTCCCTAGTGAAGCTCTTTGGAAGTATATATATACAGTGGAAAAATGACTATACTAAGTCATGATATTGATAGTCATTCAAAATTTAACCACTAGACTGCCTTTACCACGCACCAAATGGAAAATCGTAAGGTGAAAATCAGTCTTGTGATTAGTGTACTTCAAAATAAAATTACAAGATTTGAGGAGGGGTGTTAGTGTAATTCTTAAAGTCGTTGAGGATATGGTAATTTGACTATCTTGAAGGGGTCTATAAGACCCCGCAATCAAGTTTGAGACTGGCTACATGAACTGTGCCGTTGCTACATCACTACAAGAAAAAATAATATTAATGACAACAAATAATATTGACAATATAAAAGTTGTCACCAATAATTGTACTAAGTGACAACACCTTCTAATTTATCGCTAATTAAATGTCTTTATTGATAACAACTTTTATCTTGTCACAATATGCATTCAATGGTGACAAGAATTATATTTTAGCGACAACCATTAACAGTTAGTGACACGCTTATAGTGGCAATTTGATGACAAAAAAAATTGTCATTAGGATTTTGGAATAAGATTCTATTGTCACTAAATTATTATCATAGGTGCGTCAGTACTTATCAATATTGCATTATGTTGTCACCTTTTTATACTATATTGTTACTATTGATTTTGTGGAAATTATGTTTTGTGACAACATAATTTTGTTGTCACTAAATGCATATAATTAATGACAACTTTTTCATTAATGCTTTGGGGGTCGGGTTTGAGTTGATGCGCTGTACTAAATATGCCGTAACTTGGTTCCTAAGCTAGGGGCGCCACATGTAGCACAGTGTACTGATTACAAGTGTGTGTGTGCATAAAAATTGATAGCCACGCTGATTTGTTTACTCAGGATTCGAAATCGTTGGATTCATTATGAAAACAGTATCTTAGAAGTGAGTTTGTGTTTAGTGCGGGGGTGTCGATATACAAATGAACACACAATGTGAAATCCTTTTGATTTGATTTCGATAAATTACACCTTGCCTTCTAATCCAAAAAACAATTGTATTTGAGTAGGCAAATACTATCCCTAAGGTTCTACATACCTACAACGAATGTAGGACTTAAAATTTAGGACTCAAGAGATCAAAAAAGGTCTAAATCTAAATTTTTGTTCTACTCGTGTTGCTTATCAATTGCTCCATTAATTTCTCTTCCATTACCACTGCCGTTTTGCTTGGAATGGACTGACTTCAAATTTATCGTCGAATACGTTAATGACATAGTTTATATAACTAGCTATCACTATGTATTTGAACTAATTTGGGATTAAATTTTACTAAATTTAAAATTTAGGTGAGAGTTCCAAAATATAATTTTACATTTTTGTTTTACTATTTGTTTCTAAAAGTCATAGTTAGAAATAAATTGTCATATCATTACTTTCGTTGGGAACAAAAAATTCAGTTTGTGAAGTGAATTCTTGTTTTAGGTAACCGCAAAAGGAATAAAATGAAAATTTTACAGGTTATATCTATGTAGAAAGTCCATCAGACCTCGTACTATTTAACTATGTAAGACAAATAAGATAAATAAATTGGTATTGTCATATTTTTATAAGTTTAATAATGACATAAATTAGTGTTTATTGTTTGATACCATCATGTTAAACATTTTATAAATGTCAATTGAAAAAACACACACATATTCATGTGAAAGAAAGAGATAAAAAAGAATTCGAATTCAAAACTCAATGGTGACAAGTTCAAATTAAATTCCCACCTTTGGGTCATAACGATAAAAATTAGTCTTTAAACTATCAACATTGAGAATTAATAACACATTCACACAAATTATCTCACGTATTGTAAAGACCCATTCGAAGTCAATGGGTCATGACAACAAAAATTAGGGCGCAAAGTCATGCGTAATAAATTCAATTAATTATCGTAAATGTTGCGCATGATTTTCCAAAGCCATCAAGAAGGCATGCGAAGACCTATATTCAAAGTCATGAAGGCTCGTGAACGGAAAAAGGCATCAAAGCTGTCAATGATCATCATATCCTGTCATTCTTTCTTTATATATAACTAGTTATTTGTGTACATCGCATGGACAGTAAAAAATATATATTTAAATTTTAATAAATTATATCATAAATATTTTGAATTTTATGTATGAATATTTTTTTGGTATTTATTAAATTTATAATAAGTGAAAAGTAAAGTAATTTATTTAAAATAGAACAAACCTATATGATTAGAAAAAAAATTGAATATGATTAAAAAATATTAAATAGTATGATATGAGAGAAAAGAAAGAGAATGTATTGAAAAAATAAAATGAAAAAAAAACCGTTGATTAGGAGAAGAAAGAAAATAGGAGAGAGAGATAATAGGAAAGCGACTAATAGACCGAAGCTGCTGACAAATCAAGGTAGTTATTCAATGGCCCTCCCCCTTTATATAATAGAATAGATATATATAGAATTAATAGTTATTGTTGGAAATAATAAATATTTGATAATTTTCTATATTATAGTTTAGGCTTTTACATAATGTGGCCATTTAATATAGCATCAGAGCTAGACCAAATAAAAGGTCGTGTGTTCGAATCTCACTACTACTCATTTATGAAAAATAATTTCACGTATAAGGCCTGATATGGAAAGAAGTTCGCCTGTATATGCAAGGGTGTATTGGAGATAATAAATATTGGATTAATTATATCTAGACCCCCTGCAAGTTTATGAAATTACCAACAACGTCTCTCTTGGATGAAAATTATACATATACCCCCTTGAAAGTATTGAAATTGCAGATGCATCCCACTTTAGTAGAGTTATGGCGAAAAAGTGATGATGTCAACCAAAAATTTGTGTGATCAGACTATTTTGTCCTTCGTAATTTTATAAATTTAGAAGGGGGTTGTATATAATTTCCAAACTAGAGAGGGGGTGTATGTGTGATTTCTAATAGAAGTAATTGACCGTCAACGTTATCAAAATTTGACTGTTGAAAATTTAAAAAGTAATCGTCTATGCTTGGTTTTTGACTATTGGAGTTGTTCTTCTCTATATATATGTACCATTACAACTTGATTTAACATGAATTTAGTTTAGAGTATACACACATGGCTTCTTGTAGCCATTCTTCTAGTGTATGATGTTGAAATACAAGAAGGATAGATGAAAAAAAAACAAAGAAAAATTAATGCGTCATGGAAACCAGCATTATGGTAGCGGATACGAATGACAATCATGGTGATTGTGGTATTATTGTACAATTCATGGGTACTCTCATTGATGCTTACCCTACTTGGATGAAGAATAAGAGGCTTCACATAGTGCCAAATGAATGAATGAGATCATAGCATCAACTGGTTAAAAAGTTCTACCCCAAAACGCTTATAGGGACAACATCGTGCTTCTGCCATTTAACCTCATCTTGCTTGTTATTTATTTATTTTGTCAAATTGTTGAATCTATCACTAATTAATTAGTATTGTTGTTGTACCCTTCATATTTCCATATAGTTCTTGTAACCATAAGATTTGTTCTGTATGTATTGTTTTCAATTATTAAATGATTATGATAGCAACCATGTGAAACGAAAACAATACTTACATAACAATAACAAAAAAGTTACACAACAGTTAAATTAATCACAATAACATGCCAAAAAAGGTAAGCAAAAATCAAGCTTTGTTAACATTCAAGTCTAACCACACATTCACAAAACCCTACTACACAATACATAAGCATGACTTAACAATATGACAAAATAAAAAAATCGCAAGATATATGAGCTTAAGTGCGACATGCTTTTTTTTTTTTTTTTTGTAACTTTGGAAGTCGATCTATTACAGTTAGCTAGTTACGTCAATAGTCTATTATAATTATGATATCAATATTTCAAATGTGCTTTTTTTTTTTTTTTTTTGTAACTTTGGAAGTCGATCTATTACAGTTAGCTGGTTACGTCAATAGTCTATTATAATTATGATATCAATATTTCAAATGAAAAACAAACTATTATAATCAACATCAAATAACAACAAAATAGAAACTACTATAAAGTAGAAAGAAACTAGTGCCAAATTATAATAACACGCGCATTCACGAGAAATCGAACCTGGGCCTCCACCTTACTACTGAAGCAAGGCCTCATCAACAAGCTGAGTTCAATAGTTAATGATAGTATTATTACGTAAAAATGCTTATACGTACCTGATTTAGGTTCCATACATGCATCAAATTGTTCAAATTATATTTTTAATTAATTTTTTGAAAATAAATAAACAAAATGTAAAATGATCAGAACCAGATTAATTTCACTAAATTCAAATTTTAGATGAGAGTTAAAAAAAATAAATATTTTTTGTATTCTTTTTACTTTTGTTTCTAAAAATCGTAGTTGAAACATAAATTGCCTCATACTTTTACTTTAATTAAAAGTGTAACTTTGGGAACAATTATAGTTGAGGAAATGAATTTTTTTTAGGTAATCAAAAAAGGAAAATAAAATGGAAATTTTGGGACTGGATTTCTAAGCACAAAATCAAGTAGTCGACAGACCTCATACTATTTCAAATATGAAAAAAAAAAAATGATTGCTGTTTCGATATTGTAATAAGTTTAATAATGATAAAAGTTAGTGTTTAAACTATCAATATTGACAATAATAACATACTCATACATGCATACATATATATTATATATTATTTAAGTTATTAATATTTTTTTGAATGATATTGTAATTAACAATTCGCTCATACTCGGTGTATGTGCACAATTAAAAATAGAATAATTTAATGTGCAATGTTGAGCATATTTATACTTTTCAAAAATTGTATTTTTCAAATTTGATGCCTTTTCAAGTCATATAAGATTATTAAAAATATTAACATATTTTTTAATAATTAGATAATTTGAAATAATTAAAATACGAAGTTGTGGTAAACAGAAGAATTTGATTAAGTAAGAATCTCAAATCAACTCAAATAATGAGAATTCAAATAGAAATAAAACCCGAATCATAAATGGCAAATGAAAATGAAACTTGTGTCATAAATGGCAAATAATAGGCAAAATTAATTCTAAAATATTGTGCACCTACATTTTAGGGTGCAATGGGTTTTTTTTTTTTGGTTTTTTTTGGCGCCCAACTTTAAGAGGACACGGGTTAGTAAAAAAAAGAAAGACAAAGTGACCATATATTGAATTGAGAGTTAGTGAAATATTTTACAAATGATATTTTAATAAAATACTTATGAAGAAATAATAAAATGATTAAAAATAGGTATTGACATAATTAAAAGTGTCAAAAACTTTGGGTATGTGATGCTGAAAATTTCAAAATTTAAATAAGATGACATAACTGCCATAATTGAGAAATAAGATATTTTATCCATTCAAGTGCTCAAAATTTGAATAAGCCATCTAACTCCAAATAAAGAGGAAAGCGATTTGCAGTCTCATGCTATAAAAGGGAGCAAGAGTAACCAAGTTCATTAGTCTACATTCAGTCTAGACTCAACCAACAACTACAACTTCAATCAAGAAGGCAACACTTCTTCGATTCTTTAGCTCAAATGAACAAGGATTAGCTAAATTTATGGGTAGAAAACCGTTATGAAAGGGTTTGTAGCCATGGCGCCCATTTGGCTCGAGACGGAATTTTCAATGTATTCTCTCCGTAGCGTCACTAGGTTGTAGCTATCACTTGCCCAATCGGAATGAGATATTAATGTGGCTTAGTGGTATCCTACATTCATATTAAGCACATTCATGAGGAATTGTAGCTAAACTTATTAATGTTGATGGGTTAGTGCAAGTCTTTCAATGCACTCTTGTGTAGCCATCATACTGAGTCATCAATGCGTTCACTTGTAATCAAAATCCCTAACAGTCTTTCAATGCACTTGATTCATAAATATAATTCATTTCATCAATGCCCAAGCCAAAGTTTGCAATACTCATTTTGAATAGCTATCGTCTTTTAATGAAATTCCTTATTTTATGTTTCAAGACCCTTTTCGAAATCCTTTGAGTATCGAATTTTTAAGTCCTACATTCAGTCGTAGGTGCATAGAACCTCAGGGGTAGTATTCACCTTTTTTAGTGCAAATCATTTTTGAATTAGAAGTCAGGGGCATAATATGCAAAATTTATATTGAAAAGACTTCACATCGTATGTTTGTTGTACACTGGCAGTCTGCACTCAACACGAATTCATTTCGAAGTTGTTGTGTTCTTATCGAATCTAGTGGTTTTCATTATTTTAATTGAGAAAGTAACTTTTGGACAAAAAATCTATATACTTTAGAAAATGAATTCAAGTTTTATGTGACACTAATATGTATCGGTATTATATCGTTATTTCAATTAAGAAAGTAATTTGGATGAAAAAAAAATCTATTTTAGAAAATGATAAGGAAAAGAAAAGATAAGTAGACAAAAATTCAAAATTCTTTATTTGTTTGATTGTTAATAGAAATAGTGAGAAACATGATTTCTTCTTATTGAAAATACATAATGAAAATTGTTTTATAACAATGAATCGAGTAATGGAATTGAATGGCAATAAGGAGATGATGTTGACATGATGTTGTAAGAAAAATTAATACTACTCAATCTTCACTTTCTTTACCATAACTATCCTTTTGCTTGAAATTTCCAATGACCTTATCAGAACAATTTTCACGTAATGTGTATCTCATACTCTTAATTGTGGGGTGCTAGATGATTCCCATCTTGATCGATGTTAATGAATTAATCAACAATAAAGCACAATGACTTTGGGGTCACACTAATAATGACAGCACACTAATGGTGTTATCGCTAAATATTGCTAACAGGACATTGACTTTGAGGTCCTAATCTTTGGGCCACACTAATAATGACTACACACTAATATTGCTATCATTTAGTTTTCAGAAGTTAAATGAAAGCTAAATAGTATGAGTTTTGTATTTGAATTATTACTTCTTAAAAACGTACATATTACCTAAGTTATAGTTGTATCACATCATTATTTTAATTGAGAAAGTAACCTTGGGCAAAAACAAGACCTATATATTTTAGAAATTTTTATATAGAGGAGTACTTTTCTCATCATAAATGCTGCGTTCAGATAAAGATTTTCTTTCATTAATCGGGTGTATACACTCTATGGTCCAGATTCAGCCACGTATTATATATTAATTTTTTTATAAAATATATATAATATGTGGTTAAATTTGGATCGCAGTATATATGAGTGGGGCCCATACACCCGATCCATATAAGAATTTTACCACGCAGAGTCATGAAGACGGACTAATCAACAGAAAAGATGCTTTCATTGTCTTGGGACTCAATATCTTCTTTTAGCTTCCAATATATATATATACACACACACCCCAAATCTCCAGTAGTGCGATATCATGCATCTAAAGGAGAATCTTTGCTTTTTCTTTGCTCTTGCCCTATTGCTAATAAATAGCATCACTTTCTGCTCAGGTAGAATATTTCTCAATTACACCACAGATCAACATACATTACTTGAATTAAAAAAAACCATCACGTCAGATCCTTATGGCATTTTGGCCAAAAATTGGTCCACTAATACATCGTTTTGTTACTGGATTGGTGTCTCTTGTGGTGTCAAACATCGAAGAGTTATAGCCTTGAGTCTTTCTGCTTTCAACCTCGGAGGAACTATTGCTCCTGATCTTGGAAATTTAACGTTCCTTAGATCTTTAGATGTTAGTTCCAACAATTTCACAGGCTTCATACCCTATGAACTGTCTAATTTGCGTCGTCTGAGGGAGATAAATTTGGGAGTTAACTCATTTTCGGGAAAAATACCATCATGGTTTGGAACTTTACCCAAACTTGAGCAAGTCCGTGTGAATAATAATTCTTTCTCTAGCATCATTTCACCGTCTTTGTTCAACAATTCGAAGTTGCGTTACTTAGATATGAGTTCTAATTTTCTTGGAGGGTACATTCCACAAGAGATTGGTGGTTTTTCTTCATTAGAAGTATTAAATTTGGAGCATAACAATTTAACAGGTTCCATACCTTACGGCATCTTCAATGTTTCTTCCCTGAGAGTAATTAATCTCAGATATAATAACCTACTAGGTAGGCTCCCAAGTGATTTGTGCAACAATACTCCTAAATTGAAAATACTTTATCTATCAAAGAATCAACTTTTCGGGCAAATTCCACGGGATATATACAAGTGTAGAGACCTTGAAGACCTACGTTTAGCCAAAAACAATTTCACAGGTATGTAAAATCACTAGTCTTAATATTGTTGAATTTTCAATGCGTATATCCAATAGGCATTTATACGCATAGCTGATTTGGTGCTAGCACAATAACAAAGGATTTCTCAAAGTCCACAAAATTTGTTTAATAATGTATCATTAATCTTCACAAAATGTCAGGTGAATTGCCCCAGGAGCTTGCTAATATTCCTTACCTTGAGATATTAGCTGTGGGGAGCAATGCCTTATCTGGCTACATCCCGCCTTTCGTGTTCAACATATCAGCCTTGCAGATTATAGATCTTCAAGGGAATCAATTTTCTGGTAGTCTTTCTTCAACTATGGGGCTTCGAGTTTTGAATCTTGAATTGTACAGTAGATCACTTAATGGATCGGTTTTCAATGCATGTGTCTTTGCTGAGAGTAATTAACATTTTACGTATTTGTATATCTATTAGGTGATTTCTATATTAGTGAAATTAAAATTTCTTCAGCAGGCTGGTGAAATAATAAAACAAAAGTTCATTAATATAATTTCAAATAGTTGAAAAATGAGAAATATTCCCCTAAATGGAGTGATAACACCTATTGACTATTTTTTCGTACTTCGAATAAATATTATGATTTATATGCTGAACTCGATTATGCTTATAATTCTATCTGAATTTACATGACTTTTTAAATATTTTAGGAAATGCACATGATTTTGGAACATTATACAAAGAAAATAATAAGAATAAATTTAAATCGTGTATTATTAAGTAATAATATGATGATCACACCAACTAGATATTAATTTATGTTGGCCTTACCAACCCGTATACCAAGATACAAGCTTTAATGGACATGTATATGTTTTTTCTTTTGTATTTACTCCAAAGCTTGTTCAGTTTGGGGGTTTTGCTAGGAAAAAGAAATTATTTTCACACTTTAGTTAGTTACGTTTAACTTGCATAGTGACAGGGTATTCCGTGAAACCAAAAGTTTGTTTGATAAAGCTACGTTACACTATGGCAGGTGAATTGCCTCAAGAGCTCGCTAATCTTTCCTACCTTGAGATTGTCGGTGTGGGCGACAATGCCTTATCTAGCTCCATTCCATCTTCTCTATTCAACATATCAAACTTGCAGTTTCTAGATCTTTCAGTGAATCAATTTTCGGGTAATCTTCCTACAACGAATTATATGGCTTTCACTTTTTCGTATACTAGTAAAATGCACGCACTTTAATTACGCGTGGGCAGGAAATGTTTATTTTATTTACAGTTGTAGTAAAAATTTATGCATTAAACAAAAATAATGAATCTTCTCTGAATCAAGTTTATTTGTTCTACGAAATATAATTCAATTTGTAATTGTTTTTTTTTTTTATCTTGATAATGGTTATTGCGAGCAATTTTATTATGCAAAGTAAAAGCATGAAAAGAACTTTCTCATTATTTTAATTTTGTTATAAGAATATTTACATAGTTAGTATTTGCTCTTTGAATAATGTCATTAAATTAATTTATCTGATTACTTAACTTCCATCTATTATACGCTAGTTGCGTACTTATTTAAAGTTTTTTTATCTTTTTTTTTTAGCAAAATTTATTAATACTCCTACAAATTCAAATACGTCATTGTGAATAATTTGGCAACTATTTAAGATTTTTCCCATTTTTAGAATTCGACTACCGAATAAATTTGTGGATATATATATATATATATATTTTGGTACTAAGTGAAAAGATTAAATGATGATGTCATGAATACACTTGCAAATCGATTACTGTTTAATAATTCAATTAGGAAAAGATTATGATAGTTGTACCATGAAGGGAAAAGTAACATATATATGTCTATATATATGTTGTTATTTATAGTTTCTAATACTTCGATATATAGGAGATCACTTAACGGATCAGTTTTCAATGCATGTGTCTTTCCTGAGCGTAATTATCATTTTACGTAATTGTAGGTGAGCTCCCAAGTGATTTCTATATTGGCGAAATTAAAATTTCCTCAGCAGGCTGGTGAAATAACAAACAAAAGTTCATTAATTTTCAAATAGTTGAAAATTGAGAAATATTCCCCTAAATCGAGTAATAACGCCTATTGACTATTTTTTTCGTACTTCGACTAAATATTATGATTTATATGGTAAACTCGATTATGCTTATAATTCTATCTGAATTTACATGACTTTTTAAATATTTTAGGAAATGCACATGATTTTGGAACATTATACAAAGAAAATAATAAGAATAAATTTAAACCGAGTATATTAAGTAATAATATTGATGATCACACCAACTAGATGTTAATTTATGTTGACCTTACCACACCGTATACCAAGATATAAGCTTTAATGAGCATGGATATTTTTTCTTTTGTATTTAACCCCCAAGCTTGTTCAGTTTGGGGGTTCTGCTAAGAAAAAGAAATTATTTTCACACTTTAGTTAGTTACTAGGAGGAAAAAAAAAAAAAAAGGAAAGAAAAGCAAGAGAGAAGATTTTTTAGGAAGAGTAACGTTTAACTTGCATAGCGACATGGTATTTCATGAAACCAAAAGTTAGTTTGATAAAGCTACGTTACACTATGGTAGGTGAGTTGCCTCAAGAGCTCGCTAATCTTGCCTACTTGGAGGTTCTCGATGTCAGCGACAATGCCTTATCTGGCTCCTTTCCATCTTCTCTATTCAACATATCAAACTTGCATATTATAGATCTTTCAAGGAATCAATTTTCCGGTAATCTTCCTACCACTAATTATATGGCTTTGACTTTTTCGTATACTAGTAAAATGCACGAACTTTTAATTACGCGTGGGCAGGAAATGCTTATTTTATTTACAGTTGTAGTAAAATTTTATGCATTAAACAAAAATAATGAATCTTCTGAATCAAGTTTATTTGTTCTAAGAATTATAATTCAATTTGTAATTTTTTTTTATCTTGATAATGGTTATTGCGAGCAATTTTATTATGCAAAGTAAAAGCATTAAAAGAACGTTCTCATTATTTTACATAGTTGGTAGTTGCGTACTTCTTTAAAGTTTTTTTATCTTTTTTTTTTGGATACATTGTACTTTTTTAAAATATGCAGCTAAATTCGTAGATCCTTGGGAAATTGAACTAATCTTACGTTTAATTTGATATAACCAAGGGTCATTACACGAGCCATATCATTGTTCAAGCTCAATCTAGAGTTCATAGGGTGGTAGCTTACATAAAACCCTGAACGATTTCCTTAGGAACATAATTGAGGATCCAGGAGAATCATGCTATTACAGAAAAGTAGAATTAGTGGGAGCCGAGGGTGGTATAGTACCGGGATGATCAGAACTGTGCAAGAATAGGGTATCATCGAGAGGTAGAGCAGTAGCCATGGAGGTTGAAGGAGATCAAGCCGAATCAGAGAAGATATTCCCCCCAGCGCGGCCAAAAAATAGAAATCAAAATTAGAAACCAGTAATTAAAGATTTCAAAGAAGCATCGAGAGAGAGAGAGAGAGAGAGAGAGATATTAGTTACATTAAAAGCGTATTAGTTACATTGATTTCAAGCACTTACTATTTATAGTAAGCATTAACAGAAAGACTAACTAACTAAATTGAGACTCTAATCCTGTACAATAGGGTGCACGTATAAATATAAATATCTATGTAACTAAAATATCTATAGTTGTACAATTGCATATTCCATGTTCAATGTATGATCCTTAAAGTGTATATAGATTTCAAAGAAGCACCTTCACTTAATTGTAAGGTTTCGACTTATTTTTCCCCTTATATTTAAAAAATCTTTTAAAAATCTTTCATCAGAATCATGGCAAAATATTTTCTTGCATTTCGGTACCAAAAATTAAGCGTTGCGTTCATCTCATTGCATCCTAACAAATCTACAGGTGGCATACCAAAGCAAATTGGGAATCTCACTTTTTTGAAGCGTCTATTTATTGGAGAGAACAACCTGACAGGTACGCTTAACAACTTATACCATTATACTTCATATTTTTCAATTTTTTTGGTTCTTTTTTTCTTAGGTTTTAAAATGCTTTTTCTTCCCCCTCAACATCTCTTGTTTAGTTATGCTCCTTTTTATTTCCTACTTTTCCTTACGTAATGTTTCTTATTCTGTCTCTTCTGTAATCTTTGCTGTATTATTTTTTTCTTTTCACATTTTCTTTATAAAATATTATATTTAGTATACTTATCTAAAATATTTATTAGGTGTTTGAGTTACATAACATTTTAGAATAGTATACTAATTGCATATTTTTCATCTTTATTATGCAAATTTGTAAGAGATGGACAACATAGCACATCGATCAACACAACAGATCATCTTTTCCAAATCATGCATGTTTCATCTTCTATTCTAATACATGAATATACGTCAAGTCAGTAAAGATCACATGCAAAGTGTATAATTAAAATATGAAATACTATTTTGAAATAAAGGATCCCATCCATATTGATAAAATAGTTAAAACTGTTGGATAGAAAAGAAATAAGGGATCTTAAAGTCTCGTGAACCAAAAATGTTGTCTTTACAAAATTTATTAATACTCCTAAAAATTCAGATAGGTCATTATGAATAATTTGGCAACAAATTAAGATTCATCCCATTTTTAGAATTCGACTACCGAATAAATTGGTGGATATATTTTGGTACTAAGTAAAAAGATTAAGCGATGGTGTCGTGAATAAACTTGCAAATCGATTACTATTTAATTATTCAATTGTGACCCCAACACTGCTCGGCAATAAGAGGAAAAGATTATGATAGCAGTACCATGAAAAAAAAAAATAAAGAAAAAGAATGAATGATCGAGTGGATTAGAATGAAAAGTAACATATCTATGTCTATATATAGCTACTAATACTTTGATATATGAATTTTTACGTGAACTTCTATAACATTTTGAAATTGATATTTGATATTATTTGAAATCGATATGAACTTTTATTTATAACACATTGAAATCGATATAGTTCGTGAATTATAAATAACCTTTTCGTTTTAATTTATTTACAAAATCAAGTTCTTTCCAATTATCACATAAGTTATATTTTCATGTGCGATGATGTACATGCTTTCTACTAGTATTTTTAAAAACTGTTTGCATAATATAGGTATTGGCAGTAGTGTTTGTATAAATTAACAATAGAGACGAAATAAGTAGCAATCTTTCTTTATGGCAGGAGAATTACCACAAGAGCTAGCAAATCTTGCTTACCTCGAGCAGTTTAATGCACACATCAATGCATTATCTGGCCCCATCCCATCATCCATATTCAACATGTTAACATTAAAGTTCTTAGATCTCACAATGAATCACTTTACTGGGTCTCTTGCCTCAATCACAGAGAATCTTTCAGTTTTTAATCTTGAAGGCCTATTTCTCTCTGTCAATAGGCTCAGCGGGCCAATTCCGCTTTCTATCACTAATTGCTCTAAACTTATGAAGTTGTCCTTGGCCAATAACTTGTTCAATGGTTTTGTACCTAACTTTGGTAATTTAAGACTCTTACAGAGACTTCTGATTTGGGGAAATAATTTGATTGGAGATTTGAGCTTTCTCTCTTCGTTAACTAATTGTCGGCATTTGCAAGAATTGCAAATAGGGTTAAATCCACTCAATGGTGTTCTCCCAACTTCAATTAGGAATTTGTCCTCTCTTCAGGAATTTGAGGCCGGTGACTGCAACATTAAAGGAGCGATTCCTTTCGACATTGGAAACTTGAGCAATTTGATATCATTATCTATTCAAAATAATGAGTTGGCAGGACCCATCCCAACAACACTTGGAAACTTAAAAAACCTTCAAAGAATATATCTTTCTGGCAATCAACTGCAGGGACATATTCCTCCTCATCTTTGCCAAATTAGTAATTTGGTGTACTTGCACCTAGATGATAATATGCTCAAAGGTCCAATACATCAATGTTTAGGCGAGCTTAAATCCCTAAGTATCGTTAATTTGGCCTCTAACAAGTTGAACTCCACCATACCTTCCAACTTCTGGAATCTTAGAGACCTCTTGTCTCTAAACTTGTCATCAAACAATTTGAGTGGTCAACTTTCATCTGAAATTGGCAGTTTGAAGTCAGTCAACCAAGTGGACTTGTCATTTAATCAGTTTTCAGGTGATATTCCAAGCTCAATTGTAAGTTGTGAATCATTAGAATTTATATCCTTGGCAAATAATAAGTTTGAAGGATCTATCCCTCAATTATTGGGAAACATCAGAGGCTTGGTCTCATTGGATCTATCGAATAATAATCTTTATGGATTAATTCCAAAGTCTATGGAGGACCTTCGCTTTCTTAAAGATTTTAATGTATCACACAACATGCTTGAAGGAGAGATTCCCACTGGAGGACCTTTTGAAAAGTTTTCTGCTCAATCCTTCATTCATAACTTTGCTCTGTGTGGTGCAAAAAAATTCCAGGTTCCTCCTTGTCATAAAAATCTCAGAAGAACAAGATCAGTTACTGCTGTTTTGTTAAAGTATATTTTGCCCCCTGTCATTTCAAGTGTAGTTCTGGTGATCATCATGGTTATGATTATAAGGAGACGACAGTTGAGCGAAGTACCACCCCCTATTGATATTTCTTCACTATGCCATATTTCTTGGAGAAGAATTTCATATATAGAACTTGTACGAGCGACGAGTTCCTTTAGTGAAACCAATCTACTTGGAAGAGGAAGCTTTGGTGCGGTATTCAAAGGGACACTTTCTGACGGGTTAAATATTGCAGTAAAAGTCTTCAACTTAAAGTTGGGAGGAGCTACCAAGAGCTTTGATACTGAAAGTGAAATATTAAGCACCATCCGACATAGGAACTTGATCCGAATAATTGGTTGTTGTAGTAACATGGAATTCAAAGCCCTTATTCTTGCGTACATGCCAAATGGGTCCCTTGAGAAATTGCTATATTTTGAGAACTATTCCTTGGACATGCTACAAAGGCTTAACATAATCATAGATGTTGCATTAGCCTTGGAATATCTTCATCATGGTCATACATTTCCTATTGTTCATTGTGATATAAAGCCCAGCAATGTGTTGCTCGATGAAGATATGAATGCTCTTATTGCTGATTTTGGCATTGCCAAGCTCTTTGATGAAGGGGAGACTTCAATTCAAACTAAAACCTTGGCGACAATCGGCTACGCGGCACCAGGTGAGATTCAATATTAGTTTTTTAAATTTCAAATTTTCCTATCTTTTTTTGTTTTTTTTTATCTAGCCCTCGAGATTGAATTCTTGGAACTAATACCAAGATGATGATCATCTAATACGATTAGAGTATGGATCGGAAGGGAAAGTGTCCACGAATGCGGATGTTTACAGTTATGGCATTATGCTACTGGAGATATTTACTGGGAAGAAGCCGACAAATGATATGTTTAGTGAAGAAATGAGTATAAAAGATTGGCTTAGCGAAGCATTACAAGAAAATGCAGTAACTGAAGTTATGCCTCCAGGTTTGATGGCGAGAGAAGATGAACATTTCTCTTCAAAGGAACAATGTGTCACATCTATTTTTAAATTGGCATTGCAATGCTTAGCCATTTCACCCAAAAAAAGAATTAATATGATAGAAGTAGTACTTGCTCTGCAAAAGATTAAAGCTCATTTTTAAGCAAGCAGTAGTACTTATTAGTCATAGGTGATTTTTGATGCTACCATGTTGGAGCTCAAAGTTGCTTTTTCTTTTCGTTTCCAATCTCTTCTTTTCATTCAAGAAAATGCTATTTTTCTTTTTAGATTTCCATTTGGAATATACTTCCTCTTTCCAATTTATTGATTAGGACAAACATGCTTCCCTTGAAATGATTACACAACTTGAAGATTTCCCCATAACCACTAAAAATATGATCCTAGCCCATAACCATAAACTTGGAACAAGTTCTCATACCTACTTTGTGTTTTTCTTTACTCCTTTGTTCATTTATTGTATCTTTTTTAAGATGAATGAATGCTATTAGTGGATGAATCTAATTTGACTAGTTTCATGATATTGAAGGGCGTTAAATAAATAATATATCAAATGAAAGATTATGTATTTAACCCCAATCAGAATCCATGTAATAGGTTTGAAAATAGATCTAAAAAAGTATCTAAAAATATTAAATTTACATATTTGTACCTTGTTGAAGTAAGGAACTATGGCGTATATATGTTTGGAATAAATTTCATTTTGAGAGGGTTGAAAAAGTACTATCTCGTTGAAAGGTTCACACATCTGCCCTCTCTCAACACATTTCTTTAGGGATATAAGTTTTATGATTCTCAACTTTTTCAATAATATATCAATTGTTGCCGCTAAGCCAGAAAAAAACTTATCAGGGGACTAGGTCTGATCTTGAATTACCAGTGCAACTTTGTTTCATCAGCAAAGAACTACTTGACGCCTTTTAGAAATGACTAGGGGTGGCAAATGGGTGGAATAAATTGGTTTTGGATTAGGTCCATATGATTTGGTTAGAAATGGGCTAGGGCATAATGAATTTAAATATATGAGTTCAACATCGATTGAACCCAAATAAGTTCAAAGCAAAAAATGTGCACAGATTAAACTTAAAAGTGTGCATTTATTATTAGTATTATTATTGTTGTTATTATTATTATTATTATTATTATTACTATTATTATTATTAGTAGTAGTAGTGGTATTATTATTGTTGTTGTTATTATTATTATTACTATTATTATTATTAGTAGTAGTAGTAGTGGTAGTGGTGGTGTGACGACTCGGTAATTCTTATTATTTAAATAACTGATATAAAACATTATGCTTCTTGAAAAGTTCATTATTGTTTGATATTTTCAAATTTTCGAATGATTTTGAGATTAATTTACAATTTGAACGGTAACGTACCAATTTTCGAATTTGATTACCATTCTTCGAAAATTCATCTATTAAATATTTATGAGTTTTCAAAAATAATATAAATAAGTATTCTAGAGTTTTATGCATTAAGAAGATGCAATTTTGAATAAATTATATGATTTTCCAAATGGAATTTGACATTCTAACACAATTTTTAAAATTCTATGTCCTAAACTGCAATTTTTGAAACATTATATGTTAAATTTATAATTTCTGGGAAATATACATATAATTTCAGATTTATAAAGATTAAATTTCATAATTTTGGAATTTTTCAAAATTAATTATGAATTTTCGAATTTTATGCCCTAAAACCCTAATTTTCGATTTTTACAAAATTAAATAAATACAAATTCGAATTTTTAATTAAATAAAGATATGATTTTAGATTTTATAAGATTAGATAAGATTATGATAAGATTAGATAAGATTGTGATAAGATTAGATAAGATTGTGATAAGATTAGATAAGATTATGATAAGATTTGGATAGGATTAGATAAGATTAGGATAAGATTAGGATAAGATATGATAAGATAACAATAATTAGAAAATAACTTAAAGTATATAATAATTGTGTTTCTTGTCCTAAACTCTATAAATAGGGGGGAGGGGTTGCTCACATTTTATCACATACACACCACACACTAAATCCCGCCTATAAACACACCCCCTCACTCACTCTACTCTCAACACCAAAAACACTCTATATTTATAAAATATCTTCCACCCACATATGTATATATATATATATATATAAACACTTCTTTTTACATACATATACACCTATTATCCTTCCATATAGCCCTTTATATACCCTCTTTTTCCCTAAAAACATTTGAAGGTAGGAATTTTCTTAATCACATAAGTTAATTTCTAGTGCTAGTTTATCATTTTATTATCATGATATTATGCTTCATTATGCTAATACAAGTTATTAGAAAGTATGTTTCTAATTATATTCATGTTTTATATTCCTAGAATTAGTATAAAAACATGTACGTTTATTATTGCAAAATATGCTCTTAGTATGCTTTTATATATAAAGTTATAAGTATGGAAGTATGTTCTTTATATGACAATATGTGGAACTCTTTATTTGTGCATGCCGGGCCCAAATGTATTTTCGGTGTGGATGGGGCTGAGTTCGGCCGGGCGCCAACGGACTTGCCGGTCTTAAAACAGTTCTTGTCATCCATCCCATCTTGCATGGACGGAGTGTTCCATGTATTGGTATTGGTTGTAGGAAATTGGCATAATCTAGAGATATGGCCACCAATGTGAACGGATGGAATCGATGTGGACGGACGGAATATGGGGATTAATGATGTGAACAGTTGGAATCTTGTACTGTGGAAGACATAAGGGAGTCACCAATAAGTGACTTAAAAGGTAATATTATGTGAAATATTAAGTGAGATATCATGACTATGTGCACATATTATACACACGAGCACCTTATGTAATGAAGTGAAATTTCTACTCAACCGTCGGGTTGTTTATTCTTAATGTGACTATTTTTAGAAAGAAATGAGATAGCGGATCAGAGTGGCGTAGCAGAAGCGTTTGGAGGCCTATTATACAACAAAGTTATTTTGTATTCTTTTTGGAAATTGTAACTCTTGTATTTTACAAATTTTATGTAAAAATTATTATTTAATTTTAATAAAATAAAGGGTATTCTTTCGAATCGTGACAGGTGGTGGTGGTGGTAGTGGTGGTGGTGGTGGTGGTGGTAGTGGTGGTGGTAGTAATGATGCACTTGATGCATATGTATAATTAAAAAAATAATTTAATTTAAAAACATACTAAATTTTTTTAGTAGTCTTTATATTATGTATATTTTTATTTATTTTAAATAGATTTATATAATTAGTAATAAGTAAAATAAAATAATTTAATATAAAAACTTAAGAAAAAATTTCAAAGATTTGTTTAAAAAAATAATTTTGAAAAGTATTGAGAGATAAAAGATGAAACAGAAGGGAGAGAAAGGAGGGTGGGAGAGAAAAAAGAGAAAAAATAAAAAGAACATAAAAGATGAGAGACAAGAGAGAAAGGAAAAAAAAAGAAACAAAAAAGAAAAAAACAAGAAATTGATAGGCCAAAAAATAAGCAAACAAGAAATAGTTACTAAATGGTGATGCTCCTTTATATAATAGTGATGAGGTCGAATCTTGGTGAATGGGTCCACTCCTAGGTGGAAGTTAACTCAACCAAAAATTTGTTGGTGGGCTTCTTTAGGGTTATAACAAAACAAAAAATAAATCTATACTATTATAAAATAAAAAAAAAAGCCATTTTTTGTCTCCCCAATGACAATTTTTTATGCGATTTTACAAAAATTGCCTCTTTAGTTTTATGTGAAATAAATAAAGACATGTAAAATTATGGCTAAAAATAAAAATTTCCATGAAATCGATGCAATTTGGATACCAAATTTTGATGTGTTAAATTTACCCTTTTAATTAGTAAGCACATGCAATGAAGAAGCAAATAAAAAGGTCACTATTGTAACGTTACATCCAATTTAAAAATTCATGTTCTCAACCCACAAATCATTTTCTTTATCATGTTGGATTTTGAAAATTGAAATTCATTTTTAATAAACAAAGTTCCTTTAATTTGATAATTAATGCTATTGGCTCTCTCTCGCTCGCTCTCTCTCACACACACACATAAAAGTAAAATACTTTCTCTAATTACAATTATTATAACTTTTATTTTTCTTTTTGTATTTATTTCTTTATCTCGTAATTTTATTTTATATAATTATTTTATTTTTAACTTATTATTAGTTTAATAAATTATTCAAATAGTTCTTAAAAAACTATTCTCATAAAAAAAATTTAATAATATATTTATATTTTGATCCAAAAAAAATTGAAGTATTAAATTAAAGTATACATATTTTATATTTTGGACAAGTGTAGAGTATATGCCACTGCTAGTAAATAAATAAATAAAAAGCAGTATATCCATCAAAAAGGTTCTGTAAGGTAAAGTAGGGTCAAGGGGGAGAAAACCAATTTATGAATTTGTGAAGCAAGCTTTTTCTATTCTTTAAAAAGTTGGTTATTTTTCCCGCGCCAAGTTAGTAATTGCATTATAATTATATGTTCAAGATCCTATTTTATCATTTATGATTATTCCATGCTTTTTATTGAATTTGTGCTTACATTAGGACTCCAGATATTTAGCTCTATTCACGCAGTTAAGGAGTTGAGTAAATGGTAGGAATTATCATTGGGAGCCTTGGACATGCTTGATATACA
Organism: Petrea volubilis; assembly: GCA_026212405.1. Lineage (NCBI taxonomy): Eukaryota > Viridiplantae > Streptophyta > Magnoliopsida > Lamiales > Verbenaceae > Petrea > Petrea volubilis. The sequence goes on from CM047883.1 coordinate 8,694,706, forward strand.
AATCTGTTCTCGCTTGGTTGCCTCTATGTAAAAGTGTCAATTCAAAAAATATATATTTTAAATTTATTTTTTACCAATAATTATCATTGAAATAATAAAAATACAAATAATAAATTAGAATTAGAAACATAAAAAGATTTTTGTATTTCTTGAACTTAAAAAGAAAGTTATTGAGCACAATTTTTGAGGTTATTATTTGATGCGGGTCAAATTTGGGAGCTGTCGGATTGATCGGCTGCTTCGATTTAATATAAGGTAACGGGAGTTTGATTGGGAAAATGAGGACCTATAACAAAGGAAAGGCAACGTAAGCTGGCCAAGATGGGTCTCAGCTAAGACCCTCTAATATTTAAGTCAATAGTCGGATTGAGTAGGGATTCGAACAGCATAATTAGATAGAATGAAATTAATGCTCTTACCATACATGCAAGGGTATTTACAGGGTGTCTAGGTAGATCTTCTCTTATGGGGCCCTTAGGCTTAGTAGGCCATAATGCGGTGATCACTACAAGAAAACAGGCAATTACCCACAGAATCTTCCTATGGAAAACCTACGGAAACCCTACGGAATTTTCGTTTTCCAACGGAATCCCGACGGAACACCTACGGACCGAATTCCCTCAGAAAAAGCGTCGTCGGTAGGACTTTGCCGATGGATACCCGATGGAAAACCAACGGACATGTCTAACTGATTTGCCGACGAGGTACCTACGGAACACCAACGGAAATGTCAAACTGACTTGCCGACGGATACCCTACGGAAAACCCACAGATATGTCGAACTCATTTGCCAACGGATTACCAACGGATAGAGTTGCAATGGAGTTCCAACAGAAAACCTAGGGAAGATTTACCTACGGATTACCAATGGATTGCCTACAGAAATTTTGTTTTGGTTTCCCTTGGATTTCCGTAGGTATTCCGTTGGTAGGTGTCTTTTTTTTCAAATTAAATCTGTGGGATTTCCGTTGGCTTTCCGTTGGGAATTGAAATAATAAAAAATATATATATATGTATATTATATTTATATATTTTTTGACCTGTTATAAATATTTTTAACGTAATAAAATACAAAACCAAATTAAAATATTAGAATCTAACGATATATTAGAAACCATTGTAGAAATAAAACCAAATATTCAAAATATTAGAAACCATCGTAGTCAATCCTGCCTACATACTATTCAAACCAATAAATAGAAATAAAATACAAAATATCAAATAAAGTAGTAGTTAATACCATATCATCATCAGTACCACATCAGACAAACTCCAAATCACGTCCACATCATATAAACTCCAAATCAATACCAAATCAAAATAAAGTACAAATCATCAGTCAGGCATCACCCTCGTAGTCATCATCGTGGTCGCCATGGTGGGTTGGAAGCTCGAATCGTAGACTTCGAGCATCCATCCGACCAAGCGCTGGCTCGAGGAGATGATGCACGCACCAGCACTTTCAGGGGCTGTGTCAGGCCTACTTGGCATGCCTATTCAGAGGGTGCCAATTCAAGGAGGATCACGAGTACCTCTTCACCCAAAGCTTAGGGAACCTCTATCGCTAATTTGAGTGCGGAATCACTGAGGTAAGCTACCATTATAAGGTTCTCATCAAGGTTTCTATTTGAAATCTTTTTAACTTTCCTTTTTTTTCGGTAGATGGATTCCCAAGCATTCATACACATCCTCCGTCGAGCGGAGGTATACAAAGAGGGGAAGGATAGGTACAAAAGGATGTGCCAATTAGTAGCTAAGAATGATTCAGGGCAGCTCAAAGCCAAAGTCAAGGAGCTCAAGACCAACCGATCAAAGCACAAATTGGTCAAAAAGAAACTTGATGCCGAATTTAAGTTGAACGGGGCTCTACAGAAGTCCCTTGAGGACAAGGTCTCCGAGGTGAGCAAGGCTGAACAAGCTTGCGACCTCACTCGTACAGACGAGAAGGCCTCCTACGATCGAGCATTCCGTAGGCCTCCCTGAAGACTTCTTACGAAATGAGATTGGGCTCAACTGGGACAGTGAGTTCCAAAAGATCAGGGAGATGGTGTGGCTCCCGCCCCCTTCTTTGAGGACAATGAGTTCCAGTATGTAGTCAAGCTCATCGAAAAACAAGCTATGGATGATATCGAACGGAGCTTGATATTGCAGATGAGAGGCTAAGCGGGCTAGGTGTATTCCCATCTAAAGTTCAAGGCCTCGATCGAGATGGTTGTCAGGCCTGGGACCAACCAAAAGTCGAGAACCCAAGCGGTGGGCCCGCCTAAGACAAAAACAAGATAAATGTAATATATGATAAGGGCTACAAGTTTTATGAATCTACTTGATTGTTTGATGAATAGAGAAATTATGTTTTGTTCTAATTGCCAAGTTTTGTTTGCTCAAAAATTTTGTTTGCGATTTGGACTGTACAATGAGCTTCAATCTTAAGAACTTGAAAATTTTGACAAGACACTGATCGAATTATTCATGATGTTTCATTTGACTGTGTAAAAGTTAAGATGATCGTATTGATTAAAGAATAAATTCCATACCTTAAAAATTAACATCGATTGTAATGCAAGCAGTTCGAGATGATCGAATTTTGAAAAAGCAATTAAATTGACCAAGTAAGGGTTGATCAACATAGTCGTGATCAGTAGAAAAGTAAGATGAAATAAACTAAAGATATCGATCAATATGAAATCGAAGAGGATCTTTGTTAAAATGTTAATGCAATGCGATTTTTCCATTGAAAGAAAAGTAGATTGGTTACAAGAGTGATGTAACAAGATTTACAAAATCATTTGTCGCCCGCTAGTTTATATGAAAAACTTTCTCAAATTACTGGCCCCACCACGGTTGGGGAAGTCCCGACCATCCATGTCCTAGAGCTGGTACACATTATTTTTTGGAGAAACTTTGAGATCTCGTATAGCCCACGGTGTCAGACTTTTTTTGACGAACAAGATCGCCTTTTTGAGTCGAAGAGGAAGCCCCCCCCCCTCCCTTATTACGCCTTGGTGATGACAGTTTTGATTTTGCATTTTGATTGATCTGATCATGTAGTTCTTGTTGACTTGAATCATGTTTTAATAGACATGCCACTTGCATGAGCTCAATTGGCCGCTGCCAGATGCAGGAAAAATGACAGGCAATGCCATTCCGCCAATTGGATGAGGTGGTATCCAGAGCACACTTTGAATTCATCGGCCCAGCTTTTCTAGGTTCGAACAGCCTCAATTGACCAAACATCCTACAAGATCACTTGCCCAGATACTGGGGGTTACCAATCGAGGTGAATCACTGTGCGATTATGCTCGAATCAACTGCCGATCTTTAAATTGTTCTATAGGGGAGCTGTCAGGGACCCTAGGCACCCCGAATCAGAGCAGGGGACCCAATAAGGAGATGGGTATGATCAGGGAGTACCACTCGAGAAGCCTCCAGGGAATTAAAAGGACCTGATCACATGGTAAAGGGAAAAGTCGCCAGTCAGAAGATCTGTCATCCTCCTTGATCGGTTGGAAGCTCGAATCGTAGACTTCGAGCATCCATCCGACCAAGCGCTGGCTCGAGGAGATGATGCACGCACCAGCACTTTCAGGGGCTGTGTCAGGCCTACTTGGCATGCCTATTCAGAGGGTGCCAATTCAAGGAGGATCACGAGTACCTCTTCACCCAAAGCTTAGGGAACCTCTATCGCTAATTTGAGTGCGGAATCACTGAGGTAAGCTACCATTATAAGGTTCTCATCAAGGTTTCTATTTGAAATCTTTTTAACTTTCCTTTTTTTTCGGTAGATGGATTCCCAAGCATTCATACACATCCTCCGTCGAGCGGAGGTATACAAAGAGGGGAAGGATAGGTACAAAAGGATGTGCCAATTAGTAGCTAAGAATGATTCAGGGCAGCTCAAAGCCAAAGTCAAGGAGCTCAAGACCAACCGATCAAAGCACAAATTGGTCAAAAAGAAACTTGATGCCGAATTTAAGTTGAACGGGGCTCTACAGAAGTCCCTTGAGGACAAGGTCTCCGAGGTGAGCAAGGCTGAACAAGCTTGCGACCTCACTCGTACAGACGAGAAGGCCTCCTACGATCGAGCATTCCGTAGGCCTCCCTGAAGACTTCTTACGAAATGAGATTGGGCTCAACTGGGACAGTGAGTTCCAAAAGATCAGGGAGATGGTGTGGCTCCCGCCCCCTTCTTTGAGGACAATGAGTTCCAGTATGTAGTCAAGCTCATCGAAAAACAAGCTATGGATGATATCGAACGGAGCTTGATATTGCAGATGAGAGGCTAAGCGGGCTAGGTGTATTCCCATCTAAAGTTCAAGGCCTCGATCGAGATGGTTGTCAGGCCTGGGACCAACCAAAAGTCGAGAACCCAAGCGGTGGGCCCGCCTAAGACAAAAACAAGATAAATGTAATATATGATAAGGGCTACAAGTTTTATGAATCTACTTGATTGTTTGATGAATAGAGAAATTATGTTTTGTTCTAATTGCCAAGTTTTGTTTGCTCAAAAATTTTGTTTGCGATTTGGACTGTACAATGAGCTTCAATCTTAAGAACTTGAAAATTTTGACAAGACACTGATCGAATTATTCATGATGTTTCATTTGACTGTGTAAAAGTTAAGATGATCGTATTGATTAAAGAATAAATTCCATACCTTAAAAATTAACATCGATTGTAATGCAAGCAGTTCGAGATGATCGAATTTTGAAAAAAGCAATTAAATTGACCAAGTAAGGGTTGATCAACATAGTCGTGATCAGTAGAAAAGTAAGATGAAATAAACTAAAGATATCGATCAATATGAAATCGAAGAGGATCTTTGTTAAAATGTTAATGCAATGCGATTTTTCCATTGAAAGAAAAGTAGATTGGTTACAAGAGTGATGTAACAAGATTTACAAAATCATTTGTCGCCCGCTAGTTTATATGAAAAACTTTCTCAAATTACTGGCCCACCACGGTTGGGGAAGTTCCCGACCATCCATGTCCTAGAGCTGGTACACATTATTTTTTGGAGAACTTTGAGATCTCGTATAGCCCACGTTGTGTCAGACTTCAACCTTTTTGAGAACAAGATCGCCTATTTGGAAGCTCTAAGAGATGGCCCCCTTATTATACGCCTTGGTGATGACAGTTTTGTAATTTTGCATTTTGATCCATGCCCGATCATGTAGTTCTTGTATGACTTGAGCTCATGTTTTCATGATAAGTTGTTGCGTTCAAGTTCAAAATGAGCCACTTGCGTGGTAGCATGCATGATTTCCGCAGGAACAATGACTTCGAGATCCATACATCAAAGGTATGGATGAGGTTTTGGTATGCCCAGAGCACACTCGTGAATTCATCGGCCCATTTGCTTTTGTAGGTTCCGAGCACTACTTTGAGGTTTTGGATGAGGATCCTATTTATCACTTCAGCTTGCCCATTTAACTGGGGGTTACCAATCGAGGTGAATCACTGTGCGATTCCATGCTCTCCGCACTATTTGATCATTCTTTATCTTTGAAATTGGGTTCTATTATCAGAGATGAGGACCCTAGGCACCCCGAATCAGCAGATGATATTTTTCCATATGAATGAGTGAATCGAGGCGTTTATGATCTTTGTGACCGCCTCCATCTCGACCCACTTAGTAAATTATTCGACTACAACGATCGCGTACTTCTTTTGACTGGTCGCCAGTGAAAAAAGTACCACAATATCAATCCCCCATTGATCGAAAGGCCATGACACACACATTCTTATCTTTCCTATTGGAGCGTTGGTGGTTAAGATTGGAGAGGTGCTGATAGTTCGGGCATTTCTTGATAAATCGTTTAGCATCCTTAACTAGGGTGGGCCAAAAGAACCTACTTCGAGTGATCTTTTGTACTAGCGAACGTCCGCCCGAATGGTTACCACAACTCCCCCCATGGATGGACTCTATGACTTCGACCACTTTGGCCTGATCTAGGTCACGAATGGGGGGAGGGGGGTTCTGGTTAGTGATTTTTTGAATAGTCATCAGGACAATCGAGCGGGAATCTTGCCACTCGATACTTGAGCCTTCGAGCGGTAAGAGCATCCTCAAGAAGGGTTCCATTAGATAGGTACTCCCCAATTTCTCTTGCCAAGATGGCTCCTATGGTTCGATGGGCAAAACTTGCTCAAGGGGCCATCTCTCAATTTTAGGTTTCTCTACGACCAAGAATGTAATCGATCAGGTCCTTATACCTTTTGGGAGCTTACAAACTTTGAGAGGGCATCTGCTCGATAGTTCTCTTCTCTGGATAATTGATGGAGGGTAAAAGAGGTAAATCGATCTCTCATTGCCCTTACCCTCTCCAGTTATTTGACCATAGAGGCCTCCCATTCATCGTAACCCCTTTGACTTGGCTTGCTACGAGCTAGAAATCGACTAAAGTTCAGATGTGTTGGATCCCCCGTTCAATAGAAATTTTCACGCCTGCAATCAGGGTTTCATACTCTACCTCGTTGTTAGTGATATTGAAATTCAACCTTATGATGAACTCGAGTTGCAAGCCTTTTGGACTTCTCAAATATATCCCAGCTCCCCCTCCCCCCGGTAGGTTGAGAAATCGTTCGTGTGCATTACCTATTGTTCGTCCGCAGTGTTGGTTTTGGTTGTGGGTCCTATTCTTTCAAGCAGAAAATCAGCCAAAGCCTGAGCTTGAATGGCCATGCACGGTTGGGATGAATATCAAAATCTCCCAATTCGATGACCCATTTGATTAACCTTCCAAAGACATTTGGCTTGGACAACACTTGCTTCAAAGGTTGGATGGTTAGGACTACGATGGAATTAGATTGGAAATAATGGCAAAGTTTTCGAGTAGTGATCACTAATGCAAGTGCGAATTTTTCAATCCCCATGTAATTTTTCTCTACCCACTGGAGGAACTTACTAACATAGTAGACTTGTCAATGGACCTTTCCTTATATGGTGATAATTAATGAGCTAATGGCGTCTTGAGATAGAGCCAAATAAAGGTAGAGGGGTTCTCCCTTGATCGGTTTCACAAAGGATGGTGGGGAGGACAAGTAGCTATTGAGATCGGCCAGGGCTTTCTCACACTCATTTGTCCACTTTAAAAAAAATTCTTCTTTTTCTTGTTTGTGTCGGGATCGATCGGATTCTCTTCTTTCCTGTGTCATCGACTTATGGGCGATCAAAGGGTTTTAAAGAATGGGAGATTCCAATCGACTGAACGAGAGATGAAATGATTAAGGGCAATGACTTGCCCGCAAAGCTGTTGAACATTACGAATGGTCTGGGGAGTGATGATCGCTTGGATTGTCTCGATTCCCCATTGACTGACCATATATTGTAAAAAAATGTCCCCCTTAGACACCAAATGTGCATTTCGAGGGGTTTAGCTTTATATTGTATTGCCGGAGTGTGGCAAAGGTACTCGTGAGGTGGTCAAGATGGTCAATTTCTTTGTTGTTCTTGATGATCATATAGACATAGACCTCCATGCTAGATCCAATCATCTCATTGAACATTTTAATCACGAGTTTGTGATAAGTTAGGTCAGTATTTTTTAAGCCGAACAACATTACCAGAAAGCAATAAATTCCCTTCTCAACTACAAATGATAGTTTTGATCTATCTTTTGAAGCCATACAGATCTGATAGTACCCTTAGAATGCGTCCATCATACTCAGCATTTCACACCTGGCCGTAAAGGACATGAGTCCTTTAGGCAGGCTATAGTAAGATCTGTGAAGTCGTTGCACATGTGCCATTTTTCCAATGTTTTTGGGACTACAACTACGTTGCACAACCAATCTAGGTATTGGATTTCAACAATACACCTTTCCTTAAGGAGTTTATTGATTTTTTCTTCGATTACTCTATTTTTTTTCTCCCTAAAAGTCCTTTTCTTTTGTTTGGTTGGCTTAATAGTCGGATCAACATTTAGTCGATGGACGATTACTTTGGAATCAATACCCGCGAAATCAGATGTGCTCCATACGAAGACTTCAACATTCCCTCACAAGAATTCAATTAGCATCAACTATTTCCCCTCATCTAGATGTGACCTGATTTGAGTTATCTTCTCGGGGCTCCCTGGGACAAGCACGATGGCCTTAGAGGTGGGAGTCCTTATTTTTGCTTGTGGGACTCTTCGATTGGTTCAATCTGGGACTCTCCGATTGGTTCAACCCATTCATTTTTGCTTGTGGAACTCTCCGATTGGTTTAATCTGGGACTCCTCATTTTTTTGCTTGTAGGAAGTTGACCCCTTAGAGGTTTCGAGAATAACATCACCCGCTGGATTTGCCGAAGGGGGAGGTAGTAACTTTTCCATTTCTTTTCTTTCTAGAGAGATAGTGTAACACTTCATGTATCACGTATGTTACACTTGACCTCTCCAACACTAGCTAGTGTGGGGAACTTGATTTTTAGGTTAAAAGTTGATACGACCGCCCAAAATTGATTCAGGGTTAGCCTTCCCAAAATCAAGCTGTAAGCAAATGGTATATTGACTACTAAGTATTTAATAAGGAGTGTCCGCCATTGGGGGGTTTCTCCCAAGGAGGTAGGTATTCGAAAGATACCGACCGGGAAAATTTCTGACCCACCAAACCTGATCATTGGAGTATGCACGGGTTGTATTTCCATGTTTGCTAAGTATATTTTTTGAAGAGTGGAGTAAAAGAGAACATTAGCTAAGCTTCCATTATCGACCAAAGTGTAGATCACAGCGATGTTGTGATCACCATCGGGATGTCAGATGGCTCACCCTCTCTGGATGGGTGAATTACATCATTAATATCCATATCACTAAATACAAAGGTGTTGGACTCAATGCTAGTGACCTCACTTTTCTGACTCGGCCTCTCTTGCTCCAGCTTCTTGAGGTATGCATTTGGCTTGATCTTGATCTTGAATATTCTCCGCTCGGATCTCATTTTTGATCGGTTCCTTGCCACTTCTTCTTGAGGGGGAGCCTTTGTGGCTCCCTTGGGGCTATTGCGGTGATCGGGACCTTTCCACTATGCAAAGGTCTCAAGGTGATTGGCCACAAATTCCTTCAAAAGGCTCTTTCGAATGAGCCGCTCGATCTCACTTTGAAGGGCATAGTAGTCATCGGTGACATGCTCGTATTGCTTATGGAAAGCATAGTATTTCCCCAACTTCTTAGCTTTCTTTTCCTTCAGGATTTTGTTCGGTCTTTTGAACAACTTTCGGGCAATAACCGAAAAGATGTAGCTTCGGGAGGCATTCAAGGGGCATGATTGGAGTATTATTTGATTGGGGACTCCTTCCTATTCTTGTAGTCCTTCTCCTTCTTGTGACTTCCTTTTTCTCCTTTTTTCTTTGGGGTCTTTCTTGTCCCCATGTTTGTTGTGGTGCATCTTTACAAAAATCATGAAGCTGGAGGTCAAAGTTTGTAGCTCAGTCGTGGATCAAAGGGGCTTGAGAAAGATGGCCTTAGCACACTCCTTGTGCTAGAGGGCACTATAGAGGGCGAAATTGCGGAATTCGATCCTGGGGTCATCGACTTCAAGGACCTCATTGTTGAAGTAGGTCATGAAATCACGGAGGGACTCCCTCTCCTATTGGCAAACCCTATAAACCGGGTATATGGAACCTTGGTTTCTTTTTTGGCGAAAAAATGGTGTAGGAATTTTTCAGCCAACTCCTCAAAGGAGTAGATCAACTTTAGCTCGAGCCGGGTGAACCACTATCGTGCCACTCCAAAGAGCGTTATGGCAAAGAATTTAGTCATCATACCATTTGAAAGCCTGTAGATGTCTATGGCATTTTCGAACTAGAGTAGATTGTTTTTTGGGTTCCTACTCCTGTCATAATGGGGGAGATTGATCAGGACTTGGTCATGAAGGCCAATCGTTTCTTTATGGATATGGTGGGCGAAGGCCATTTGCCTTCGACCGTAGTAGCGATTGGCTAAGGGCCCTTGCTCGTCATACGACTCCATCCTCTCATTAGGGTACTCAAGGTCGGTGATCTTTTGAGTGAGTTAGTAAAGATAGTTCTTCATCTGTTTGAGTTCCCCGTGAGCTAGGTTGGCTATAGAATTCCTCGGGAAAAGGGCCTGATGAAGGTGCCTCAAATTTGGGTACTGGCACTAGGAAACTTTATGATGGTGGCTTGACTCGGCCTCTTCTTCTAAACATGACAGTTGATACCTTGCGGCCCGACCAGAGTTTGGAAGTGAAGGAATGTCTTGGATAGCTGGGTTTATGACTGGGTTTGGGCTTGGAGACACTCGGACTACGCTTTCCATAAGCCTTTCGAAGGCCTATAGAATGCATTGTCCAACAAAACCCCTCAATCCCTTGAGGGGGATTGTGATCATCTCCTTAATGTTGGGTGAGGGCTCACCTATGCCCCCCAGAGGGGATCGGATCTTGCTTTGCCAGTCGGTGGCACCAGGCGTGATTAGGGCGATGACATGTGCCCAAGAGAACCTGCCAAATCGACCTGTGGCGGCGTAAGATTTGCAATAGGAAGGGGCAGTGGAAAATCTTGAACCGAGTGTTGGTCTACCCCCACCACTTGAGTACTTCCTGCACCAGAGGAATTTCTCCTAGTTGTCACTATATTGCTTCCTTAATTGCAAAAATTTCCCATAGACGGTGCCAAAAAATGATACAGGTTGAATTTGGAGCGGGCGGATTGATTGGCTATTCCGATGGAGTATAAGGTAATAGGGGTTTGATCGGGAAAATGGCGACCTGCAACAAGGGAAAGGCAATGTGAGCTAGCCAAGATGGGTCATAGCTAAGACCCTCTAATGCTTAAGTTAGTGATCGGATTAAGTAGGGATTTGAACAGTGTAAGTAGATAGAATGCAATTAATGCTCTTACCACAAATGCAAGGATATTTATAGGGTGCCCACGTTGATCTTCCCTTATGGGCCTTTAGGCTTAGTAGACCATCATGTGGTGATGTGGAGTGACCCATAAGCCTAAAGGTTGGGTCTAGTGGCATTAGTTGGCTCTTAAATAATGAGGTATAGGTTAGGTGGTTGTCCCACATCCTAACTTGACAGAGCATTTAATGGTAGCAAGGTTGATAAGACGTGGCACGGATTCAATCAAAGCGTGCCCGTTTGTATAATTCGAACTCGACCATACAACATGACCGCAACACCCGACCTTTGGCTAAGGCGATTAGGATCTAACAACCACGGTCGAAAGCCTATTTATTCGGCTGATTGAACTAACTCATTCACTTCCGATTAGATTTTGGGATGACACATGGCACAAGTAGGGCGAGCAGAAATATGTCACACCATTATTATATATTTTTTTACACTTGTTTGTTTTCCAAAAATAATAAATTCTATAGAAAAATATATTCAAGCACGTCCAAATAGCACAATAATAAGAATTAGTGAAACCATCACCGTACACTTAAATATCACATTGTCCTCAATGTGATGAACAAGCATGAGCAAAGAAAACAAAATGGGAATTCCCTTAGTGTGGGGCTACCGAATTGTAGGGGTTTTGGCCTAATTGTACTTTTCGTCGGGATGTTCATGTACCTACACCAAAAAAATGACAAAAACTATTGAAATAATCAAACACCAAAAAGAAAATGTATCGGCTTCTTTTTTTTCATGCCTTTATAAACTTGTTAACTAAATTGAATTGCTAATGAACGTAACCACACACATTAGAGTTAAATGGGCTTCGGCCATATGAGTTGTATAATATACATAGGCTAACGTAAAAAAGAAGATAGCAAATAAAATACAAAAAACTTATATGGAGCGAAACATTATTATTATGTCCGACGAAGTTAAAACACTCAAGTAAATAATACTTAAAGAGACAATAATAATAATAATAATAATAATAATAACAATAATAATAATAATAATAATAATAATAATGATAATAATAATAATAAGAGAAATAGTTCTAATTTATAGTGCTTAGCTTGACTTTTAGCTTTGTTCATTGTTCATGGAATCTAGTAGAGTGTAGGTCAAAAACTTGACTTCCCAGGTCAAAAGCATTCTTGGTAATGCGTTCATCGTGCCAACACTATTCCTTTTTTTTATTTTCACACAATTTTGCATCAAAGCACATCTCATCTTGGATTTTGCTTGACTCCAAGAGACATCTCTGCAAAGGATCTTTTTCCACAACATGTTTCTAAAAATTTAATGCAAGATCATCAATCATATCAATTTTGAAATATGACAAATAAAAAATAGAAGAAGATTTCATGGTCTTTTGCTTGTCAAAGACTACATGCTCATTGTCAATCCTCAAGATTAATTGGCCTTGTTTTACGTCAATGAGTGCAAGACCGAAAGCTAAAAATGGCCATCCTAGGATGAGGGTTACTTCACTATCTTGCTCCATATCAAGCACAATAAAGTCAATAGGAAATATGATACTCCCCTCGACTTTTTTGTTGGTCTATACGCTAGCTACAAGGATATTGTAGTTTCCTTTAGCTCTCCAAAGTGAAGTTCCATGAAAATAGGGAAAGGTATTAAATTGATACTTGCACCAAAATCACACAAACCTTTTTAAAAATGCAAATAATGCTTTTACTCTTTGTGTATGTTTCGTATAGGCCCCAGGACGCTAACGCGTCAAAAATATAAATATTTAACACATAACTATTATGTAGAAGCACATCATGTTGCTATTACAACTCGAATCTTATGCAAACAACAAACTTGTTTATTAAAATTCAAACAAAGTTATACCATATAAGTATTTTGTTTGATGTAGGGAATTTTCGTATTCAAATACGAGTCATTCTTAAGTTCTCGAATTGATCTCGACCATCTGAACTACATCCACGAACTCGATCCTCATCAACCCAAACATATCGACATGAACATGAGCCCAAGTATTCTCCCTGTAAAGATAGTTCATGCGAATGGATCTCCTCAGGTTATCAATTTATAATGAAATCAAATCCAAAATTATATAGCTGTATATGAAACTATATGTATTCTAACTTTTAGAATAATTCAATTGAGAATGATGGATTTATTTTCTAATTCTATCTTAATCATATGATAATCAATTAATTAAGAACTAATAACTTATTAATGAATCAAGAAGAGGGAAAATAAATGTATCACGATTGTCACACAATCATTCTGTGTGTATGCTATGAATCAAGGAAACTAGTTTTTCTTTTTCTTTTTCTCCCCTCCTTTTTCTATCTACGTGTATATATATAATATAATGTCACCTAATTCTATTTATATACACACACACACACACACATATATTATGTTATATTTTTTTTCTATATACACATACATATATACCCCCACTTGATTTTTAATTTGATAATGCTAATAATCCCTATTCTTATACTAATCATAAATCAATTAAATCTCTATTCAGTTGATTTAACCAATTTCATTAAATTAAATTAATCCACTAAACCATTTAATGGGCATGGCCTTGAGGCCCAATTAAATTAACACTTTAACTTTATTCAATTAAATTAGCTGCTTAATTTAATTAAGCTCCATCAATTAACTTAATATATTCTATTGATTAAATCATATCCAATTAATCAATGAATTGGGTCTTCAAGCCAAATTAAATTAATTCTTTAATTTAATTTAATTAAATCAACATATTGATTCAATTAAATTCATTAATTAATTAACTTAATCAATCGAGTATATTTTCTATTTCAATAAATTAAATCAACACTTTGATTTAATCTCTGTTAATCATTTCATATACGTTTAGGAGTTCATCAATTCATTTGTGTATGACCTCTTAGGTTCACCAATTGATTAGAAATCGCTGCAATATTTTAGACGACAAGTTCATCAATCGATTAATTCAACTTATTTAATTAATCATTTTTGAATTAGAACTCTTTCTAATCCAATAGTACCCATCTATCGTGGTCGATGTCCGACAACAAGCCCACGGCGCCTAGTCCATCGGTAACCTATAATGCATGAACCTGTCCCCTTACGCTTACAGTGCAAATACACTCCCTCCATTTTCTAATCTCCCTATTGAGGTTTAAGATATGGGATTTATCAAAATTTCTTTTAACCTCAATTCTATGATTCTTAGTTATAATTAGTCTTTTCAACAATTAATCTAGAAAATTCATTTCTAATTATTGTCTCTATCGTGGCTACTGATTTCTGTAGACTAGTTAAAATAAAACACATAGGTGATTTACCCACTCTACAAGATGAGTAAATGGATTCTTTATCAACTCTCAAAAACCTTTATACATGGGAGATCTACACCCAACATAAGCGCCTTAAGACCCGCCATGTGGTCGATACCTATATCAAATTATAAACGCACATATACAAGATTACTATAGAGCCTCAAGTCTAAGAAGTAATTAATGCACACCATAAGCTGAGAAATAATCCTAATTCAATTGCAACTTGTGCTCCCATTTAGGTATTCCTTGGTAGGATCCTCAGTGAACTCATTCTCTAATGAGCACCCACTTATGCATATGAATGTCTCTACATTCGATGTTTATAAAATAAGACATCCTCCCATTTGAGATATGTCATAAGTAAAAGTCTTAATCTGAGTCATGTTAATGCCCTTGGTATTTGTTAGACTCTTCGACATGGAGTGATTTAGATCACGCCTTAGAGACTTGTTTCAAGACCTCCATCTCTATGCGATGTCAAACCCCACAGCCTTATGTGATCTAGGAGCTTTACCCATATGTGTATAGATTAGACTTGAGTATAATTTACACATTATGATGAAGGTGGCCAAAAAGTGTAAACTTTCATTTCTATTATTAACTGAAAAGACTATCTGTTATAAAGAGTATTTGAAAACATCACCAATCTCTTTAGTTTGTTGGGCACTACTCTAACAATCTCCCACTGGCCCTAAAGCCAATGACCCTTGGATTAAAAGCCCATCTTCCAAATGATGACATGCTTGGCAATGCTAGGAACTTTTACATCTAACTATTGGATAAAAGTTTTAACATGACTCGGATTAAGACTTGTACAAGTATTGGATAAAAGTGTTACATCCAAGACACTTTATATCAACATTTGTGGTAATGATCTCCACTTTAGCTATCAAGACTGTCATAGTTTCTAGTTTGGAACTTTTCCAAGTAACCATGTCACTGCCAAAGCCAAACTTAAATTCTACTTGTACATATCCGATTTGGAGAAACACAATTGGAAGAGCCCTCGAGTTTCAATTCTCCATTTTTGTCACATTCCAGTTTTGTATCCTTAGTACTTTTCAAGTACTTCAGGATAAACTTGATAGTGACTTGGTGACTATTACCATGGTTTGATTAGAATCAACTGGTTACACTTAGAGCATACACAATTCTAGTCGAGTACTTAGAATCGCATACTAAATGCATTCCAAGATGGATGCATTAGGTATAGGAGACATCCTTTGTCTCTCCTTATTATAGTGTGTCTCTACAGTTGGAATTTTTCCTTAGATTTCTCCATACTAAATCTCATTAGTATTGAATACTATGCACATGGATTGAAAAATGCCAATATTCTCCTCCTAGATCTATCTCTCTAAACCTTCGAATGAATGACACCTCCTCAAATCCCATTTGGAGAACTAAGCGAACAACTATGCTCTAGTTGATTTCAAAACATTATCTCATCTTAAATGAGAAGGATGTCATCAACTTAAAGCGAACTAAGCGAACAACTATGCTCCAGTATTCGAAATATTTATTATTCAAAACTTGTTTACTTTGATACTTTTACTGTGAGCTACAATTATTTATTCAAGCAATTATTTTAATAGTAATGATGAAATTTATGAGGGGTTTAAATTTTGAATTTCAGCAAAGACCCCAAGTGAATAATTTTTAATTTTTTGGCAAAAATTCTGACAGAATTCTGTCAAAAAATTAAAACATATAATTTTTGGTATTTTCGGCAGAATTTTACAGAGAAAACCCAACAAAAATTATTTATTTTCCATGAAAATTTTGCCAAAAAATAGAAAAATTATTTATTTTCAACAAAATTTTGCCAAATATAAAATATAGAAAAACATTTTAAAAAACTATCTAATGAATAAATCTATGAAATTTTGGAAGATATTACCTAAAAATTTGGTAAAAACATTTAAAATTAACATAACTTGTTAATGTGCCATTACTATAAAATATATATAGTGAAATATGACAATCACGAAAATAAATTTTGTTACAATCGTCGCGTATAATCATATATATAGATTAATCAACATATATAATAATTAATTACTAATTTTATAATAATAAAAATATTCAATTAGATTTGCGAAAAACATCCAATTGGCATATTTGAATTGAGGGAAGCATTTTTGGAAGAACCTATTTAATTTGTTAATTATGCTTGATTAAAATAAATAATTTAATAATTTAACCTTGCATTTAATGAAACTAAAGATAAGTAATACATTAATAAAATTAAATTAATAAATTGATAATTTTCTGAAACATATGATAAGTAAATAAATATATATATATATATGTAAATAAAGAATTAAAATGGTCCAGTGGTAAGACTCCTCATTGTTTATGTTAGAGGGTGTGGGTTTGAATCCCAACTTATGCAGAATCCAAGTGCTTATTGTTGCACCATGGTGCAGAATCCAGGTTTGACAATTCGATTCTAGCTGGGTGTAGCGAGTAATATAAAAAGAAGAAAAAATAAAAATATAGTTATTTTGACATAATTTAATTTAATTTAAATAATAAAAAATAATAATTTTCTAGCAACAAGGTGGTCTATATCGATTTTATTGGCTACGAAAATCATACCGTAGCAAAAGATGATAAGTTCGTAGTTAAAACTATTTACTACGACCTTTAACTGTAGCAAAAGTATTTTTTATGGTTGTATTAACTACGGTAGTAAATACGTAGCCAATTCGTAGCAAAAAACTTTTTGCTACAAATTTTGGCCTTTTGCTACAATTTCTTTACCAAAGGAAAAAATCGTTTTTCTTGTAGTGAGCACATATATATATTTTTTGACTAAAATATAATTAATATAAATATGTGGATATATAGACATATAAGTGTAACATATCCATATATATATTTAGGCTAAAATATAAGTAAAACATAAGTATATGGATAGATACATACATATACGTATAACATATATATATATATATATAGTTAGATTACAAATATAAGTAAGACATAATTATATATATATATATATGTTATGCGTGTATATATATTTAGACTAAAAGAATGAGTAGCTAGATTAGTTAAATAGATATATACACACAACTACTATATTTTGTCAAAACTAACACCTTTCATAGAAACACATTATTTAACCATGTTACTTTATTTCCATAAAATTAACATAGCTTCAAAAATACTATATTATCATAAAATTGAAAGTCTAGTATATTTTATCACTACTAGAAAAACTGCAAATAGCCACGGATTTTAGCCACGGAAAAAATCCGTGGCTAATAGCCACGGATTAGCCACGGATTTAAATAAAAAATCCGTGGCCAATCCGTGGCTATTTTTTGTGGCTAAAATTAGAGGGAAAATTGGCGCCTATTTTTAGCCACAGGATTAGCCACGGCCAGACCGTGGCTAAAAATTCATGGGCAAATTTTTTTTTTTTTTTTTTGCACCGGATATGGTTTGAACTCTTGATCTGTTAGTTGAAGTTAGAGCATCAAACCACTACACCACTTTAATTTTTTGTTTAATAATTAATTTTTGCAATACGTAAGTAATATATGTATATTATGTATATTGATATATATAATAAATGATTGGATATGTTACATACGTATAAGATTAGATATACTCATGTATATATATGTATTTTTGTCTAATTAGATGTATATATATTAGCTATATAAGTACATATATAACATATATTAGATATATAATACACTAATATATGTTTATTTCATACAGATGATTGAACAAATATAGTACATATGATTAGATATATATATATATATATATATTTGATCGATATATATATGCACTCTACATTTATAACATATATTAGATATGTTATATATAGATATATAGTTATATCATATAGACTATACATAGAGGATTAGAATGTACATATAATATATTAATATATATAAGATACACATTGACATACATATATAAATTTATACATTGATACATATATAAATTTATATTGATACATATATCAAGTATATATATCATATATACATATATCAATATATATATATGTCAATGTGTATCTTATATATATTAATATATTATATGTACATTCTAATCCTCTATATATAGTCTATATGATATAACTATATATCTATATATACTTGGACATATATATATATACTCGGACATTTATATATATATATTGATACATATATACTTGGACATTTATATATATATATATATATTGATACATATATACTTGGACATATTTAAAATAGATACATATATATATTAAAATATATGATATGTATACTTGACATATATATATATATAATACCACACATATACGAAGATATTGGCAAAGGATCACAAATTAAAGTTGCTATTATCTAAATATAAATTGTATAAATAGATTTTTGTTATAATTTTTGTTTTTGATATATTAATTTATTAAATATTTTTCATAAAAAGAAAAACTGAATAATGAACGATAAAGTCGAAGGTAAATATCTTTAATTTAAAAAAAATAATTGGTTAATAATTTATAAAAATTACTAAAATTAAATAACAAAAATTGATAAAACTAATGAAATTTATTAGATAATTTAAGTTTAAAATATTGTAAAAATATAGTTTAAGTATAATAAAAAGCAATCAATAACCAAAGAATTCCTTTGGCGCAACGGTTTCATGCTCCAAGTACAACATTGACGTCCCGTGTTCGAATCTCCTTGAGCGCAAAAAAAAAAAAACACTTGGAGGACGCGGGTCCACGTTCGGGCGCGAGTGCGGGTTTGGTTTCGGGTACGGTCTGATTAGCTTCTTTTTTTTTTTTTCCAGTGGCCACGGATTAGCCACGGCCACGCCTGTCCAACAAAAAGGTGGCCAAAATTAGCCACGGATTGGCCACGGCCTGGCCGTGGCTAAGCCCAGCCGTGGCGACGATTAGCCATGCCACTTTTAGCCACGGAAAAAATCCGTGGCCAATCCGTGGCTAATCTCCTTGGCCACGGATTTTTTTGCCAAATCCGTGGCTAAAATCCGTGGCTAAAAGCCTTTTTTCTAGTAGTGTATTAAAACTAAAATAAGTTTATGAAAACTATTATATTTTCAAAAATATACCTAGGTTTTGGATAAGAGTTTTATAAAATTACACATATATTGTATAAGCCTTCTTTATACGAGTAAATATATAGAATATAACTTCGTTTGGTAATAACTTTTATGAAGGAATATACAACAACTACACACGTAGTTGTAAACTTCAATCTGATTGACATCTAGGCATATATGGATCACACAACACTTTGTAAAAATCACATAATACTCACAAGATCATATGCTAACACATAATCATAACAAGGGATAGACTAAGTAGTTTTCCTACTTTCATGGCTTCATTTCAAGCATAAAGTGAGTAGTAAACCTTGACTAACATAAACTCTTGAATTCAAAGAAACCATCATCTAATTTGTCATCCCAAAAGACAACCCGCACACTAATCACACAACATGTCAATTGAAGTATGGGAGCATGTTTGGCAAAAGCTCTCACCCAAGAGCATTAAAACTTGATTTTAACAAAGCTTTGGCTCATGAGTATTGAGTTTTGCCTTAGTAGGATTATCCTATTTCAAGAAATAAAGAAAAACTCCTACTTATGTAACTAGAGTAAGGGTTTCTACCTTTCCTTTTCTCTTTGGAAGTGTAGTGTAGGAAAAAGGTGTAGGGCAATGGAGGTTTTGGGAGAAAATTGAGAGAGAGTGTGAGTGTGTGAGAGTGTGGTGTGGCCGGTTGGTGAGGGAAGAATAAGGGTGGGCTTGTGGTCTTGTTTATAGAAATAGGAAGAAGAAGTGGATTATTATATTATTAAGGTCAATTTATTCATAATTGCAATTTTTACACCTAGCTTAGGAATTTAATGAATTCTTCCACGCATGACTCAAAATGCTAGGAAGATGAGGATCGTACATGTATACATTTCCTAGAAGAATTTTATGTGTATTAGAGGAGATATTCTTGCAAAAAATATTATAAAATATAATAAAATCTAGAATTTATATTTATTTTTACTTAAAATCCGAAAATTATGTTTATAATTCATTAAAATTCGAAAATTATACATATATTTTCAGGAAATATATTATGGTATTTATAAAATTTGAAATTTATGATTTTATTTGGAATTTATGATTTATTTTGAGGAAAATTAAAAAAATAGGGAAATTAAATTCTAATTTCAAAAAAAATATATATATATATCCAAGAAATAATATTCTGGAATATTTAATTATTAATTATTAAAGAATAAAATGCATTTTTGAAAAATACAATTTTTCTAGAGAAGGTAAATTTCTAAATTCTTATAAATAAGAAAACAATTAGGAAACTTAATGATTTTAGGAAATTATTTTTCTATATATATATATATGTGTGTGTGTGTGTGTGTGTGTATATATATATATATTTATATAATTGTTGGAGAGATAGCTAAATATAAAACTATATTTTGAGGGAAAATATCAACACACATTCTCTAATAACAATATTAAGAGTTAAAAGTTCCAAGTATTCTTCCTTCATACCACATATTTCATGAAAATGACATAAAATAGGCAATTAAAATAATGGCAGACATATTTAAGTAATTATATGTATAATATTCATACATTTTCGGTTATATATATATTCATAAAATTATTTTAGAAACGTGAAGTAAATAATTAATTCTAGTAAATGTATATTTTCTAATTTGGGATAATTAGTACTATTATTTTTGAAAATTGGAAGAAAATTAAAATTAAATTTCATGATATGGAAACAATAATACCAATAATAAAATAACATCAATATACTATATTTGTGGGAAAATTTAAGAGATAATGATTTTTTGAAAACAAAATTAATAGGCAATTCACAGGTTTAAATTTCACTAAAAATAAGTCATATTTTTATAAAATGCATGTAGCGCAATTCGCATTTATTCACAATAAAATAAATCCTCATAAAATGGCAATAATACTTTATAATTCCAAATTTTAAAATAATGGGGTTTACCAGGTCGTCACATCATCCCCTCCTTATAAAATTTCGTCCTCGAAATTGTGTCTTACGCCTAATCGAACAACTGCAGGTATTTTTCGTGCATCTCCTCTAGCCGCTCCCAAGTACTCTCTTCCATCCCATGATACTTCCATAGAATGCGTATTAACGGAATCGTCTTATTCCTTAACATGTGCTCCTAGAAGTCTAAGATCTGAACTGGTTCTTCAATATACGTTAGGTCTTTGCCAATATCGAGGGATTCATGGTTCACGACGTGAGAGGAGTCAGGTTGATATTTCTTAGGCACAGAGACATGAAATACATCATGTACTTCTGCTAAAGTTGGAGGTAGGGCTAATTTGTAAGTAACTTTTCCCACTTTTGCTAGTATTTCAAAAGGTCAACATAGTGGGGGCCTAGCTTCCCTTTTCTTCTGAACCTTACTATTCCTTTCCTTGGTGAAACCTTCAAGAATACAAAGTCAGCTTCCTCGAATTCCAAGTCTTTTTTCCTTTTATCGGTATAACACTTCTGGCGACTTTGTGATGTCTCCATCCGTTTCTTAATTACCTTAATAACTTCAGTCGTCTCATGAATTAGTTCTGGGCCTAGAAGTTTACTTTCACCTGTTTCACTCCAACAAACTGGGGACCTGCACTTACTTCTATAAAGAGCTTCGAACGGAGCCATTCCTATTGTGGCTTGGTAACCATTATTGTAAGCGAATTCTGCAAGGGCTAAATGTCAATCCCAACTTCCACCAAATCTAAGGTACATGCCCTAAGCATGTCTTCTAGAATTTAGATAACTCTTTCAGTCTATCCAATAGTTTGTGTGTGAAAAGTTGTACTGAATTTAACTTGGTATCCAGGGCCTTCTATAACCCTTGCCAAAACTTTGAAACAAACCGAGGGTCTCGGTCAGATACTATACTTATTGAGACACCATGTAATCTGAGAATATTAGTCTTATAAATTTCTGTCATTTTGTCCAATGAACAAGTCTTAGAAAATGCAGTAAAATAGGCTATTTTCATGAGTCTATCCACTACTACCCATATTGCATCATGTCTCTTTTGTGTTCGCGGTAGTCCCCTAACGAAATCCATTGTAACGTGTTCTTATTTCCATTCAGGGATTGGTAATGGTTGTGGTAACCCAAATGGCTTTTGATGGCTCGCTTTAACTTGTTGACAAATTAAGCATTTAGATACAAACTCTGCTATTTGCTGCTTCATTTTAGGCCACCAATATTGTTGTTTAACATCTTGATACATCTTGTTCATCCCTAGATGGATCATATATTTCGTATTGTGACTCCCTTCATCATCTGGAACACATATTTGGTTTCAGAGTCTTAGAATTATATCATCTGGCAATATAAAATCCTTTTTGTTTCCAAGCCAAACCCAAAAACCTTCATACTTCTGTTACAGTCGTGGGTTGTTTCCACTCTATCACTGCCTCGACTTTTCCTGGATTATCTGCAATTCCATCCTTCGATACTATATGTTTGAGAAATGCTACCTATGTAAGCTAGAACTCACATTTGCTAAATTTGGCATACAACTTTTCTTCCCTCAATAGACAGCGTACTACCCTCAAATGTTTCTTGTGTTCTTCTTCCACCTTTGAAGATAATGGGTATTGTTTGCATAGGTTTATTCACAACCATTTCAATGATAGGTTGATTTGGAAAACATAGTTGTACTATCTTATGATAACAATCTACTTGGGCATTGTGTGAAGCTACCTAGTCCATGCCTAAAATAACATCAAATGCATGGTAGGCAATAATACAAAGTCAGCTGCCATCTTTCGACTACTATTTCTATTTCACAGTCCTTACAAACTAAATCTATCTTCCAAGTGGTTCCAAGGGGCATTGTGACTTCTAATTCATAAGGTAAAGTTTTATGCTGTACTTTCAAACTAGTAAAGAAACTAGTAGATATATATGAATGCGTAGAATTAGGATCAACTAGTACTTTAGCAAAATATCGGTCTACGAAGTAGCGTACCTTTTATGACTAATGATGACTCGATCTCGGCCCGGTTCATGGCAAAAATTTTCCCTTGGACTCGTGGTTTTCCCATCTGGCTTCCATTGCTTTTCACGTTCTTCCTAGGATTCGAGGTTTGCGCTGGTCCGAATTGTGGGCAGTTTAAAAGCAAATGTCCACTTTTCCCGCTTTATTCCAACAACGATCCTCCATGTGGTTTGGCTTTCCACAATAGTTACAACTCACAGTCTTCTGAAACGAGGGACTAATAAATTTTCCTTGATTTTCTTGTGTTTTTACCTTGATCATCCTATTAAATCCTCTCGGCCCTTTCCTGCCCTATCCTCCTATGTTTTGGACTCATCCGAATTGCCCTCACTTAGCTTTAAGTTGCTTTATGGTGCTTTCCACTTTGAGCGTGGTTTCAACTGCCGTCGTATAGGTGGGTAGTTGGATTGCAGTTAATCGGTCTTGGATTTCTAGTTGGAGTCCACCAACAAATTTCCATATCTTTCTTTCCTCATTCTCTATAAAATATGGAGCAATTCAAGCTAGTTTGGTGAATAGGGCTTCATACTTTGCCACACTTAAGTCTCGCTGTACTAGGCTCAGGAATTCCCTTTCCCATTTTTCTTGAACAACCCGAGGCATATATTGCAAATTAAAGTCCCTAACAAAGTTGTCCTAAGTAGGAGGGGTGTGAAGGGCTTCCCATTTATTGCTCACCCTCTTTCAACAGTGTCGTGCATTGTCTTCTAGATGAAAGGTGGGTAGAGTAACTTTGCATCTAGAATCGTAATTTAGAACCTCAAAAATCTTCTCCATTGCTTCTAACCAATTCGTTGCCTTAGCATCGTCCCGTTCACCTCAAAAATTTGGTGATCCTAATCTCAGGAATAAGTGAAAATAAGTGGGGCATCAGTGGTGGTTTCTGCTTGGTTGTGGTTGTTGTGGTTGTTGTTGTTATTATTCATCTGATTCTTAAGGATAGTCGTTATACTCTCAAACACAACGAAAAAACTGATCATCTTGTGGCTCTATATCACTTCGGGTTTGCTTCGGCATCTATATCCAAGAATATCCAACAAAATTAGTCTTAGTAATCCCATATACTCATAATATACACATCTTATATATATAGAAGGCAACCAAGATATATACATAAAAAAGGCTTGCCACTAGCACTGCAAACACACCGCTTATACACATATACACATAGACTTATTCTAATATTAAAGCGTCTACTACACCCTCCAACGGCTTATCCTGAGATATATTGGATTGGCCTCAGGTGCCAGTTCCCCCAGTCAATGGGCCAAGTTCCCCAACCGAGCTAGACTCGAAATTCTCAGCAGCCAGGACTTCAGATATCGTGATGATACATAAAGATGCAAAACTCCGGATACAAAATATTAGTTTAAGAAATACATAAGGTTAGAAAATACATAAGGACGAAACTGGCACAAATAAACAAGTACACAAAGGAAATTATCAGCTTTCTTCTTAATAAAAGGCTTCAAATTGTTCCTCCTTTTCAATCTCATTAAGGCTAGTCTCAGGGTTCATCTAAAACACATCATATGATCACAATCAACACATAGTTGAGTAGAAACATTACCTAATCACATAAGGTGCTTGTTTGGGTGATTTGCACATAAACACACATTTTTACACTTTTCAACCTTTCTCTTCACCTAACAGTGACCCTTATGACTACCCAGACCGATATATACAACCAACACATTTCTCCCGCCTACCTTATCCTCCGGTGGTAGTACCCCGGGTGTTATGCCAAATTTTTCTATGACCCACTTTTTTATGTAGAATACTCCGTCTACACAAGGGGGGACTAGGAGATGGAGGGAGTGAGAACTCTTACAGCTGGCTACCCCATTGGTATGTCCTAGCGGAACTCACCCAAACCACTCCAACATCTTTTGGGCCAGTTTCACATAATCGCAATTTATTCACATAAAGACGACATATTTGTGGAAGTCTTACTTCTATATTTCAACATATTAGAAAATAGTATCACTAATGTAAATAATAGAAGATAATATCTCATAAACTTATTTTAACATATATAGGTATATGTAATTATATATATATCTATATATATATGTATGAAATATGAGATTTAGACTAAAATACAATCAAAAAATATAAGGGTATGTATACACACACACACACACACACATATATATTTGAATAAAATATAATTATAGCACATATATATATTGACTAAAATATAATTAAACATAAATATATGGATATATAGATATATACGTATAACATATCGATATATACATTTAGACTAAAATACAAGTAAAACATAAGTATATGGATAGATACATACATATACGTATAACAAATATATATAGTGTTAGATTACATATATAAGTAACACATAATAATACATACATACGCATAACATATATATATACATATATATACACGTTTAGACTAAAAGAATGAGTGGCTAGATTAGTTATATAGACGTATATGTACAATATAGACATATAAATATATGCCTTTTCTTGGTAAAAGAGGGCTTTTACCCTATTTTGATAAAATACCTATATCTTGGTAAAATATATTTTTATAAAACTAGTATATTTTGTCAAAACTAACACCTTTAATAGAAACACATTATTTAACCAGGCTACTTTATTTCCATAAAATTAACATAGGTTCAAAAATACTATATTATCATAAAATTGATAGTCTAGTATATTTTTATAAAACTAAGATAAGTTTATGAAAACTATTATATTTTCAAAAATATACCTAGGTTTTGGATAAGAGTTTTATAAAATTAAACATATATTGTGTAAGCTTTCTTTATAAGAGTAAATACATAGAATATAACTTCTTTGGGTAATAAATTTTATGAAGGAATTTACAACAACTATACACATAGTTGTAAACTTCAATCCGATGGACGTCTAGGCATATATGGATCACACAGCACTTTGTAAAAATCATATAATACTCACAAGATCATATGCTAACACATAATCATAACAAGGGATATACTAAGTAGTTTTCCTACTTTCATGGCTTCATTTCAAGCATAAAGTGAGTAGTAAACCTTAACTAACATAAACTCTTGAATTCAAAGAAACCATCATCTAATTTGTCATCCCAAAAGACAACTTGCACACTAGTCACACAACATATCAACAAATAAATTCATGCTAAAATAAAATAGCTCCTGAATTGAAGCATGGGAGCATGTTTGGAAAAAGCTCTCACCCAAGAGTTTAAAGCTTGATTTTAACAAAGCTTTGGATCATGAGTACAGAAGTTTGAATTAGTAGGATTATCCTACTTCAAGAAATAAAGAAAAACTCCTACTTGTGTAACTAGAGTAAGGTTTCTACCTTTCGTTTTCTTTTTAGGAGTGTAGTGTAGGAAAAAGGGGTTGGAAAATGAAGGTTTTGGGAGAAAATTGAAAGTGTTTGCGAGTGTGTGGTGTGACTGGTTGGTGAGGGAGGAACAAGGGTGGACTTGTGGTTTTGTTTATAGAAATAGGAAGGAGAAGTAGATTATTATATTACTAAGGTCAATTTATTCATAAATGCAATGTTTACACCTAGCTTAGGAATTTAATGAATTCTTCCACCTCCCTCCTCTATAAGCATGACTCAAAATGCTAGGAAGATGAGGATCATACATGTATACATTTACTATAAGAATTTTATGTGTATTAGAGGAGATATTCTTGCAAAAAGTATTATAAAATGTGATAAAACATAGAATTTGTATTTATTTTTACTTGAAATCTGAAAATTATATTTATAATTCATTAAAATTCGAAAATTATACATGTATTTCCAGAAGTATATTATGGTATTTATAAAATTGAAAAATTATAATTTTATTTGGAATTTATGATTTATTTTTAGGATAATTCAAAAATTAGGGAATTTAAATTCTAATTTCAAAAAAAAAAAAACATATATGTATCCAAGAAATAATATTCTAGAATATTTAATTATTAATTATTGAAGAATAAAATACATTTTTAAAAAATATAATTTTTCCAGAGAAGGTAAATTTCTAAATTCTTATAAATAAGAAAACAATTAGGAAACTTAATGATTTTAGGAAATTATTTTTCTATATATGTGTGTGTATATATATATATGTTTATATAATTGTAGGAGAGATAGCTAAATATAAAACTATATTTTGATGGCAAATATCAACACACATTCTCTAATAACGATACTAAGAGTTAAAAGCTCCAAGTATTCTTCCTTCTTACGATATATTTCATGAAAATGACATAAAATAGGTAATTAAAATAATGGCAGACATATTTAACTAATTATATGTATAATATTTATACATTTTTGGTTATATATATATATATATATTCATAAAATTATTTTAGAAATGTGAAGTAAATAATTAATTCTAGTAAATGTATATTTTCTAATTTGGAATAATTAGTACTATTATTTTCAAAAATTGGAAGAAAATTAAAATTAAATTTCATGATATGGAAATAATAATACCAATAATAAATAACACCAATTTATTATATTTGTGGGAAAGTTTAAGAGATAATGTATTTTTGAAAAAAAATTTAATAAGAAATTTATAGGTTTAAATTTCACTAATAATAAGTCATATTTTAATAAAATGCATGTACGTAGTGCAATGCACATTTATTCACAATAAAAGAAATCATCATAAAATGGTAATAATACTTCATAATTCCAAATTTTAAAATAATGAGGTTTACCAATTCGTCGCGGTGACGACTCGAAAACTACTGGCTAACTATAGAAATATACTACTAACAATTTTATAATGAAAGCTGAAAATTCTCATAAAAGTTTCTTATTACATCACAAGTGCAAAATACATGATAGTCACTATAAGGACTAGACTACAACTCCATCAAGCCAAACTCTTCGAATCATCTCACTCCATCCTCTTCGTTTGTAACCTCTTTCTCATACTCATCTAAAACATTATATAATATCAACGTCAACAATCATGTTGAGTAGAAATTTACTTAACATATAAGATGCGTGTGTGTTATATGAACGTGCATATTTTTACATACTTTTATCAAACGCAAAATAATATACATTTTCCGAACACAATAATATAAATTTCACATCATTTCTACCGTTTTCCACCTCGACGGGCGGCTATCTTATCTCGTTGTGCTGTAAACCTCAATTCCAACCAACACTCCGATCCCAACCAAACACTCTAGCGGTCATATCCCAGGCATATGCTGAATTTTCCTACGACCCATTTCAATACATAGACTCTCCGTCCAAGCAAGGCGGGATTAGGCAACGATGGAGGGTTGAGGACTATTTTAAGACCAGCAAGCCCGTTACCACCCGGCCTAACTCGACTACATCCACCCCTATCACTTTGGGCGCTTATACACACAAATTTCAGCATGCTTAACACTATTTCAGCACAATTCAAACTGTTTTCAGCATGTTTTTGCATAATTTCAGCATAGATTATATAGTTTCCAACTTATATAAATCAGAGTTTTTAGACTGCGAACTGAAATTCCAGCTTGCATATTCTGAAATTTCCAGCTTGTTAAATACTGAAATTCCAGCTTGGTACACACTGAAACTCCAGCTTTGTAAAACAGGTTTTCAGCTTGGTAAAATTCGAATTTCCAGCTTGCAAAGCTAGAATTTTCAGCTTGAAAACAGAATTTCCAGCGCATGAAACAGGATTTCCAGCATATGAATAAACAGAATTTCCAGCGCATGAAACAGGATTTTTCAGCTTCTAACACATAAATGAAACCCTAGCAAAATGTAAGAGATGACTACACATAATTTCCAGCATCATTCTAACATAATTCCAACAGAAACTGTCAAACTTTTAGCATAATCTTCCCTAAGCACACAATATTCATATAGCTAAACTACTATGTAATCCCTTAGGACCATGATAGTAAATAACTTGTAGTTACCTCCTAGGTCCTAATATGGGGACAAAGGTGTTAATACTATATAAAAATCTAACTCATGCCTTAAGCAAAATTACTACCTTCTCTAGGTTGGTTATCTTCTTTTCTTTCTAATTTGTGAAGTGGTGTAAGAGTGATATAGGGTTAAAATTTGAAGTGAAATGGACAAAGCAAGGGTGTGAATGTGAGAGTGTGTGTGGCCGTGTGCTTGTGTTTGTGTGTGTGTGTATTCTTGTGTTGTATAGTAGGGTATTCACTTATAGGTAATATAAGGAGTAATAAGAGTATAATATAATTAAGTCATTTTCTAACGATTCTTTACTTTCCAACTCAAGATCCTTGTAATAAATCTAATGTGCTTAGTGTTAATCTATGTTTATCTTGACCAACCATGTATGTATAACTCTAGAAGTGTGTTTACAAGTGTTCATACAAGTGTACATAATACATTGATTGTTGGAAGATTGGAGACTAAGGCAAATAACCACCAAGTATTTAAATTATGTATATATAGACACTAAAAACCGTCCACCCCCCTCTTTTCTTGCATAAATGTAGATTATTTTCTTGCATTTTGTATAGTTAGTCAAAGTATGGAAGAAATAATACATAGGGAAAGAAAATACAAGTTTATACATTATTTAGGGTTTTTTGTAATTGTGTGTGTGTGTATATATATATATATGAAAATAATTTTAATAGATATACATATATCTTGCCTTATGACTTAGTAATTTAAATAATTAGTTTCAAAAAATATTTTATGAAAATGACATATTTTTGTGAAAAGAACATTTACAAGATTTTAAGGGAAAAATACCTTAACCCTAAGTATATATATATGTGTGTGTGTAAAACAGTATATGTATATGTATATATATCTATGTATTTTCTTGAATTTTATATATTGCATGTTCCTAATTCTTATGCATGTTGTGAATACAATTAAGCATACATGGCAAATTCATTGCAAGAAAATATCATGCAATATCCATAAATTATTCATATAAACACGTAAATAATACATATTTAAGCATCAAATAATATATCTAAGTCACACACAAAGTGTAAGCGAAAATCGGGTCCTTACAATAACGAAATCATTTTGTGTATTCCATTCGTTGGAATTATGTCCAAGTCAAAAGTCTTAAATCAACTGAGGGTTGATCATCTTATTTGTATTTGTTTTCTTGTTGAACTTTCAGGACAAAATATTGGAGATCAAGTTAGATAAAGTCCACTTAGTAATATTCCATTGGATTCCTCAAAGTAATCAAGGAATGTTAAAGGACAGCTATTTAACTTTTATCCTAACATAGTCCTTAGGTACTAAGTGATCTTGTCCTATTAGCCATTGAAGTAACCATTGCTTCTTAGCGTTAAGACATTCTCTCTGTCACTTAATGTATCCATTCTTTTCATCACCTGCAACCATTTGCATAGATGAGCTTTGGAACTACGGTTAATCTTAAGACTAATTTCTCATGACTTTCTTGTTGTCTTATGCAACAATTTGCATAGATATTCACTATAGCCAATAATTAATACTCTAGAGATGTTTATTAATCATGAGATTAACTCATCACATGCCTTCTTGTTATCTTTGCAACATATTGCAATGATGAGCGCTATAGCAGGTATCTAATACCCAAGTACTATTAATCAAAAGATTAACTTCAACAAGCATTTCCTTTTGGAGAGAAGTGCAAGATTCTGCTTGTGGTTGCTTTATTCAATGTTCATACTTCTTATAATAGAAAACATGTCTTGTGCTTAATGGGACTACTCTTGACTATTCGTTGGTCTAATAGTTTTATGCCCTTATAGGAACCTTTTCCATTTGGTTCTAAGACTTCAGAAATCATAGAGGCACTCATTAGAACTGATTAGTCATTTTAGCAAGTTTCAAGACATTCTTGAAATCCTTTTGCCATGAGCATGATTGGAACCATTCAATTCTAGTTTCGAGTTAAGATTATGAGTGGATCAATAAATATTTGTAAATACAAGCAGAAAAATAAACATACATTCAATTAATAATATTGTAAATATGATATGGTCTTTTATCATAAGTTACCTCCCACTATTTTAGCAAAACCCTATGACCCTCACATAGGAATTTGAATAAAAATACGTTTTTCTCTAGTAGGTATAAAGATCCCAAAGCGTTGTACTTGGACCCATGACTCGTGAGACATCCAATCTAACCTTTGGGTAGGCAACAACCTTGCCAATTGCATTTGAGTACAACTCTTGATTTATTTTGCCTCGTTTTTCATATAAACGCATGACTCGTGAGACATCCATGCTAATAAATGTTAAGTTGAACCCATCAATTCAAATTCTTGTTACCTTAATTATGGTCATGCCACGACTCGTGAGACCACATCGTAACCAAGATAGAAAAATACATATCTCTATACTTAGATATCAATCTCAGCTTTTCGCAGTTATTGTATTCCACAACTCGTGAGACAATGTAATAATCGAAATTGCAATCCCAAGTTGATGCCCATTGGTGGAAGGCATGGAGCATTGAAATGCCCTTTCAATGTTTGCCCATTTTGACTTAATATTAAATTAGAACTTGAACTAGTCAAGTAAGGGTAATTTACTCGGGTATATTTGCAAGACCTCATCAAATCCACATTTATTAGCTTGTTGAGGTTATGTGTCCTATGCATGCATCAACATACATCACAAAATAAACAACATAAAGCATAATAAATAAAACCTAAGATGCTCCTAATCCCGGATGATCAAGGGCCATGTCCTACGTGGTCCATGAGAGCCATTCATGGACCTCAGATCAATCTAAGGTGTGCAATCAAGTAATAAGGAAGATAAATCCCTATTTATTATATTGAATGTATCCCATACATTCATGGGTCTTGAACGCTTCTTGCTCCTCGCTTTCTTGAAAAATTCATCACCTATGAACTACTTTCACCCCCTGAGTAGTCCATTCTCATTACGTCTCATTACATTCAAAGGGAAGAAGGATTTTACATCAAGAATAATAAAGAGAAAAGTAAGAAACACGCAGGCCTCGTTAAAACCAATCACGTCACAAAATAATTAACCATGAATAAAAAGTCTAGGCTCCTTTGATCATCCCATTCATCATATGAAAAAAAATAAAAACAAAAATTTAAATTTACCCATAATTTAAAGATTCGTGTATTTATCTAATAAATAAAAATTTTGAATTCTCTAATTCAAGATTCTAAATAAATTTAATTTTTAAAGTCAATTGAAATCT
Source organism: Petrea volubilis (assembly GCA_026212405.1). Taxonomy (NCBI): domain Eukaryota; kingdom Viridiplantae; phylum Streptophyta; class Magnoliopsida; order Lamiales; family Verbenaceae; genus Petrea; species Petrea volubilis. Next base: position 8,727,104 of record CM047883.1, read on the forward strand.
AATTTCAATTTATTTCAAGATTAAAATCAATTCATATTTTGGATTCTCTAATCCAATAACAATTTGGATTAATTGATTTATAATTTAATTAGAATTCACAGTCCAAATTTTAATTTAAATCTTTAATCCATATTCAATTGAAATTCTCTAATTCCAATTAAAATCCTATATCCAATTCCAATTAGGATTGTCAATCCTAATTTGATTCGGATTTCCCTAATCCTTACTTAATTAGGATTCCATAATCCTAATTTACATCAGAATTCACTAATTCGATTTGAATTTGAATTTCGTTATTCCAATCTAAATTAGAATTCAAAGCTCCTAATTTAGTTGGAATACCAAATTACAAATTCCAAGATAATTACATGTAAACTTTCAAATTGAATTTCAAGTTAGATTAAGAATTAAAATTGTCAAGGAAAAAACATTCTTTATTAAAAAAATTTAATTTCAATTTCAATTTAAAAACAATTAAACAATTTAATTGAAACAAAAATAAACAAGAAAATTCAATATTTCATTTTGCTTTTGTTTTCTATCATTCTTATTTTTCAAATAATTTCAATTACATAAAATAAGAATGAAGCATGAAAAACTATTTTTCAATAGAAATTGAAACTCAGTTGTGATGCAGATTTTATGCAAACAACACACATGTTTATTAAAGTTCAAAAAAAATTATACCTTATAATAAGCCTTCCATTTGATGGAGGGAATTTTCGTATTCAAATACGAGTTATTCTTGAGTTCCCGAATTGATCTCGATCATCTATGTCACGACCCGGAAAAATATACAATACTATATTAAGGTTCATAAATAACACGTTTAGTACAAAATATGATGGCTTTCATGGTACATCATAATTAATCCCTATCAAGTCTAAGTAAAAGCTTCATGGTACTCCTTAGTTCCGCTCTCCTGATGATCTGGTTCAAGTTGATCTAAAATAGGCATGAGAAACACGGTCAACAAACATGTTGAGTAGAACTATTACACAATCACATAAGGTGCAAGTGTGTAAAAATTGCACTCACATAATACTCCACGTTCGTCACATACAATGACATAATACCTTATAACTCCCACCACGATCAAACAATCAATATTCCAACCGAGTCACTCCGCGATTCCACCAATCCCAATTGAGTCACACCAGTGGTCATAACTCAGGTATATACCAAAGCCTACGACCCCCTCTCACATGGAACACTCCGTCCATATGAGGAGGGATTAGGAGATGGAGGGCTGAAACACTTAATACCGGTATCTCCAATAGAATGTCCCGGCGGAACTCAGCCACATCCATTCCACAATATTTCGGGCCCAACACATAATTGAGAAATAATTTCTCATAACACATAGATCATAAAGAGCATAAATAAATATATCATGTTCATGCATGTACCTTTATGAAAGCATAATAGCATGAAAATAAGTATCATGATATTGACATGTATAGCAAATAATTTGAGGCATAAAATCTTAAAGCGTGAACATAGGCAATCACTTGGTATTTGACCATTATTTTGGTAAACCCAAGTTAAAGCCTTGTTTATAAAAATAATTTAAGATCATGTTGCCTAAACTACTTATGAGAAAGGTAATAATTCTACCTTTCAAATGTTTTTAGGGACAAAAGAGGGCATATAAAGGGCTATATGGAAAGCTAATAGGTATATATGGATGAAAATAGAAGGGTTTGTGTATATATATATATATATATATATATGTGTGTGTGTGTATGTGTGTGTGAGTGGAAGATAGGCTATAAATAAGAAGTATTTTGGATATTGAGAGTAGAGTTAGTGTGGGGGTGTGTGTTTGGGCGGGAAATAGTGTGTTGTGTGTGTGTGATAAAATGTAAGCAACCCCTCCCCACTATTTATAGTATTGTGATCAAGACACAAAATTATTATATAATAAGGTCTTTTTCCATAATTAATGTATAATCTAACTAGGATATTTTCATTAAATGCAAACATCTTATTCACTAACCTAATGGTGTTGAGGTGTTAGCCTAAAATGATGATTCAAACCATAAGTTTATAAGAATGCTCCAAGTATAAGATTTTTCTAGATTCACCAAATAAATGTAGGGAGATTAAGATAAGATATTTATAATCAAAATATATTTATTTCTTATATATATGTGTGTGTAATTTTTGTCCCTTGCTAATTAGATACACAAATGTATAATTTTGATACAATTTAATATATGTTAAGAATATAGCTATTTGAAAGAAATAATATCATAATCTTATATAGTTATATAATGTTTGAAATGTGTATCATGCATATATCTAATATTATAATCTTATATATATCTATATATAACGTTTGAAATGTATATGTATTAACATATTTTATATATATGCATATCAAGATATTTCGAGATATATATTATATATCAATAAATATGTGTGTGTGTATATATATGTCATGTCCTTATCCAAAGTTAATCTTATCAAGAATCTTATCATAATCTTATCCAAATTTTATCCAAATCTTAACATTTAGTATATTGAAAATGACTCTATCATAATCTTATAACATTTAATAACATTTATTATTATAAAAATTACATTTAATAGCTAGATTTTTCTAAAATATTCCAAACCTAATATATATATATATGTATTTTCAAAATTATGTATATGTATAATTGAAAATTGTGTATTTTATGATTAATAAAGAAAGAAAAGAAAGAAAAATGATTCCAATTGTTATAACTATGCATTAATAAATAAGCATAGGCATGTATCGTCATGTTTTTAAGAAAATTTCACATAATAAGAGTAGTATAATAATCATATAATCATCAAATAATAATATATTTAAAATGTAAGAAAATTGGGTCCTTACAATCTAAACCGCATCCACAAACTCGAGCCTCATCAACCCAAACTTACCCACGCGAATAAGAACCTAAGTGTTCTCCCACTAAAGATAATCCACTCGAATGGATCTCCTTAAGTTATCAATTCTGTGTTGGAATCGAATCAAAAACTATATAGTTGTATATGAAACTATATGTATTCTAACTTTTATAATAATTCAATTGAGAATGGTGGATTTATTTTATAATTGTATCTTAATCTTAAGATCATAAATTGATCAAGAAATAAGAATTTATCAATGAATCACGAAGGGGGAAGACAAATGTATTATGATTGTCACACAATCATTCTCGTGTGCTATGCTATGAATCAAGAAAACTAGTTTTTTTTTCTTTTTCTCTCTACACACACACACACACCTATATATATGCAATATGTATTCTAACTTTTAGAATAATTCAATTGAGAAGGGTGGATTTATTTTCTAATTGTATCTTAATCCTAAGATCATCAATTGATCAAGAACTAAGAATTTATTAATGAATCAAGAAGGGAGAAGACAAACGTATCATGATTGTCACACAATCATTCTCATGTGCAATGCTATGAATCAAGAAAACTAGTTTTTTTTTCTTTTTCTCTACACACACACACACATATATAATATGTAATATGTGGTCCCCCCCCCAACCCTTTTTTTTATCGACATGTATATATATAATATAATGTCACCTAATTTTATATATATACACGTGTGTGTGTGTGTATATTATGTGATATTTTTTTTCCTACATACACTTTCATATATACCATATCATAGATATGATATATCCATATATATATATATCATATATGCATATAGGTATTTATGAATGTGATATATATCCATATATATATATATATATTTATATCAATAATTCTTCTAATCTATTTCAAAATCATTAAAAATAAAACCCACTTGATTTCTAATTTGACATAATAAGTATCTCTATTCTTGTGTTAATCATAAATCAACTAAATCTCTATTTAGTTCATTTAATCAATTAATACTTAATTAATTGATTTCTCTATCAATTTCACAAATTGAATTAATCCACCAAATCATTTAATGGACTTGGGCACTGAGGCCCACTTAAATTAACACTTTAATTTTATTCAATTAAATTAACTATTTAATTTAATTGAGCCCATCAGTTAACTTAATATATTCAATTGATTAAATGATATCTAATTAATCAATGGATTGGGCCCTCAAACCCAATTAAATAATTCTTTAATTTTATTTAATTTAATTAAATCAACAAACTAATTCTATTAAATTCCTTTATTAATTAACTTAATCAATCAAATATATTTGCTATTTCAATAAATTAAATCAACACTTTGATTTAATCTCTATTAATCATTTCATATACATTTAGGAGTTTATTCATTTATTTTGGTGTGACCCCTTTGATACATCAATCGACGAGCTTGCAACTCGCTGTAATATTTTAGATGACAAGTTCATCAGTCAATTAATTAAACTTATTTAATTAATTACTTTTTAATTAGAACTCTTTTTAATCAAATAGTACCCAATTGTGGTCAATAACCAACAATAAGCCCACGACCCCTACTCAATAGGTAAACTATAATGCGTGAACCTATCCGCCTACAATTACCGTACAAATACATTCTCTCCATTATCTAATCTCCTTGATTGAGGTTTAGGATATGATATTTATCAAAAATCCTTTTAACCTCAATTCTATGATTCTTGTTTATAATTAGTCTTTTTGAAAATTGATCTACAAAACTTATTTCTAATAATTGTCTCTATCGTGGCCATGGATTTCTGTAGACTAGCTAAAATAGAACACATAGGAGATTCACCCACCCTACAAGGTGTGTAAATAGATTCTTCGTTGACTTTCACAAACCTTCATACATGGGAATCTATACCCAACATAGGCACCTTCAGACCCACCATGGGATCGGTACCTACAAATTCAAGTCCAAATGAAAACTCCTAATTACAAGTATAAACTATCTAAAAAATTCAAATTCAAATAAAGACTTCATGATATAAGTATAAGCTATCTCCAAACTAAAATTCAAATAAAGGCTCATTGATATGAGTTTAAACTATCTACAAAATGATTTTAAAGAACTCTCTGATATGAGCATAAACTATACACAAATACAAGTGAAATCTCCTTGATATAAGTTTAAACTATCTAAATATAAGTGGATGCTTTGGATTAATTTTCACAAGAACTGATTTCAAGACTCATTCACTTACTCTCATTTGTTAAAATAGATGAACACGAACAAGTCTCTAGGAGGCAATTTGTAGGCATTGAAATTTTATGCCATAAATAAATTGAAACATGTAATAGTTTTCTTTAAAAAAAAAGGTAATCAATTATATTTTTTATTTATATTTTGGAAACTTTCAAATTAAATTTCAAAATTAAATAAAATATTTAATTGGTGATTAAATCAAATAGTTCCATGTTTAAATATTTGGCAATAAAAATCATATCTTGCAGATAAGGAAGCTAAATAATAATATTTTGGCAATTCAAATAACATTTTGTAATCAAAACAATAAATTGCTAGCAAATATTGAAAGAACAATCAAATCACACCACCTCATCAGGTGAATATGACAAAAATTCATCTCCCACATCTATAACTACGGGTCGTCTCTACTATTAAAAGATCAACAACAAGATAGACACAAGGACGAGCCCTTATTCAAGGAAGTCGAGAGATTCTCTCAAGAAGATTTGATGTAATCAAGGTGAAGTTTTCGGCACTCATCATGAAAATAATTTGAGTCAAAGCGTTCGATCTGAAGTCAAGGTATCAACCCAAAAAATTGATATTTTCCACAAATCAAGTTCAAATTAAGTCCACTGTGTTCCCCACGCTCCTAGTAGCATTCATCAAAATTCTTGACGCTTTATTTGTTACAAGGTGCTTAACCCAAGAATTGATGTTGTCGAATATCAAATCAACTTTAAAAGAAAAAAATTAAAAGATCAAAGAGAGATTGTACCCACACTTGTTTCAATTAAATTAAATAAATTTATTTGTATTATTTGTTCTACCTTTTAATTCAATTGAAATAAAATTTTGTGTTATGGTGTGGTTTTATATTATACAATGGATAATAGACATTATAAGTTTCTATGTTAATTTGAGTACAATGTATACTGAGGTTTTAATTTGATGTCTTTTTAAAAAATCACCATTATATGTGTATATTTGATTTTAATATTTCACAGGTAGTTGTCTTAATCATATATAGTTTGTCTTCGTCTACTTTGAAATTTGTTGATCGTATGAAATAATCTTATGACATGACTCAATAGTTATCATTTTAACCTGAGAAGGCCTACTTGAAAAGTTTGAGAGCCATATGTTGCTTGTCGTATTTGGTGTGGAGAAATGAGAGCGTATATTTTCTTTCAAAAATTTCTTTTCTTTTTTGATAAATGTTGATCTATACATCCATTAATTATAAACTTGATGTTTGACTACAATATCACCCATCGTATTGAAGTGCTTGTCTTTGGTGCCCAAATGTCGGATTTGTTATAAAATGAAACCATGGGACATTTGCTCAATTTTGTGAATTGTTAAACGAGTAAATGCAAAATTAATTATAATTTAAATTATACTAATTGATTTAAATATGCAACAATATTGGAATCTAAGGAATATCGTTGTGCATTGTTATGTTTGGTATTGATGTTCATGTTCATATACATTAATATTGAGAGAATGCCATATTAAATTTTGTTTGGTTTGTTATGATAATTTTTAAACTTTGTATGTATGTCAATGATTGTGACATGAGGTTATGCAGGCGTACTCCTCAAATATCATGTTATCTTTTTTTTTTTTTTTGATTTATTTATTTATGTGTGTGTGTGTTGGGGTGGGGGGAGGGATTGGTGGGGCTTTATGGGGAAGTTAGATCCTACCCAATTGGTGTAAACACCTTTAGATTGAATATTATGATATCACAGTTCCACCTATTGCCATCATTATATTTCGATCCATCGACTAATACACCATTTGGACATATACCCAAGTAGGTAGCATCCCATGTCCTAGATGATCCCTCCATGATGACTAGTTCGGCGTATTCCTAATACATACAACATTTTAGTGTATAACCATATATGCAACCTAAATTGAATGGCTACGATAGCGGACTTATCAAACAAGATAGAGGAATCGAAGGATATTCTTATGCTGTATTTTTATGATTTGTATTTTCATTTATATGATAGGGAGTTATTTTTTTGTTGGATTTTGTGGCACTACAGGTGTCTTAGCTAATTAGTAATTCAATGAAAATGGATAAACGGGTGAGCATAGTTTGCCGTTCTGGATCATATTTCGATAGTTATTGGAAATGAGGAAGTATATTTAGTTTAAGTTGATGCAGATATTCGTCTTATTCATGGGATTGTGATTATTTATGATGTTTAGTTTTTTGTTTTTTTGTGAGGTTATTAAAAATTTCTTATAGTATGGTGATTAGTTTGAGGTGGCTGGAATTGCTTGTATGCTATTTTTCCATATTATTATGTTTTTATAACAATTTAGTTGTGATTGTCCACGTAGTTTTATGAAAAAATTACACTGACCACCCCTAATGTTTGGCTAATTTACGAAAAATCCCCCTGCTTTTTCAAAAATTACCAAAAATCCCCTAAGATTATATCCATATTACAAACTTATTTGAATTTTTGAAAATACCCCTTTACTTTTTTGGGTGATTTACACTGACCACCCTGAGATTAGGCTAATTTACGAGAAACCCCCTGTGGTTTCAAAAATTATCAAAAACCCCCTGAGATTATACTAATATTAAAACTAGCACCTACTTAGATTGACTTATCAACAATATTAAATCTTTTTTTCCCATAGGGGTATTTTTGAAAATTCAAATAAATTTGTAATATGGATATAACATTAGGGGATTTTTGGTCATTTTTGAAAAAATAGGGAGTTTTTCGTAAATTAGTCAAATCTCAGGGGTAATCAATATAATTTGCCCTAGTTTTATCGATTTACTTTGCGGTTGTCTTCTTTAGTTGTGTAAATGAAGAAATTAGATTATTGGCACGAGTCAGTGGATGAGTAAAACAAATCACTAAATTGAATATTTATGTCCGGTTAATAGTAAAGTGAATTGTACTTAGTTTTACATTTTGCCCTTAATTTGTTATTATTATTGTATATAATTACATGTTCATTGATAGCAGATCATTATTAATGGTAGGGGCATATGAATAAAAGGTGTATTCGTTGACCTTTTGGTCTATAATGATTTTGATATTCCAAGATATTTGATGTTGCTATTATTAATTAGAGATTTATTCTAGTTACCATAAATCATATCTTTTCTTGTTCTTATGATCACATGTATGATGCTTGTTTAGTAAAGATTGCATATTATGATACGTGTATTGATTTATGGCTAATTGATTACTTCTTTGCTTAGCTGATAAGTATCTATCAAATATTAGTCAAATCCTTTCCTTCCATGATCATAAGTTTGTATTTCTCGGATTCCCGCCAGTGGCCGGTCTGACGGCATATTCCATCGGAGTTCGTTGGATGGCTAGTCTAGCGGAATATAATGGCGGAAAATTTCCACTGGATTCCCTCCGGTGGTCAGGTCCGGCGGAATATTCCGCCCGAGTTTCGTCGGATAGCCGGTCTAGCGGAAATTTCCACTGGATTTTTGCCGGAAAATGGCAATCCGGCTCTGTTTTTTCTAATGAACACATTTCCGCCGGATTTCCTCCAGTTTTCCCCCGGAATCTGCATTTTCTGGAGGAAATTCCGCTAGATTTTTTTGATGAAAATTTCGCCGGGAAATGCGCATTGTCCTGTAGTGATTTTTGTTGACACATCAGCTCCAACTGTCAAAGTAGACCAAAATTGGACTAAAATTGAAAATTTAGGAAGATAAATGACGAGAATTAGAAAAGTAAAACATAAAAGACAAAAATTCAAACAACACATACTTACAGGATGAAAAACGTAATAATCCCTAATTTATTTTAGCAAATTAGTACGAATGCCAATTCTTTGATAAATCCAGGGCGTGAAATTTTTATGCAACAGTGGGAAACCCAAACTAAGTTATTCTTACTTGGAAAGCGAACTCTAAAATTAAAGTACTTGAAGGGAATTTCCCCCACTCCACCCCCACCCCCCTCTCCTTATTTCCAATTATTAAAATCATAATTGACCCAAATTAATTAAAAGAATTTAAATAAAAAACGTTTGATTAAATTCATTAAATTTCTCATTTGAACAGGTTAATAGTCATTTAGGTAGAAATTAAAAAAAAATTAGAGATTGATTCATCAATTTGTTTTTATTTTTAATATAACATTGGTTGACCTAATTTTCATATTTGAGAATTAATTTCGTAATTTTTTTGATATAAAACTTATTTAAGAGTCTTTCAATATTTTTTCATTACATTTATTATTTTTTTCAGTTTGGGTCATTAAAGTTGTTGTTGTTGCTTATAAATTTTTTTTTGAGGTTAAATGAAGATCTTTATTCCAAATATCCATATGGGATGGAACCTACAGTGAGGTACAACAACTTATCATCAAACTATTTGCTTGTCCCTGAATTATCGAAGTTAGGTTGGCCTTGGGTCATTGAAATTCGGTAGGTTGGTCTTCCGATTAAGGCATTAGAATGTATTATAATTAATAAAATGGTAATAATTGTTAGGTATTTAGAGATAATAGACTTATCAAATTAAAAAAATATATGATTAATGTATTAAAAAATTATGAAAATATTAAAGGGACAATAATTTTAAGACATTTAGAGATAAGGGATTAATAACCTTTTAAAGGTACTAAAAAATTAATTATAATGTAAAAATTAAATTTATATTGGTTATCACTTTTTTGACCCAATAATGATTATTTCCTATGTAATACTTTATTACTGCTATTTTAAGTTTAATTTATTATTAAATTATCTTAAATATTTAATTAATACTAGATAATAACTTCACAAAAAAAAAAAAAAAATAGAGTATAGAAAAAGTGGTAGAATATAACCTATCACAATACTAGAGAAAATCAACCAGGTGGAAGAATCATACACCTCGTCAGAATTTTTTTCCCGCCTGGTAAAAATACCCAATGGAAAGAATAATTAGAAAAGAACAAACAAGCTGAAAAAAATAACAATAAATTAAATTTTAAATAGCTAGGAGGAAAAAGGAAAAAAAAACTATTACACATGGAATATGTAATTTTAGGGTCAAAAAATAGTGGTAATCAATAAAGAAATGATTTTTATATTATAATTAAATTTTTGGTAATTTAAAAAGTTCTTTTTTTTTATTTTATGTAAGTAATTTAAAAAGTTATTAATCTTTGTCTAAGACTTTTGGTTTAACGAATATGTATCCTGCCTTACAGGCATGCGGAATATGATGGTAGAGTTCGAATCCTAGAAAGTATATGTGAGTGAGTGATGATTATGTATGATTTATCCAAAAAAAATAAAAAAAAATTGATCGCTTATCTATATTAAACTCATTGGCTTTTTTCATAATTTAATATATTTTTAATTCCTTATTCATAACTTTTTTACTTTGATTACTCATTTATCCCTAAATACCTAAAATTATTGCCTTTTTATTAATTTTAAAACTTCCTAACCCTTTAACATAGGATACTATACGAAACACAAATTAGAAGAATCAAAAGTTTCAAGAGAATTAAAGTAATTGTATGTATTTAGTAGAATAGTTCGGATCGTCTGCTAGAAAATGATGTTACATCAATTTTTCTACTTATGAATAAATGTTATTTGTATTGATAAGCAGTTGAGATAAAAAAAGAGAAAAATTCATCCTTTACATTATTAAATATTATATTTTTTATCAATTTCTAAATGGGTCTCCAGTTAGCACTTTTCCGCCCAAGTCTCTAATTGATGGAGGCCCAGAGAAGGCACATAATGGTATATGTTTATGTTTTGGAATCCACGCACTAATTATATAAAAAATTAGTGGATTAATGGGTAAAACAAAATTTAATCCCCACGAGTTCCTGCATCGAAACGACATCGTTAACCCGGGCTACCTGCACATAATCCCTAATCATCAACGTTGCCCTATGAACTGGTAAGTAGTTTTCTTTTTCAGCTCATTCTTTGAAATCGGTATTCTGTTTGCGTGAAATTTTGTGGGTCTTTATTTTAAAATTTTGATTAAGGGGTTAAAGATTGAGGCTATTGATTGATTATTTTTGCAGGTAATTGAGAAAAATATATTGAGAATGGATGCTCAAGCGAAGAAGAAAGCATTGTTTCGTGCAAAACTGAACGCACAAAAGCAGGAAAAGCAGCGGATTGATTCTCCCCTTGTCAGGTATTCCAGTTTTCTTCATTAATTTTTTTGAATTGAATGTGAATTTAAAGTAATTTTAGTTTTTTAGAAACTGTTCTCGTTATCAAATCCTTGGAACTTTTATGCTACTTTAAAAGTTGTATAGTTGTTGATTGTCTAGTGCCTAATAAATGTATAATGTTGTGCATGTATATGTTTAATTCGTGATTATGTTATGCTTGTGTGGGTGTTGTGTGTGCTTTTGCACTTACGCGGTGTGGTGCCGTGTGTGAGCGTATACGATGAATGAGGTTTCTGAACTCTCTGATTGATGAAATTACCGGAAAGCGCTAACATTTAGATGCTGTATGTGGGATAACTTCAATTGCAGAATCGTCTGTAACTTGTTCCAGCATTTGGGTATAATCTTATATGAACTATATTTTCATTGATTGTAAACTTTTGGTTGCATATCTCTCAGTTCTGTGCCTAACGAATTGAATCGCTTTGTCAATTGCAAATGCAGGTATAATGAACATGATCAACCTGTATGTAGAGTTTGTGACGTTGTCATCAAATCTGAGTCTCTTTGGCCCGCACACCAAGCTTCTCGCAAACATCATGATGTACGATTTTAGTTACATAGAGAAAGTTTTAATATCAAATTTATGGTTAGGAATTTGTAAAGGGACTTGAAGCCATGTCAGACATAACATAGGCCATGTGCCATTCACTTTTTGATGAGTGAAGATACATGTTTGTGGTCTTAGAGACTACATGCAGTGTATAGGGCTACGAACATGCTCTCTGTTGTCTGCTTTACACCTTGATTTTTGTGCATTAGTGTGCCCCAAGGACCTCTTAATTGCACATGTCAAACATTGTCTGGGGCATACATCCATTGACATCCTTTATGAAGTTTTGAATATTTTTGTTGGCTAATGTTTCTCTTCCAGTAGCTTTCACTATTTGGTTGGAGAAGATAAGTAAAGGAAATAAATCGTTATTTGCATTCCATGCATATTAAATCAATCCCACTTCTCCCTGTACCTATCCCAATGTACCAGATGGAAACTCTCATTTCTTTCTCTTCCCCTCCTTATCCGTACTATAATTAGAAATTAGTTCCCGAATACATATTTTCTTGCTGATTGCAATCATATATGCTCTGCCCCCACCCTTTTGATGATCTATGAATTTACAAATAGGATTTAGAAATCAGCATTTCGTATTTTATGAGAAACATTGCAATTTTTTCTAATGGGATCACTTTTGTCTGATCAGGCTATAGACAAACTCAAAGCAAATGCTGCTGCACTAAATCGACCAAATAATGCTAAGCCTGAGACCACTCAAGAGCTTCCAAAGCCCAAGCCTGAGCCCTCCAGAGAGTTGTATAATAAATCTGAACCATCAACTACATTGCCTACGCATTCGTCATCTACTCTACCTCGTGATTTTTTTGATGATCCAGAGAAAAAGAGGCAGAAAATAGGTAGGAATCTGTTTAAAGATTTCCGGATTTTGAATGTTTCTGTGTCAAATGACTGCTGGAGGAGGTAACTTGTTTAGTTAATTTGTTTACCTATGATGCTATGACAGGAGTTTGCTTTATGATGTTCTATTATGTTTAGTAGCATGGAGTAGGTTCTCCAATTTCTAAATTTTTCCCTTGATGTGCTAGGAATGTGCCACTTTATGTTCAAGATGCATCGCATTTTGACATTTTGTCTTGAGGCATTTTATCATGTTAGATATTTGCTTTTGTGATTGTCTATCTATTATTCTTGTCCTCTGGCAATCTTGTTTTGATGTCTTATATTTGTCTGAAAAACAGTAGAGGAACCTTCAACTCTTTGTGTGTAGGGTATATCCGGAGATGTTGATCTGGTAGTCACTAAATTTTTTCACTTTGCGTTGATGACTAACCTTTTGTTTACCAAAAAGTGATATATGATGAGTTCAATTTTGGTTTCTGATCAATTTAGGACATCTTGGTTTTGCATTACTATGTATCTCCTGATATGTTTAGGGATGTTAGACCATAAAATGTTTAACCAATGTTAAAAAATGTTAAGGCATGTTGGCAATACTTCATACGAGAACTGAAGTTACAGGACAAATAGAGATTTGACAAAAGATACCGAGCTCTGTAATCCACATGCTATCATTTTGTCATGTGTTCTGGTGCTATTTAAATGCTTGAAACTTTTCTGAATAAAATGTGTTTGATTATGTTGTTTTTGAAAATGGATTGCTGCCTCTCTGTCTGGATTAACTTGATCATTTACCTTTTTACTGCACTATTTTAATCAACATGCTAGGAGATTCTTTTATTGACTTAATTCAGACATAAACTGTATCTGACCTCTTTTCTTTTTTGTCCTCCTAGAAAGGGATTCTGGCAGGTCTGGGGACATTGATTCCACAAGGCATCTGACCTTTTTTCTTTTTTGTCCTCCTAGAAAAGGATTCTGGCAAGTCGGGGGACATTGATTCACACAAGGCCTCTGTTTCTGCAATGGTTCAAGGTGTGGAGGCCTTTGTATCAGGGATTGGGAATGATGGATCATCTACTGATAAAACTATGCAGATGAGAAATCCTGGATTGCAGGCTAAGGATTTCAAGCAGGTGTCAGAATCAGTCAGTAGTTTAGAAGCGAAGCAAGTCAAAGGAGCTCTTCCTGCTGGCTTTTTCGATGATAAAGATGCTGATTTACGTGCACGTGGCATTACGCCTGTTAAGCCAGATGTCAAGTGAGTTTTCTTTTCAAATTTTCATATCTTTACATGTGCTAATGCATCTGTATTTCATCTTTTGACTCACCCATGTTATAGTCTCTTTTAGAGTACGATATTACACAAGATCCTATTGTGAATATAATTTTCTGAAATGGCACCCCCTCCCTTCCCAACAACTACTTGCTTGCCCTCCTAGACAGCATAAGTTTTAGTTAGCACGTTGCTTAAGTGGACGATTGAATCTTCAGTTTCATATGGTATTGCAACCTGTATTTATCATCTCAATGTTGAACCCCTAGTTTTTGTACGATCCGGTGGCAACAAAGTAAATGGCAGTTGTTTCCAGTGTCGATTTTGAATCTTCCTGCGTTTTTAGCAGAACAGAGAAGAAGACATCGGCAAAAGCTTGACTATTTTATTCAATTTTGTGTCACTTTATATATACTTGGATAGATTGTACACATTAACTCATTCCTATCCGTGTACCCATACCTATACTTGTGTATATATCTACCTTACCTACCTCCCTCATGCACCATACCTATACATATTTACACTCACTTAAAATGTCATCTGTAACACTTCCTGTATAATGATTTACAAAAGATATAAAGGCCATTGTGAAGAAGACGCCACAGCAATTTTAATGATTTAAGCATGTTCATACGATGGAAGCCAAATTCCAAATGCTAGAAGTTCAAAGTGGCACCAAAGTGATTTTAGTGATTTAAGTATGTTCATAACTTCATACTAAGGAAGCCAAATTCCAAATACTAGAAGTTCATTCATCTTTATTTTAAAGATGATGAGCTGGTATACAGGACTTAAATTTACTGCTTCTCAGCTTGAATGTTGGGCAATCCCATCTCTAAGCTCTCAGTTGCCTGTCCAATGTTTTGATTGATTAATGCCAATTGGGCATCTTTCGTTGGTGAGTTCGGGCTGCTAGGTGATATTGTATGATTCATTTTCTGTGTTTCTGATAAACTGGAAACCATCATGAAATTCTCGATAAAAATTCTTTTTATTTCTCTATTATGTATCTATCTATTTATTATTTTGTTTTGTGGGTGGGTGGGTGGTGGCGAGGATAAAGTCCTGGTTAAAATTCTTTTGTGGCTATATCTTAAAATTCTGTTAACAAAAATTATGTCGATAAATAGTTAATGGTGGAAACATTAATATGGTATCCAGTCAAGTTCAGATAATACTTAAGTAATACATAAAATACTTCTGCTTGATTGAAATGTTTCAGTTTCTCACTAGTGCCTGGAATAAATCAGTTTTAGGATTATTTTAGAATTTACCCAAGTCTTGATGTTAGACTTTGTGCGGATGATGACGAAGAACTTTGAAATAGAGAGTATTAATCAACGCACGAATATAAATCAGTTTTGGGATGGTGATGGACTTTTAACATTGGTATATCAGAACTTGTTTTAAAGGTATTTATATCTTTAGGCCCGTTTTGGAATAAATTTCATATGGTTTATATGGTTGATTATTGTTCCTTAGTTTTTACTTCGCCGATATAATGGTTCCCCAGCTTCTACTTAGAGTCAAAAGGGCTAATGTGATATTCGTAACAATTAAGATTGTTGGATAGCCTTGATTGGTGTGTATGTTTGTCTTTAGGGGCAAATGTAGATGACCCTTGTTAATAGTTACATTTCGTTCTTTCTAGCTATAGGGAAGAGTTATTATATCTCTGCACATTATCAGATTTTATCTCTATTAAGTTAGCCTTCTGGACAATAGTAGCTTTGTAGAAATGGTGGTTTGTCCAAACTTTGATTTGGAGATGTGCTTTCCTAGAAAGAGAAATGGCTAAGCATGCATGTCACTTGGTGAAATTACTAATTTATGCAAAGAATTCTTAACTAACTTCTAACTCCCCAGTTTATGTGATAATGCAAGTTTGTCAGCCTTGTGTAACTTTAGTTCAATGTTGTTGGCCGCATCTGCTTGTGCATATTTCAATTACTATTCTGAGAGGCATGTTTTTCCTCAATTCAACAATATTGATTCTGTACTCTTTTTATATTATTGTTTCCCCAATTTGATTTGAATAAATTTATGCTCACCAATTTGAGCAGGGATGAATTAAAGGAGTTTGAAAAGTCAATCCAAGAGGACTTAAAGGAGCTAGATAATCGATTGGAGGAAGAAGAGGTTAGACATATTGTCCGTCATCTTACATTGATAAACTGAACACCTAACAAATTGCTTCTACAAGAGCAACTGTAACTGACGTATTATTGATTTTCATCTTGTAGTTTGATGCAGCTGAAATGATTGAAGAGGAGGAGTCAGTTGAACAGAGGTAAATTATTAATATGGACAATTATTTTTCCTTTATTGGGATCTTAGTCTAGATGAGCCTACTCTATGCTCAAATAATGTCATTAATTCATCTTGATTTTTCAGGGCCTATATAGAGAGAGTCGAAATGTTAAGAAAGAAGAAGCTGGAGCTTAGGGCTTCTAGGTCGTCTATGCGGGTTAAAGATACTGAAGTCACACGAAAGGAATCTAGCCCTGAAGATTCATCAAGTGACGATGAAAACAATGAGAATTTCAAAGTTGATTGGAGAGCAAAGCATCTTTAAACATGTCCTCTGTCTTTACAGGTGATTCTGTGTGTGTGTGTGTGTGTGTGTGTCACAACACCCAGATTTCTCCGTCTCTTGATTGATCTACTCTAATACCTGTGTGTGAGCACAATGTCCATTCTCTTTTTATAGATTCCATGGATTGATTAGTTATTCCTCTCTTGTTTATGTCCCAGAATATATATCCTTTGCTTGGCAATTGTTTTCTTCATTACTTGAAGCTTGTTGGAGATTGAAGTGAAGCGGCTTTCTTGATAGAAATTGAAGTGCAGCTACTTTTAACCTGACCAAAATTGTGCTTGGTTCCTATTTTGTCTAATGATCAAGCTTTTCTTGCTCCGCCTTGGGATCCCTCTCACATTTTACGTATACCATGTATGGTTATGTGCTGCAAAATATGAATAATTTCTCCATGGCGAAAGGATTGCGGAAGTTAAACTTATGCCTTCATTTCGCTGTAAACTGGTACAAGCCAAGTTGCCCATTAGAGAGTGCGAATTTCGTACTAGGCAGAAGAAGGCGCACATGCTCAGACAGATCTCAAGTAGTAAAAGCTCATGCTGTCTGGCTCTCTTAGGCCGTTGAAATTTGAGCCTATTTGGATGGGTTTATTTAGAAGTAAACAACATACTTTCTGAAACAAAAGAACTTTAGTGAAAAAATTGTGTTCGAATGATTTTTTGAAAAATAGAAGCTAGTTAAAGTCAAAATGTATCTCTTTTTAGATGCTATTAGATTAGTTTCAAATAAAAATATCTTTTAAAAGTACTTGTAATTACTATATTCAAATATAAAACTATTTGAATCAAAAGGAAAGAGCTCGATTAAAAATAGCCGATTCTAGAAGCATTTTATTTTTAAATATTCAGACGGACCCCTTATTTTGGAACAAAAACGCCAAGATTTGAGAAATCCCGCAACATCCTGTGGAAGTTGACCGCAAAGTCTTTTGCGCTTCTGTCAATACTAACTTGATTCTCCAGTGTATCCATCATGCTATTGTTGGTCTTGGTTATCCCTGCCCAGGTCTCGATGTTGGGCCACTATAATGATCTCAACCGTACCTAAGTTCAAAAGTGTAATTACCCAACTCTGTGAAAAAATAACCTGCAAATCAAATGGTGGTTAGCAAATAAATTGATTAATGAATTCTGAGAAGGAGAGAGATATAGAAGGGAAGGTGGAGAAGAAGGGAAAAGAAGAAAAACATAGAAAAAGGGAATTAGGAATCATTAATTAGAAACATAACATGAGGCATTACATCAGCAAAGTGCAATGGCAAAATAAGGGAAGGTCTAACAGTCTACCAAATCAGGAAAATCGGGGACCATGCGACCTAGCTAGGCACGTCTCTGTCTATTTTATCTGCAGTAAAAGAAAAGTAACAAAGTAAACAACATCGTTCCAAAAAGTTAAATTACTAGTGACATTAAAAAATCGTTCTCACGCTTTTTTTGGTTGAGTTCCCTCTGTCTCAACGCTTTTCTTCGTAAAATAACATTGCCTTAAATAAAAACACGTCTGATTCGTTTAAACAAGTTTTTCCCTTTCTTGCACGCTTTTCCGGTCCCCCCACACCAACCAATTCATGTAAGAGAGGCGTGTGCATACGGAGGGTATTTTCGTCTTTTCAAATTATCTTTTTCCCACCCACTTGGCGATGAAAAAAAGAATCCCCTTTCCCGCTTGATCGGAAAAATGGAAGGGTCCAAGAACAGTTGCCAAAAAAAGTATCAAATCCAATGTACAATTTTTACCAGCTTTAGTTGTGCTCTTAAGCGATAAACCCCATTTCATCAGCATGGAGAATGCATTTGAGGAAAACCTATTAACAATTCTTGTCCAAAAATGAAACAGAGAAAAATTTAAGAACAGATCACATGAATAGAAGATTATAGAACATACCGAATACAAACTGTATGTAAAAGTGTGTATATATATATATAATGTGTATGTATAGATACTTACTAATAGGTAAGGAAGGAACTGAAATATAATGTTTCGGCCCAAATAAATTTTTGTATCTTTTGAAGTTGGCTAAATTTTTAGTCATGCCAGTTCAATCCACTCATGATACGAAGCGAGACTAGCCCACATTAAGGCGTAGACTAAGTTCGAGATATTCTAATCAATAATTTATAGTCCACTCAGTCAAAATAAAATAGAAAAATAAATAAATTTATGTGCTTATTTACACAACATTATTTTGGAAATGTTAGTAGAAAGAACTAACATGGGCAAAGGAATAGGAAATTGGTATAACCAAAGTACCAAAGATAATGGCCACGTGTTAGATCATCCGGATATTTCAAATAAATGGCATAATCATATCGCCAAAAAATGAGGCACGTGTCACAAAGTGCACCACTCATTTAAATATTCAAATTTGAGTCACAAAGCACAACACTCATTTAAATGTTCAAATTTGAATAAGCTACCTGATATGGGAATAAGGTAGAGGTTTTAGAAAACTCAAATTATGAAAGAAGGTCGAAAAGCATCAATGAAAGACAGTCTATACTGAACCAATCAACTCAACAATAACTTCAATTAAGAAGTCTACACTTCTTTGATTCTTTAGTGTAGAATGAACTAAAATTACCTTAGCTTATCGGGTAGAAAACTGCTATGCAAAAGTTTGTAGCCATACCCATTCCACTCGAGATGGGATTTTCAATGCATTCTCACTGTAGCGTCATTAGATTATAGCCATCACTCACCCTATTGAGATATCAATGTGGTTTAGTGGTATCCTACACTCATGTCAAGCACATGCATTAGGAATTGTAGCTAAAGTCATCAATGTTCGTTGGGTAGTACAAGTCTTTCGATGCACTGTGTATAGCTATCGTACGGAGTCATCAATGTGTCTAATTGTAGTCAAAGTCCATAGAGTCTTTCGATGCACTTGTTTGTAGACATGGCATGTGTCATCAAAGTCCATAAGTCTGTAATGCTTATTTCGAATAGCCATCATCTTTCAAAGCGATTCCTTTACTTTTCCAAACTTTTTCGTAATCCTACGAGTACTAAATTTTTAAGTTCAACATTCAGTTGTAGGCAAGTAAAACCTTAGGGTTATTGTTTGCCTACTCTAGTGCAATCATTTCGAATTAGAAGTTAGAAGTACAATTCACATAAAAAATACTTTACATTGTGTGTTTATTGCACACTGGCACGCCCACACACATAGCACAAATTTATTTCGATGTCATTGTCTTAGACATCGAATTCAGTGGTTTTGAACTTTGATTAAATATGCATTATTGGCATGCCATTCCACATATCACTATCTTCTCATCAAACTTAGTGATTGTGAAATTTTATGCAAACACAGAAAAGGCACCACCATACACAGAGGAGAAGAAGAGTGAATACAAGGACAATTACATTTCCCCCATTTTGAACACAACTTTCAAGATTTTTCTCAAATAAGAAATGAGAGCTAACAAAAGATGTTCAAAACCACAAGTTGGTGCTTGTCATTGCCTAAAATTCAAAACCCTAGCAGAAAAAAGTTGATGGGGTCTGAAATATTTTGTGGGTTTTTGAGATTATTGATGAAAAGAGCAAAAGAAAAAGGAAGAAACAATTAATCAAAAGAGAAAAAAATATGTTGTGGAATTTCCTATCACGTAGGTGCACATGTGCCAACAAGTAATATAGAGTGAATAAAGTATCGAGCCCCACAAAGACTTGTAAATTATTACTAAGTACTGAAATTAGACTTTCTAAACCTGTTCTAAACTCAATTATAAGGGATCGAAATTAAATTAGACGAATAAAAATTAAAATCAAATTACGCAAGACAAATATTAAATAACAAATTAATTAACCAAATTAACTCAAGTCTAGGATTACAACATCCCTCAATATGCTTTTCAAACTCGAATAACCAAAATTCTTATAATCATGTAAATTATTCTGATAACCTAGAAAATGAATTTATTTGGGGGGTTTTTGCCGAAATTTTCCCAAACCTATTATCAAATAATGCTATCCTATATGTCTATGACTAACAAGTAATTAATAACGCATTAAATTCACTCATTAGGTTACATATGGTTTGCAGGTATATGTCTATCCAACAAATTAATTGACTTTTGACAAACATAAAATCAACCATTCGTTGCTTAGTTTATGATCCAATTCCTAAATTTCCTTCGTTCAGGCTTAAATATGATTCATAATATATAATTGGTAGCCAAACAATTGCAAGCAAACAATTCAAATTAAACAACTAAAATTAATACACAAACATTTTAGGAACATGGCAAAACTCATAACAATTGCATATTGGGTTCAGTTATAATCTCATAACAAAATAATTAGCTACTCATGTTAACAAAATCCAAAAGAAAATAAAAATTATCCATCAATACAACTAAAATTTAAAGATAAAGAGAAGAGAAATCTCTCATTGAACGTCAAATCTTCACTTCCTTAGCTTTCAATCTAGTGCTCTCAATGGAGCCCTGGAAAATAAATTTTATCAACACTAAAAAAAGTAGAAAAAAAGTAAAAGAGAGAGTGTAAAAGTATAATTATTTCAGCTACTGCGTTTTTCTCCTATTTAAAGACCCTTAAAAGCCCTAGTTTGACCTAAAATCCTAATTATGGTAGAAGTAGAAAGTTGCCAAATTCGCAGCTTGCGTACATTCATAGATTTTTGTGTGTAAGATTGTGGCCAGTTCTGTCTAATTATTATATTTTTGTGTAGATTACCAATTTCTTGCTTAGGATCATATTCCGTTGCTGCCTTTTTGCTCTTCTAGACTTCTTTTCCTAAAATAAGAAAAAACCAACATTAAACTTTTTTGAATAATTTAAAATATAAGAAAAAGTATGATAAATTCATCGATTTAGTGCATAGATATTTAGAATTTAAGGACTTATCAATTGCCCCAAACTTGACTACACAACACAAAAATAAAAACAAACTAAGACAACGAACATGACTTCATAAAATTGACCATACTAATTAAAACACAGTCTTGAAGCACAAAAAGACACAAGTAGCTTCTCATCATATTCTCGGGTAATGATAGTATATTATTTTTACCTAGTTTTAGGCCTCAAACTATGCTTATTTTGATTAACTTTGGATCTTAAATTAGTTAAAATTTCACAAAAGTTAATTCTTACTTGCCATAGGTGAAAATTGATGAAAAGAAGTTAAAAATGGGCCTAATGGTGGTAAAAAGTGCAGAGGGATGCCGTACAAGGAAGCTGGAAGGTCAAATTTGGAAATAATTATGTTCGTCGCACAAGGCGTGCTCGCGCCTTATGGGCTGAAATTCCTACGCGGGAATGGAAAAGAAGAATCTTGATATGGCAAGAGTTCGACTTGGAAACATATTTCCTACTTGCCTACGATTCTTAGGATTTGCTAAAGAATTATCCTAGCCCTCTTAGGAATTTGGTCTAGGTATACATACCCGATTGTATCGTCTTGTCTAGACATCTTTGATTTCAATCTTTTATTCTAGTTTTAGTTTAAGTCCTTAATTTTCAGCTTTTATATTTTTATTGTTATTACGGTCATGCATAGCTAAACGACTTTATTAAGCCAATGAGTAATTCGAGCCAACGTTTTCTTCAAGGATTGTGAGATCTAATCGGTTTGCTTGTCTTTCGATTTTATGCGGTATTTGTGTATTTTTCTGTGCTTTTTGGAAAAACTCTATCTCTTATTGTTGTTTTGTTAGTTGTGCAATTAGGGCCCGTTATTCAATTAATTTAACTTCAAAGTTCCAGTTGGTAAAATCAAATCCGTAATTGTTTGATTGAATCAATACAAGTGGAAAGCAGTATAATTTGTTATACTACAGAAAATACACAATCTAGTTTCAATAAACCGCGATTGTAGGTTTGTTTGTTAGGATTTGGGTCTTTCTAGTTTTTAATGCTGTTAACGGGTTAAACCCTATCATTCGACTAGGGTTATTCATTAATTAGGGATTATTCATAGCATTCGCATGTCTAGTCTATTATTAAGGAAAGATTAGGTTGGACCAATCTATTGCATGAATTAAAAGCTATTTTTGAATCAATGATCAATCTATGAAAACGTTGTGCAAAGAATTATCCATGACTGAGTCTTTATTCTTTTAGATTGACTTTTGATTTCTTTCTTGCTTTTATTGACTTGTTATTCAAAACCCCTTTCTTTATTTTATTTTGCACTCTTGGTCATCTTGAAAAGTAGTCAACAAGTTATTCCTTGTGGGATCGGCCCTTCTCACCGATCTACAAATTAATTTTGTAGTTCGAGGAGTAGGATATATTTTTGGTGAATTCGACGCCCATCAGGTAACATCTCATAACAACACAACAAAAGATAGTATACGCACCTCAAATTCATGCTTCATTCATAAGTAACATCACTATTTAAGCCATCCCTCGTTTTTAGTTGTGTGATTGAGTTGCATTTCTATCTCTAGCCTTCCAGATTAACTTATGCTCCTATATTCTTACTAGCATTGTTATCCATATGTCTATCTTTCCTCTCTATTTCCACTAATATAGCCCAACACTATGTCAAGGATCGATAGAACTTTG
This sequence comes from Petrea volubilis, assembly GCA_026212405.1. Taxonomy (NCBI): domain Eukaryota; kingdom Viridiplantae; phylum Streptophyta; class Magnoliopsida; order Lamiales; family Verbenaceae; genus Petrea; species Petrea volubilis. Next base: position 8,750,242 of record CM047883.1, read on the forward strand.
TTCAACTTGTGATATAAAGTTGGGGTTAAGATAGGAAATATTTGGGCAATTAGTGGCTCAACACTCCAACAACTTGTATTAGAACACCAATGAAACTCAATTTTTGACTCCTCCACCCCCACCCCCACCCCCTTTTTTCATTTTCAACACTTCCCCCAAACTTGTTCATCAAATGGCTCATTGTCCTTTTTTCTTCATCACTTTATCAATTACATGTGTCCTTTCATTTTTTTTTTGGTGTTATTAGACATGAAACCTTTTTTTTTTCCTCCGTTTGTTTTTTTCTTTTCTTTTTTTTTTTTGTTCCCAGGCCACATGTATTGATATTCTCACATTTTGTCTCTCTTTTTCACCACACAACACATCAAAATGGTTTCATTTTTCCTCGTTTGGCCTTTATCTCTCCACCCCTTATACTACCACAACAATTATAGCTCCAATACAAGCAAGGTGCATAAAACAAATAAAGAGTGGGAATTTGAAGTGTAACATTGTGTTTTTTAAGAAAAGTAAGTATTTCATGAAACAAGAAAAGGGCATAATGTTGGCTCAAAAGGGGACACTAGGAATAAACATGTATTTGGAGGGCTTGAAAGGCTCAAACGGTTCAACGATGGCCTAACCATCTCCATAACATAATGTCTTCTAGGGTTTCGTCTTGATAGAGATTCGGACAGATTCTAGAGGGTATTGCTAGTTCAATTATATTCACATAAGTGGTCTCTAGATAATGTTATCCATTAGTAATCAACTCAAAGTGCGAAATGATAATGGAATTCTTTCATGACAATATCACCTAGAAAAAAGAAAAAAATATATCATGCAATACACTATCCTCTATCATGCGTAGTGATTTGTCAACAAAAATTTCATCATAGAGATAGGAAATCACATTGCAACATAATGACTTCAAGAAGACCTGACTTAAATTAAACCAAAGCATTATCAAAATATAATCCGTAACATACTAATACAAAAATCTCTAAAACACAATGATAGAACAAGACACTTAGATAGACAAGGATTAGACAAACTCCCCCCCCCCCCCCCCCAAACTTGAAGGGTACCTTTCCTCAAAGTACGATGTAAGACATCAAAATTTAGCATGCAAATTACCAAACAAAAACTAGATAATGAGGAGAAGGGTTATAGTACACCCTTAAGCATATCTGATAGCAGCATTGATGGCCTCGGGCGGTGGAATGCTAGCGTATAGAACCCTCTTTTTTTTTTCTATGCGGGTTCACAAAAAACTACACGAATATGCACAGAGTATTCTGAAAAACTTTTGTTCAGTTACGCATATGCACTCAAAAATTGCGTTTATGTACAAAACCTCTTTTGCGCATGTGAGCAAAAAATTGCACAAATATACACAAAGCAATCTAGAAAAATTTTGTTCAGTTGTGCATATGCGCGCAAAATTTGCATTTATGTGCATCAGCTCTTTTTTTTGTCATACTTGTTCCAAGCCAACCTGCACACTCCAAGACCAAATAAAAAAAGGAACTAAGTTAGGCACATGCTAATAGAAGTAAAACTATATAAAAAAAAAAAAACAAACATAAAATGAAACAAAACAAAATCAAGTAAAACTTGGGTTGCCTTCCAAGATGCACTTCAATTAAAGTCTTCAGCCGAACTTTGTTTTAATTTCAAGACTTAGCCTTTAAGCCTTCCTAGAAATAACTTCAATTGGGATTTATTTAGTTCGGCTCTCTTTCTTGGCTCAACACGCTCTTCGACTCCTTTTTCCTTTCACCCCATTTTCAAATGCTCTTAAAATAGAGTTCTAACGTCCGACATGCACGTTTTTTGCTTTGCTTGCCTCTTAGTATCTTTCTTTCACACTTGTGGTTTCTTCTCCTTCCTCTTTTGGAAATTATTACCTTGATCAGACACAATGGGACGCCCCAAATTTTATTTATTAATTTGGGAATAACGTGATAGCAGGAAACCTATTACATATCCTATTTGATGAAATAATAGGTTCTAATTAGATACCACTTTAGTTAGAATTTATTTATTATTAGAATTAGTTATGATGTCTAGAGTATAAATATAGAAACTTAAGGGACTAAATTGCAATTTGAGGGAAATATGTGATCTAGAGGGTTCCACCTTTCCCATCATTCTTGCCACTCTAGCTTATCTTCCGCCACTTGTTGATATGTGTATATATGACTTTATTATATACATGTTTAATGTATTAAAGGCCTAGATAATGAGGAGAAGGGTTATAGTACACCCTTAAGCATATCTGATAGCAGCATTGATGGCCTCGGGCGGTGGAATGCTAGCAGTATAGAACCTCTTTTTTTTTTTCTATGCGGGTTCACAAAAAACTACACGAATATGCACAGAGTATTCTGAAAAAATTTTGTTCAGTTACGCATATGCACTCAAAAATTGCGTTTATGTACAAAACCTCTTTTGCGCATGTGAGCAAAAAATTGCACAAATATACACAAAGCAATCTAGAAAAATTTTGTTCAGTTGTGCATATGCGCGCAAAATTTGCATTTATGTGCATCAGCTCTTTTTTTTGTCATACTTGTTCCAAGCCAACCTGCACACTCCAAGACCAAATAAAAAAAGGAACTAAGTTAGGCACATGCTAATAGAAGTAAAACTATAAAAAAAAAAAACAAACATAAAATGAAACAAAACAAAATCAAGTAAAACTTGGGTTGCCTTCCAAGATGCACTTCAATTAAAGTCTTCAGCCGAACTTTGTTTTAATTTCAAGACTTAGCCTTTAAGCCTTCCTAGAAATAACTTCAATTGGGATTTATTTAGTTCGGCTCTCTTTCTTGGCTCAACACGCTCTTCGACTCCTTTTTCCTTTCACCCCATTTTCAAATGCTCTTAAAATAGAGTTCTAACGTCCGACATGCTCGTTTTTTGCTTTGCTTGCCTCTTAGTATCTTTCTTTCACACTTGTGGTTTCTTCTCCTTCCTCTTTTGGAAATTATTACCTTGATCAGACACAATGTGACGCCCCAAATTTTATTTATTAATTTGGGAATAACGTGATAGCAGGAAACCTATTACATATCCTATTTGATGAAATAATAGGTTCTAATTAGATACCACTTTAGTTAGAATTTATTTATTATTAGAATTAGTTATGATGTCTAGAGTATAAATATAGAAACTTAAGGGATTAAATTGCAATTTGAGGGAAATATGTGATCTAGAGGGTTCCACCTTTCCCATCATTCTTGCCACTCTAGCTTATCTTCCGCCACTTGTTGATATGTGTATATATGACTTTATTATATACATGTTTAATGTATTAAAGGCCTAGTAAAATATACACATATATACATAGATATTTTTATATAGCACAAATCTCATCTTCCTTGTTTTTCTTGCACCAGCAGGTACGTCTTAATTCTTTGTCTTCCTTTTCATAAATTTGGTGTATTTCCATGCTTGAATTCAAGAGTTTGGTGGTCACTTACCTACATACATGAATAATTGGTGGGTTATGTATACCCACATATGCATAGAAGTATGTATATATATATATATATATGGTTCGTATGTATATACACATATAAACACACATATATGTCCGTATATACATATATGTTTCACATATCTATTAATATATATATAATTATATATTTTGGTTCGTGTATATATATACATGTTTTGGTTTATATATGCATATATTCATGTTTTTGGATTATGTATATGTTTATATTCTTGTGAGTAATCTAATCAGGGGATTAGTGATAATAAGAGTAGTCTATTCAAGGGATTAGTGATTATTTTACTAATATAGTGTATGACTTCTAATATAGTGTGTGTATATATTGAGTTCGTGTATATATATACATACATGTAAATATATTACTTTATTTCCTCTTGGATATCGTGTATATATATATATGGATTAAAATTTTGAATATAATATGTTTTCTTTGTATTTAGGGATTAGTGATTATTTTACTAATACAGTTTATGACTTCTAGTATGGTGTATATATATCTAGTTCATGTATATATGTATATATTGAGTTCGTGTATATATATATATACATATATATAAATATATTGCTTTATTTCCTCTTGGATATTGTGTGTGTATATGTATATATATATATATGAATAAGCTAAATTTTAGTATATAACATAGTTTCTTTACCTTTGTAATTAGGGAGATTATTATTTGTGCTTTGAGCCGATAGAAATTGAAATTGGAATACGAACCCTTAAGTATATTAATTCTAGTTTATGGGACTAATATATTTTAGTAAGTATAATTATTAAATTATAGGATGCTAATTTAGTATGTCACTTATTATAGGTGACGAACAGATCGATACTTTTGACCTATCTTGAGTTACTAGTGAAGTATAACTAAGTTCGGTGAGTGCCTTTTATCTTTCTTTCTGGGACATCGAACTATATGCCGTAAATATCATCGTAAAGCCTACCATGTTTGATTTATGTTATTCATTTATTTCACCAATTAGTTATATTTGCATTATAGGCTATTATTTTGGAGTTTTATTTTACTCTTTATATTTCTAATGAAATATTTTTCTGAATTATAAGTTAAGCTTTATTCGAAATTATTACGTTTCTGAAATGTGAGCTGTATCTGTTTCGATATGATCTGTTGACACCCTTGGGGACGCCCTTGGAAGAGTCGGGCCCAGGTACGTACAAAAAGGGACTATTGGGCGGAACGGACCGACGATAGAAACTTTTTGTACGATACCATTCCGTAGGATTCAATTCTACGTACAGTTGGAGATTGGATGTAGTAGGATTGGATCGGTGTATAGCACGGGCACGTGGTACACCATCCGTCTGTCTGATGTCGAGGTGGCTTCTCGACGAGGGAGGCATAAGGGTTTCTAATACGTTTTATCTGTTTTGGGTAGTTACAAGGTTGGAGATGTCTACACAGCTCACCATTGCATGATCCGAATATGTTTTATGATAAGATACGTATTTCATGCTTACAACTAAAATTCTTAGCTCATAACTAGAACTGTTTTTGCTGCACATAAGAAAATCATGTTTATGAGATTTAAGTATTTCGTTTAATCATTGTACTTCTCTTGTATATATGTATATGTGGCCTCACTAAGTCAATTGGACTTACCTCCCCTATTCCTTCTGTTCTTTGTCTCAGAATAAGGTCACTTGCTTGAGTGAGGACTGGTACGAGCAATGGACACAAGTAGTGTATAACTTTTGCTATGTAATCTTCTAGAAGTATAGTAGTTGGTACAATCATGTTGTTTTGGCCTCGTACCTGACTGAAACTCGTATTGTTATTTTGGTTTTATGTATCGCTTCCGCGTTAATTTTAGAATGAGGTATTGGTGTGTATTTGAGGTGACTGTACTAAATATTAGTCGGAAGACGAGTATTTAGTATGATCACCAGTGGGCTCCAATCGTTCAGGTATTCCCTGGCGAGAGGGGTGCCACACACAATGTATGCCTCCATCAAATCATTTTGGAAATTCCCCTCCGACTTTTGGTTGAAGAATCCATGGGCATTACTCATTGTAAAACATTAATTAGGCTTATCAAGCAATTTTATTGATTTAAAAACATTAAAGGTTACCTATTCGTTTTGTACCCTGATGGTTAGCTCTCCTTTTTGTATGTCTACAAGGGTTCTTCCTATGGTCAAAAATGGCCACCTAAGAATGACTGGCACTTCTCTGTCTTCTTCACAAACCAATACAACGAAATCAGCAGGAAAAATGAATTTGTCTACCTTTACCAATACTTTGATAATCCCTCTAGGACACAACAAAGATCTATCGACTAATTTTAGTATGACTATGGTAGGCCTAGCTACACCAAGACCCAAAGTTCTATAAACACTAAAAGGAATTAAATCTGCACTAGTACCCAAATCACACAACGCCTTACCAAAACACTTAATGCCTATGGTGCGCGGGATTGTGAAGTTGTCGGGGTCCTTGAGCTTTTGGGGCAATTTATTTTGCAAAATCACACTACACTCTTTAGTAAGCGCTACAGTCTCAAACTCTATCAATCTTCTTTTGCTGGATAACATATCCTTCATGAACTTGACGTAGTTGGGCATTTGCTCCAATGCCTCCACCAAAGGGATATTGATGTGCAGTTGTTTCAAGACATCAATGAACTTGAATTGTTGGTTTTGGGTTTGTTTCTGGAACCTTTGAGGGAAAGGTGGAGGAGGAGTGACTTTATTCTTGATTTCCTCATTCTTTTCACTCTGCTCAAGAACTGTGGGCTTAGTTGCTAACTGATTGTTCTAATTCTTCTTTGTTTCAGTGCCTATTTCCTTCACACTCCTTCGAACTATTGCCTTGCAATGCTCCATTCCATCTCTTCATGGATTCACCTCAGTGTCACTTGGAAGTGTATCTCGAATTCTGTTGTTGAGTGCACTAGCTAACTAGCCAACTTACGTTTCAAGATTTCTAAGTGACGCAGCTTTACTTTGAATAACCTCATCAATTTTTGCTATGTACCGTTGCATTATCTCCTCAGGTGTTGGCTTCTTTTCAAAAGGTGGTTGTTGTAGTCGGAATTAGTTTTGATAACCTGATGGTTGATTTTATCTTGGTGCAGACAATGATCCTTTTTGATTTCCCAATGAAAAATTGGGGTGATTTCTCCATCCTAGATTTATATGTGCTCGAGTAGGGATCATTGTTCCTATTGTAATTCTCCACATATTGCACTAATTTTGGATTTGTTGGGCATTGTTCTCTCACATGATTCCCACAACATAAATCACAAACCAACAGTGGTATATGCACGACACTAAAATTCGCCCGATTGGTCAGTGCATTAAACTTCGTAGATATGGCTACAATCTGTGCTCCTACTGTAGACAATGCGTCTACTTCGTGTATGCCCTCGACCGCCCTTCTAGCTTGCCTTTTAGAAGGCCATTGATAACTATTGGCTAACATGGTATCCGAAAGTTCATAAGCCTCTCGACTGATTTTAACATTAATGCACCGGCTGTTGCATAGTTGCCTTGTTGTGCCCTTGCAACCCCATTGTAGAATGTCTAAACCTATCTCCACAATCACAAACCATGGTGTGGGAATTATCTCAAAAGTTTTTTGAATCTTTCCCGTGCCTCATATAACAGTTCACCATCCTATTGAATAAACCTAGTGATCTCATTCCTTAACTGTGTAGTCTTTAACGGTAAATAAAATATTTGGCTAGGAATAGTTGGACTAAATCCTCCTAAGTATTGATGGATCTTGGAGGCAGCAAATTTAGCCAAGCTTCTGTCCTATCTCGTAATAAAAAAGGAATAGTCTGAGTTTGATGCATCATCACATACTCCATTCTGGTTGAACATATCACAAATCTCCATAAAATTCTTGATGTTTAAATTTTAGTCATCAACTGGAGCTCCGAAGAACTGTTCCATGGTCTGAAGTATTTGGATCGTTGTTGCCTTTATCTCAAAGTTATTAGCCTGTACTGTCGGCTTTCTAATATTAGAGTGCAGGCCTACAGTGGAGTTGCATATTCCATAATGGGTCTAGGATTGTTGTTATCCTGTTGTCCCCTATTATCCTACTGATTCCCATTGTTTGGTAGGGGAAAGTTGTCCATGACTTCTGAACTATTCTGAGCTCGCTTGTGTCCTTTGAATAAATGGTGAAAAGTCCTCTCAATTTCAGGATCGAACGGGACTATGTCAGCGTTTGCCTTCCTTGGCATAAACTGGAAAACTTGCAGACACAAAATAAAAATATAAATTAAAAATTAAAAATAAAAGCAAATAAAAATTAGAATCAAGAATAGAATAGTGTGGTATCACTATTAGCTAAAACAATAATTTTGAAAAGTCCCAACAGTGGTGCCAAAAACTTCTTGTGGAATTTTCTAACACACAAGTGCACGTATGCCAATAAGTAATATAGAGTGAATAAAGTGTTAAATTCCACAGAGACTTGTAAATTATTGTTAACTAGGAACTGAAATTAGACTTCCTAAACTCGTTCTAAACTCAATTACAAAGGATAGAAATTAAATTAGATAAATAAAAATTAAAATCAAATTACGCAAGACAAATACCAAATAGCAAATTAATTAACCAAATTCACTCAAGCCTAGCATTACAACATCCCAAAATGTGCTTTCTAACTCGAATGAGCAAAATTCTTGTAATCATGTAAGTTATTCTGATAACCTAGAGAACGAATTTATTAGGGGGGGTAGTCGAAAATTTTACCAAACCTGTTATTAAATAATGATATTTCTATATGTCTATGACTGGTAAGTAATCAACAACGCATTAAATTCACTCAATTTATTATCCGAATCCTAAATTTCCTCTATCAAGGCTTAGATAGGATTCCTAAAGTACAATTGGTGGCCTAATAATTGCAACAAACAATCCAAATTAAACAGTCAAAATAAATACACAAAAATTATAGGAACATGGCAAAACTTATAGCATACTGAGTTTAGTCATAATCCTAGAAAAAAATAATTAGCTACTCATGTTAACAAAATCCGAAAGAAAATAAAAAGTATCTATCAATACAACTAAGATTTAAAGATAAAGAGAAGAGAAAAGTCTAATTGAACGTCGAGTCTTCACTTTCTTATCCTTCAATCTTTTGTTCTCGATGGAGTTTTGGAAGATAAATTTTATCTACACTAAAAAAATCAGAGAAAAACTAAAAGAGAGTTTATAAAAGTATGTTTATTTTGGCTACTGCGTTTTTCTCCTATTTAAAGACCCTTAAAAGCCTAGTTTGACCTAAAATCCTAATTAGGGTAGGAGTAGAAAGTTGTTAAATTCGCAGTTTGTGCACATTCACAAATTTTGTGTGTAGGATAGCAGCCAGTTTTGTCCAATTACGCTACTTTTGTGCAAATTCGCAGTTTTTTTGTGCAAGACCACACTCATTTGCTACCTTTTTGCCCTTCTAGATTCCTTTTTTTTTTCCCCTAAAATAAGAAACAACTAACATTAAACTTTCTTAAATAATTTTAAGTATAAGCAAAAGTATGATATTCAATTAAGTGCATAAATATATAAAATTTATGAACTAATCAAAATACCCTCCCTAAGCGAACGCCTTTCTCACATAATTTAGTAGGGCCAGAAAGATCTTTAAAATAGGTGCAAATTTCACAAATGTTAGGCACCAAGAGTGAGCATGCGCAATGATTGGGGTGTAAAGTTTAAACACCTCCAAATGTTGGGTTGGGGGGGGGGGCGGGGTTCCTACAGTTAACCCTAAAAAAATTGGGGGTAAAGTATAAACACCTCCAGACGTTGGAGGGTTTCTTGCAGTTAACCCTAACAAAAAAAAATAATTATGATTAACTTATATATATTTTAACAGATAATTACTTTCACAACACCTAGGTTTAGGCAAATTGCAAATAACTCCCTATTCTTTTGAAAATTATCAATACTCTGACATATATCAACTTTTAAGAAAAACACCTTGTTGTTAGCTACCATTAGGATTTTGAACATTTTTGTTAAAAATTTTAGTGAATTGCCAAAAAAAACCTTCAATCAAACTTTCCACCATTTTTTTGAGGACCTACATACCATTTTTATTGTAAAGTTTTATAACTTAGAAGGATATTTATGGTAAATTTTCGATCTATATAGGAGTGTATCTATAATATTTCTAAACAGGACACACACACACATACACATATGTGTGTGTGTGTGTGTGTGTGTGTAGACACATTAAGATTTGAATTCGACTAGATCAGGACGGATCATGTAAAATTACTTCAATTGGATATAAATAGCACGATTAGTCGACCTCCTAGTAAAATTCTTAGCCTCAGCTCGATTGACATTGAAACAATACGAGTAGAGGACTCTGTGAGTGCTTTTGTATAGAAAATACCGTGAAGATTATAAAACTCAAGAGGGAGACCTTTTGTAACTACGAAACAGGAAGTCAGGAAAAACAAATTAGATAACTATTTCAAAGGGGTAGTTCAATCACCCCCATTATACACGCTAAGATTGAACAGGAATGATGATTCATGGTGTTTCCTGCTAATCGACTTTACACAACCATAATCAAACTGTCACGATTTGGGGTAAAAAAAAAGATTGAAAAATGGGACTAATGAACTATAAAATCCTTGGAGAGTCCAATACAGCTGATGCAGCTATCATGCTAGGTGTATATTCAACAAGTAGAGGCTCCCTCTGAGTAGAGTTGCTACTTGCTCTTTTCAGAGGATCAAGTAAATTAAAGAACTTTCCGGCTGCGAAAATCTGTCTCTGGCGGAGGTTCTCATCGTGCATCAAGTCCCTGCGATGTAAAAATTCTTAATCATCATTTCAGTTTTAACTCATAAGACAATAGACTCGAAACAATCTTAATTTTCCATCACTTTCATCGACATATGTAACTAGTTAATATCAATGGGGGTTGTCAATGCAACAAGCTTTAAATTCCAAATCCAATCTGAGCTTTAATTGATTAAAATATTCGATGGCTCAAATCCCATAATAAAATCTGTAATCTAAGACAAGTGAATCAGACATGCCAGTATGAAATTAAGCATCCCAATGATCGAAATTCGAATTTGAATAATATTCTTTTATCAAAATATATAGTTATATATTTATAGAAATTGATAGACTCTTAAATAGGACATAATATATGTGACATCAGAACTACTAATGCACTAGTTATCAAAATAAATAGTTATATATTGATGACCCATTGCCTATAGGAAACAAGAATAAAAGTGTCAGAAAGATAAGAGGAAAAGGGACTTACATGAGCAGTGGTGCCAACTGTGAAGGAGTGCATGCTTCAAACAGAGCTTCAGGGATTATGTCTGAATCTAGAACAATATTAGGAAGTGAGATGTAAGGTATTTTAGCCTTGTACCGAATGAACCATTCTGTCACGAGATGGGCTCGATATGCAACAACACAAGGTAACCGTGCGAGCTGCAACTCCACCGCAACAGTTCCAGATGTACACAATGCTACTCTACTTGCCTGCATCATATTGAAATTCAATGTGGTTAATTTCATTATTTATGGAGCCCACACATTGAATTCAATAATTAAATTCTTTCCAACATTATTAGACTCGTTCGACATAAAGAAAGTACACGGGACCAACTTACCACTGCTATCACATTTAAATTTATTTTCAACTAACATCGGGTGCACAAATTAACATTATTACATTTAAAATATTGTTTCTAAATCTACAGTTTAACAATTCTACACTGCTCATCAAAACATATTTCATTTTTACACAAAAATCAGAACACAAAACAAAGTCATCATCTTTTCGATGAAAATGAACAATGAGAATAACTCAGGGCCATCCACTAACAAACATGAATTTGCAGTCATGTTTAGAAGAGTGAAGGGAAACTAAGAAGGTAGGTAGTTCGGACCGAGAACCAAAATTAAAGCCAGGGCTAATAAGCTTATTTCTTTCAATTAAACACACAGAAACACAAGCATTGAAAATATAAATGCACTCGAAATCAGAGCTCCTTCATTCCCCTAATAATAGTATTATTTTAAACTTGGTTTTTTTTTTTTTAAATTAATTAGTGTTTTCAGACAAATAGGTATAATTTTTTCCTTTTTTTTTTTTAACACTTCTAACATGAAATTGGTATATTCATTCTAGAGCAACCATGTAGAGATTCTGTGACAGCTTACACTGAAAGAATTGTATTTCATGGACGGTGATCCACCTAGAACCAATACGACAGGCACAGGCCACTCACGAGCAGCCTTATCTATATGCTCCTCAACAAGCATATTTGGCGCCACATGGATAACTGCGGTAATCTCTGAAAAGGCATCTTTGAGTAACTCCATAGTGCATGAAAATATTGGAAGCATGCGCGTCACCTCTTGCAATCGGCTTCCAGGAAGCATGGAAATGATTGTTGATCCTTCATATGCAAAGATATATACGTGATAAATACATGATGACTATGCTAGATGTTGAAAGACAGAAATTGATAGAAGAGAGATTTTATTTTTGTGTGTACAATTTACAGTAGACTCAACCGTACTATATAACGATTAGGGAACTCTATACAAGGAAATACAATATCAAAATTCCTAAAATAGAAGACTAAACCCTAGTAAATTATGCTTAATAATTCTAACACTCCTCCTCGAGGTTGAGCATATATATCTATCATGCCCAACTTGTTACACAAGATTTTAAATCTATGTCCTCCCAAAGCTTTAGTAAAGACCTCAGCAGTTTGGCCAGATGATGGAGTGATTGGAGTATTGATAATATGGTTCATTACAGCATCATGAAAGAAATGACAATCAACTTCAATATGCTTCATTCGCTAGTGAAAAACTAGGTTACTAGCAATATGAATAGCTACCTAATTGTCACAGTGCAAGGGAAAGGTTCATTGTAGGTGAATCCCATTTCACCAAGCAAACTCTTAAGCCACAACATTTCACTGGGGGTATGCGCCATAGCTCAATATTCAATTTCTGCACAGGATCTTGCCACTGTTGTCTGCTTTTTACTACGCCAACTCACTAAGTTACCTCCAACATAATGCAATAGCCTGAAGTAGACCTTCAATCTCCTTTGTATCCAGCATAATCAGCATCTGAATGAGCCTCGATTTTTAGATGTCCGTGCTTTCTGAAAAGTAGTCCTTTACCAGGAGAAGCCTTCATGTACTTCAGAATTATCATGGCAGCTTCAACATGAGTAGGCCGAGGTTTGTCCATAAATTGGATCACCACTCCGACTGCAAAAGATATGTCAGGCTTGGTCACAGTTAGATATATCAGTTTTCCCACTAGCCGTCTAAACTTAGTCTTGTCCTCCAGATATAAATCGTCATCATTCCAGAAGTCTGGATTTAGGTCTATAAGAGTATCAACTGGCTTGGTCCCAATTAAGCCGATTTCCTGCAATAGGTCAAGAGCATATTTCCTTTGGGATAATGAAATGCCATGCTTGCTTCGGGCAATTTCAATCCCTAGGAAATACCGTGGAAGTCCCATGTCCTTAGTGACGAATTGTTGCTTCAAGTGTGCCTTGGTAGCTTTTATTCCTTCAATATCACTGTCGGACACTAGGATATCATGAACATATACAATGAGGACAATAATGCCTAATTGCCCGTGTTTTATGAATACGGAGTGATCAGCTTGACACCTGTGAAATCCGAAATTACTGATAACTTGACTAAACTTGTCAAACCAAGCCCGCGGACTTTGCTTCAAACCATAAATCGCCTTCTTGAGCCTGCATACCATATCTCGCTTCTCCCCCTGAGCAACATACCCTGGAGGTTGCTCCATAAATACAGTCTCATGCAGGTCACCGTAAAGAAAGGCATTTTTGACATTTATCTGATACATCGGCCAGTCTTAATTAATAGCTAAGGAGAATAATACCCAAATGGAGTTTAGACGAGCAACTGGAGAAAAAGTTTCAAGGTAGTCAACTCCATAAGTCTGGATGAATCCTTTTGCAACCCCCCAAGCTTTGTACCGATCTATGGAGCCATCGACACGGTACTTGAGAGTGAAGACCTAGTGACAAGAAACAATGCCAGCATTTGGGGGGAACAAGTTCCCAAGTATCCCAATCAAGAAGGGCAGACATTTCCTCGTCCATTACCTGTTTCCACTTGGGATTATGCAGCGCCTCATGATGAGTAAAGGGATAGATTCTGTAGAGAGAGAAATAGCAAAACTACGATACAAAGGACTAAGTTTATCAAAGGATATATAAAGAGAGAGGATGTGCCGTACAGGAACGTTTACCTTCGCGCAAAGCGATCGGTAAATCGGAGTCACACAAAGGAGGTATGGAAGGGAACCGATCTACATGTGGGGAAGGCGGATCAGTAGTAGTCGGAGGCGCAGTAGACTCTTGTTTGCGTCTTTTGGAATTCACCTGCAAAGGGGGACAACAATCGGGAGGAGGACAAAGAGCAGATAGATTGGCAGGAATAGGTAGAGGAATAGAAGGAGAAGAGGTACCATCAATGGAATAGTAACGGGTGGACTTAAAAAATGTGAAATCAGTAGATACAAGGGATCGATGAGAGACAAGGTCATAACAGCAATATCCTGTTTGCGTACGAGAATACCCAACAAAAATGCATTTGACCGATCGCGGGGATAATTTATCACGATTGTGTGAGTAAATGTGGACAAAGCACACACAGCCAAAGACCCGAGGAGTCGCATGAAATAAAGGCTGATTAGGATAAAGACTTATATATAGTATTGCCCTATGAAAGATACTAGAGGGTAAGCGATTTATAAGATAGCAAGCAATGAGAATAGCATCCCCCCAGAAGGTTTTTGGAACATTCATTTGAGTCAAAATGGTGCACGCAACATCTAAGAGATGTCGATGTTTGCATTCAGCCACACCATTTTGCTGAGATGTATGGGGACAAAAAGTTTGGTGGATAATCCTGTTGCATGCAAAACAGAGATACTTGCTTTTGAACGAACTCCAAGGCATTATCAATACGAAGAACACGAATATTGAAAGAAAACTGAGTTTTTATTTCTTGATAAAAGGACTTTATTACAATAGGGGCTTCAAACCTATCTCTTAACAAATAGACCCACGTGATTCTAGAGTAATCATCAACAAACCAAAGGCAATAGCGAAACCCTCCAACAGACTCGACTCAACTCGACAAGAACCCCAAACATCAGAATAAACTAATTCAAAGGGAAAAGGATGACGCTTTTCGACACGAGGGGGAAAGGAAGCATGGTGATGCTTTCCTAACTCACAGAACTGACAATTTAAACTAGTAGACTTAATAGGCAATAAACATTGTAATATGAATAAGGACGGATGACCTAACCGACAGTGCCACTAAAAAAGGGTAACGGAAGCAAACAGGGTGCGATCATCCACAGGTGCAGCATCCAAATAATAAAGTCCACCGCCCTCACGACCGCCACTAATCGTCTTCCCCGTGTGTAGATCTTGAAAAACACAATAGGAGGGGAAAAAGGTGATGGATAAATTCTGCGTTTTAATGAGTTGAATAATAGATAACAAACTTATAGGAAAATGAGGAGCAAAGAGAACATTAGTGGAGAGTAAGAGTGTTTTTAGGTGTAACAACACCTAAACCCAAGGCCAGAGAAAATTAACCATCTGCTAAACGAACAAATTCAAAGATGGTGATAAAGATAACGAGGAAATATGAGACTTATCACCAATAATGTAGGTGAAGGCACCGGAATCCAATAACCAAGACTCACCTTGAGACTCTACAAAAGCCCCAGGGGTTTGGGAGAGGAGAGAGGTATTGGAGTGAGCCGATAGAGTCTGCAAGAGTTTGTCATATTCTGCATGGCTCAAAATAACCTGATCAGACTCAGGATGAGAAACAGGAGGATCACTGGGAACTGCATTGGCCCACTCAAGCTTACCAAAATTCTGCCAACAGTGATCAAAAACATGATTAGTGCGGCCACAATGTTTGCAAGAAAGAAATTTGCCACAACCACCACAACCGAGACCCCCAATAGATAGGGAACCCCTGGACCCACTACGACCACGACTACGAATGACCGAGGTTGAAGCTTCAACTGGAGGGGTATGTGAGTTTGGGGCTCCTGTGGAAACACGTAAGACCCGAGAGAAACCATTGAGCAATGTGGGAACAGTATCATGAGCCGGCTGACAAGTATTGTCTAAACCAGATAGTAATTTTGCCACCCAAAAATCTTCCCATCGGTATGGGAGAATTTCAAAGTGGATCCCTTTAATGAGGGAATAGTAGTCAGCGACACTGTGACCATCTTGCTTCAAGGAAAAAACTTTTTCATACAACTCGAACACCTGAGATACATTCTTGGCATTGGAATACATGTCATGAACTGTATCCCACATCTCTTTAGCCGATGTTAGGAACATTAAATTAGAGGCAATAGATTCCTCTGTACTATTCAATAATGATGCCATGACGGTATGCTCATCTTTTTTTCAAGTTTTGAACTCTTCACTTTTCAGATCAGGAGGATCCTGATAAACTATGGCCCAATTTGTCATTAGAACCAAGGAATAATTGAAAAGATTGGGCCCCCAAGAGATAATTCAAACCCCGTTCAATTTAATAGTAGTGCCCGGGGTAATTTGACACTCGGTAGAAGAAGACGTCATTCGTAACAAAGAGAATCAGCTAAAAGAAGGGGAAAAAAAAAAAAAATTTGTTTTTTGCGTATATTTTTTTTTGCTTTTTTTTTTGTTTTTTTCTTTTATTTTTTTTTTTCTTTTGAAGAATAACAGCAACAAGTAACATCAAAAACAAAAAAAGAGAAAAACTAAAAAGAAAAGAGAGATCTGCCTAAGAAAGAGTGCCCATCAAAAAGAGATGCCTACACCCACCAAGGGGGCAAGCAGAGAGAGTGATGTGGGGCTCGCGATGAGAGTGTGCGCGGC
Organism: Petrea volubilis; assembly: GCA_026212405.1. Lineage (NCBI taxonomy): Eukaryota > Viridiplantae > Streptophyta > Magnoliopsida > Lamiales > Verbenaceae > Petrea > Petrea volubilis. The sequence continues at coordinate 8,766,682 of CM047883.1, forward strand.
AGGGCGCGCGAGAGAGAGAGAGAGATCCGAAAGGGAGACCCGCTGGGTCGAGGGATTGCAGCGATTTACGCTGCGAGGACCATAGTTGTTAAGAGCGCAAAGCGCATTATAGCGCAAAGGCCTCCTAGGGCTATAGCGCAGCGCGAAGCGCGCGCTTTTATCAAATAAGGCGCACTATATGAAAATATATTTGTATTTTTCATAATATAGCAATATATGAAGAGATTCAAAAGTACTTATAAATTTAAACAATTCTAAACCATGTAAAAGACTAGAAATTAAAGATAACAAGGAAGATAGAGGATAACTTAGTTTAGTCAAGTAACATTAACAGATTCTAGGATATTTCAGCAAGTTTGAAAGCATAGTTTCAGAGAATGTATAGAGTAGAGGGCAGATATTTTTTCTCTCTTTTTTGTGGTTACGTTCTGTGCTCTCTTTTGAAAAACCCCAGCCCTATAGGACTCTTTTCTGACTGGTCTTTTAAAAAACCCTAGCTGATTGCATATGGGACTCTTTTCTGTTGTCCTTTTTTGGAAAAACCTCGCCCACTACACATAGCGCTCAAACCGCTCGATACCATGTTGAAAGAGAAATTGAGCGACGAGAGAAATTGAGAGGAGAGTTCTATTTTTGTGTGTATAATTTACAATAGACTCAACCGTATTATATAGCGATTAGGGAACCCTATACAAGGAAATACAATATTCACATTCCTAAAATACAAGACTAAACCCTAGTAACTTACGCTTAATAATTCTAACACTAGAATTACAAAGAGCAGCTCGGCTGAAATTCAAACATATTTTCTTGTCCATACATTTTATCAATGACACTCTTGTAGCTTTTACCAGTTAGCTAACAATAAGATAAATGGAAGTGGCTGAGGATATAATTTCAGTAACCAAGTATAAAGAAGTTCAAACAACCAAAAAGGAACACTTATTCAAGAGATGAAATTACTTCATCCCACCTGAAGATATTCCATACTGCTTCCTAAATTCCCCTGCATCACCTTTAACTTTCCACTCCTTGTCTGTACATTTGTTAATCTGCAAAACAAGTACCTCAAGAATATCACCCTAAGACATGGATGAGCAGCAAAGTTCTATTAAATACTCCTTCCATCCCAAAATTAGATGTCATTGAGAAGTGAAGACTGAGCATCTTTGCACAATTGACCTTAGAATAATTGTTAATATTTTAGTGACGTTAAATCCTTACATTAAATAAAAGGGTGCTTTTGCAATAACCCAAAAAATAAAATAAAATAAATAAATCCAGTTCAGTAAATGAATTTCGTTTCTCGATCATATATTCCTTTCATAGGACAGTGGCGAAATCTTCACCAGAAGTATTCAAAGAATAGCTAAGAGTTAAGTACATTAGTTTTCACCTTTAGCTCCAAAACATCTTCTAATGTTGGATGGCCCACAAATGTTGCAGCTAATCCATTTGATCTACAGACTTCCGCCTCAAATGGAAGTATACAGAAGATATGATCCACAAACTTGGACAGCCCTTTAAGTCTTGCTTCACCTCCTCTCCATGCCCAGAAAGACGGTGCTACGTAGTGAAAATGTTGAGGACTAGCTGGTAGTCTGTACCGACCATATCTAGCTGCAAGAAGTATTTTCCCATATTCCTACAGCATTTTTTTTTCCTCTTTGAATAAGGAAAAAATGGAAAAGCTTTTTAAGAACTTAGAATGGTCCAAGGAAAATTACCTCGCAGTTGCTTCAGAAAACGGAAGGAAAACCCTTTTGAGTCTATCGTCAGCACCACATGTGGCTGAAAAGTAAGAGCTGACTCAACAGTCTCTTTCAACTTGGCCTGAGATTTTGCAGTTTAGACTACAATGTGTTCATGGTATGTACCCAAGCAGGGACTGAGCCAGAAATTTTGACTTGAAGGGTGAAATAGAAATTTTGACTTAAAGGGAATTGTTTAACTCAAATAAATATACGCATCAAATATAGCTCTATATAGAAACCCACCCCCACACCCCAGCTACATCAGTGGTACCAAGTGGAAAATTAGAAGACCAACCAAACTGCAACAGAAGTAAAAGTCTCTTCTCCATTGATCTGTGAAAGTAAGATGCGGCAAACCTTACCCTGAATATTCTAAGATGCGGCAACAACTCCCATATGCCCATGACTGCAATATCTTCCATAGGAAACAAAGACTTCAACCCTTGCAGTGACATCATCAACCTAAAGAAAGGTCGAAGCGAAGTTATCATGAAAATTTTCTTTCTACACTCTAATATTTGTATGATGCACAGATGAACTGGAGGGCTACCACAGGCAGTCCTCTCTAAATATGAACTCAACCACTTCAAGACAATGTAGCGCTCATCAACATAAAACCTCATTGTATACAGGCAAACATCTGCAATTGCAATTGGCCTTGAAGGATTTGAAGGGAAATATTTCAAATGGCTTCATATTAGAAGGATTTCGAGTCCACTATAATGACTCAAAAAATAGCTCAATATAGGAGTGCAAGAATTTGAAATTCATTGTAAAACAAAATTACCCAAGCAAGGTCATAGATTTATTATAATAGATTGAAACCCTGAGCTCGAAATCCATCACACCAAACATAGTTTAAAGCAATACTACCACTTTGAAGTAGAAACAATTTCATAACACTTTCTTGCACTCATAAACGAGTTGATGACAGCCAAAGTAGTCTTGAACTGGGTTAAAATTAATTGTTTTCCCTGTTAACTGGATAGCTCTGTATTTATAGTTCTGCTCAGTCAAGCAGGACATGTGGCACCTCATGATTATGGCTTTTGCAGTGCACACGCGTGTTCGAAAAGCTTAATGATTTAACACAATCAGTCAAATTCAACTAAAATATCCGCATTGCCATTCGTCAATCCAAATAAAATAGGAAGCACAAGAAGCATTCTTTCATATCTTAGTCGTCGAAACTCTTATCATTTTTTTGCTGCAAAGGAATCCAAATTTTATAGACTTTGTCAATCTGGACTAATGTGGAGGCCGCCGTATCAGCCATGAGGCTCATTCCATCATGAAAACTGGAGTGCTCTACTTAAATGGTCATGGAGACTGCGCAGGAGTGGTTGGTATTTCTATGACTTGAATCATGAACGTCAAATAACTATGTAACAACCTTACAACTCCAAGACATGGACATAGTCTTGAAATTAAAGGGACCTGAAAAAAGCTCTGATCTTATGTTGTTTTACTAATTCTCTCCAACCTGAAGATGAATGAAACCTTACATAAGCTTAACAACTAAAAAAAATTGTTCACCCAAAAGGGTTATAGAAAGAAATCATGAACATACTTATAAGCCCCAATATCAATAACAAAATTGATAAATAGCTTAGTGAAATACTAAGTTAAATCATTCTTACCCTCCCACACCCTCAAAACGGACAGGAACGGGGGAAAGCCTTCTCAATGAGTTCATGAAGCGCGAAGCAATAATGTCCCCGGAAACCTCTCCAGCAACGATAAAGACTCTGAGTTCCCCATCTTTTGAAGCCCAATCTCTCACACACTCTCTGCTTGAAACTGACATTAATGACCGAAAGAAGCTCGTTTTCATGCCAGTATTCACTTTCCATACGCCTCGCAGAAACATACTTCTTTGCGGCAATATCACAAACACATTGACGGAAAAAAAAAATGTAATCAAATAAGAATTAAACATAAATATTCATTAACTGCAGAAAAACAATGAAATATTTTGACATAACAATTACAATTTGCTTCTGTTTCCCCCTAAAATCAAGAAATCTACATATTTTGGCATGCCAATCATTTTTCTCAAAACCTTAAAAAAAAAAAAAAAGAATTCTTCCATTTTATTTTTTATACTTACTACAACCAGTGCTGGAATTGAAATACTGGCGTTGATACGAAATGGATTGTCGTGATTTATGTGTTCGTGTATATATACACATATATATATACGATTTTGGTCCAAAAAGTTTTTGGTGGATTAATTGGAACTGAGAATGAATGAACAAATTAATGAATTTTTACCTTTTCCACACAAAGAGGTAATATTTTTTCACCAAAATAAAAGGTTTAATCAAAGTAACCTAAATTGTTTTCTTTGGGGCGACCTTTATCAGCAAAACGCCGCTGCCGGGTGCTTTTTTTGGTTTTCCGGATTAAAAACTTTGGGTAAATTACTCTAAGCACTTCAATTTTTATTTTTTATAGTATTTTCATTTTGGTGGGGGTGTAGGTTAAGTACATAGCTTTGTTTGCACTACGAGTTATGTTTGGTCTAGCGGACTATAAATTAAATAACTTTATTCTAATATTTTTGATATTTTATAATTTTCGAGCCTGAATCGGCTTTCCACTTTATTTAGAGCTTGGTAGCTTATTCGAATTTGAACTTCCTCGTTTCTAGATGTGTGTTGAGCACGTGTTATTTATTGGTGGCATTTGATTATGCCAATCCCTTATTCAAAAATCCAGATGGGTTATTCAAAAATCCAGATGGGTTTCGGTTTATATCATATGCCCAATTCTATTGGCATTTTAGTTATGTCAATTTCCAGACTTCTAGTCATGTTTGCTTTACCATTTATTTTTTGGCCGAATGGGTTGTAAATTAACTAATTTTATTCAAATATGTTGGTCTTGGCTTGTGCCTTAATGCGGGCCGACCTGATTTTTCCGGAATGACTAGACCTGAAATTAATTTGGCATGATTATAAAATTAGCTCACTTCAAAAAATTCAAAAATTTGTTATTTTTGAACCCAAACAACTTGGATTCTTTGGTCATGCCCTTAATCGGGTGTTTGTGACCATACATATTTTCCTAAATATATATATATATATAATACAAATGAATAAAATTTCAAAAAATGTAATCGTAGAATATCACTGGCCATCACTTGATCCACTTAAGCTAGAAATGTTTATCTATGTTGTTTTCAAGTCTTGGGAAAACCACGGAAGAGAAATCAGGAGGGGTGAGATGTGAACCCGATTTAGGGATTTTAGTTGGGAAGCAAGCAAAAAATTGATGAAATGACATTTAAAATGTCATTTCCATAGAAAAATGAAAACGAAGTCCCACAAATTGGGTGTGTAATGCAGTCATGGCCATGGAGTTTCTGTTAACTTCATTTTTAAAAACTTAGGGTTCTAAATGCCAATTAAAAAATGGTAAGTTTTTTCCTATTGATTAGTTGTAAGATAGGGTGGGTAAATGCAAAAAACCCATTCAATTAATGCTAGTTGATATATTGAGTGCATTGCATCTAATCTATATTGTTCACATAAAATTTCGTTTCTACAAATACAAACTACAAGTTAAGAAAAATATGTGATAAATATTTGAAAAGAATATGATTTAGTAGAAAATAATCCCTAAACGATTAATTCTCTGATTCTTTTCTCTAAATTTGACTTAATCTTCCACTAACGTGGTTCATAAGCTTCGTGGTCTGATTACGAATCAAACGCCGAAAATTTCGATAAACACCGTGAAGAATGCCGTAAACACCATGGATTTGACTTAACTTTGACTTGGAGAAAAAAGTCAATTTGCCAGTTTAACACCTTAATTTGCAGATCGAATGCTTTATATTGATGATTTCTGCGAAGAATGCCTTGAATATCACTTTAATAACCGTGGATTTGATTTTGGAAAAATGGAAAAATGGCAAAACGCAGGGCTGGCACCTTGATCCCAGATTGAACGCCTTGATTTGATAACTTTTGCAAAGAACATTGACAATTTTACTTTTGATCTTTACGAATCTTCTTGAACTTGTCTTGAGAAAATTTTGGGATCTTCTTGGCTTCTCTTGCTCTTGAAAACTTCTTGATGGTCTTTTTTTGAGCTCCAAATGACCCCTATTTATAAGTGTTTATACAGGGTCTTCGAATTGCTAGCAACTTCTTCGGTATTTATCTCTTTAGTATAAAATATTATTAAATAGAAAAATATCATTTACGTGTCATGATTTGATTGGTCATATAACCAAATCATCACTTGTCACTATTTAATTGGTTTTAAACTTTCGAACTGCACAACTTGATTTGATTGACCTCATTGGCCGATGAAATAAATATTAAAATATTAATTAAAATTAACTATTTAATATTGAAATTAAATTAAAAAATTGAAATATAAATAGAAATTTTAATTAATATTTAATATTTTAATTTACAGTACTTGTCGATTTTTTTTGATTGGATGAAATTTAATCACCAACACATATATCTCTAAAATTTACGTACTGTTGTAGCTCATCTAAGTATGAGGAAACCACACAGGTGCAAAGACCTTAATTAATTTAATTATAAGTGTTCTTTTCTATTTTAAGATTTTCAATTTTGTCTCATATGATATTGATCTAATTTTTTATAAACATACTTGTATTAGCAACCTGCCATCCATTATAAAGATCACCTCTATTATAAACCTATTCACTCCCACCTCATTAGCATGCCTTTACAATTTGGAGATGGGTGTTTCCCTCTAGCGTTTAATTTCCCTAGGAAAAACTGCTATTCAGAAGACAAATATTCGGAAAAGAAAGTTATTGATATTACTGGGGACAAAAAAAGGAAAAAGAAAAGTAGCATACACTAATGGAAAGAATAAGAAGCAAGCTATAGGCACACTTAATCTGATCGATGGAGAAGGACTGTCGGGAGCTATGAAACTCTTCTACTAGAATGGCCAAGGCCTAGGGGGACCCTAGACAGTTTGTGGCATGGAGAATTATCTCCGACTATGCTCCCCATCCTTAGTTTTTATTAAAACTCATTGTAATGAAATAAAAATTGAAAGACTGAGAAATCGTTTTAATTTATTTAGTTTTTGTGTTAAATCCATGGGTCGCAGTGGCAACCTTGTTTTATTTTTAAATAAGAATGCTATTGTTAATTTGCTCAATTAGTCTCATAATCATATTGATGCCATGGTATTAGACAACGTTGGATCCTCTTACTGGCAGTTGATAGGCTTTTATGGCGAGCCACAAGCACACCTGTATAGCAGAATGTGAGATATTCTTAAACACCTTAGTTGACGCTCGCTTGCTGATTGGATTTGTGCAAGTGACTTCAATGAAAAACTATGGGGATCAGAGAAGGGGGGTGGCCTTTCAGACCAAATTTTTTGATCAATGCATTCAAAAATACAGTTGACACATTGGGCCTTCATGACCTTGGTTTTTAGGGGATGAGTTCACTTGGTCTAATAATAGGGAAGCACATTTTACTGTAAGGGAAAGACTTCACAAGGCACTGGCGAATGTCAAGTGGAAGGTGCGGTTCCTAGAATTGCAACAGTTACACATCTGGGGACATGCTACTCTTACCATAAGTCGTTACTGATTAACACGAACCTGACTCCACCATGCTCGATCCTAGGACGCAGACCTTCTCGGTTCAAAGCCATGTAGGTCAGAAGCGGAAAGTGTGAGAAGGTGATTCAGGATAGCTGGGAGATGGGGAGGGGGGGACTGAGTGGCACATTGGTGGATGGAATCTTGAGTAAGCTAGATGAGTGCAGAGTGTATAACGACCCCGTAATTTCTTTATATTTTATTAAAAGAAATAATAATTTTCACATAAAAATTTGTACAAATACAAGAGTTACTATTTTCAAAAATAATACAAGTAACTTTATTGTGTAAAAGGCTTCAAAATGCTTCCGCTGTGCCACTCTGATATGCTATCTCATTTCTTTTTAAAAATAGTCACATAGAGAAGAATCAATGCAACGGTTTTGTAAAAATTTCACTTAATCACATAAGGGGCTCGTGTGTATAATATATGCACATAATAATTTACATAACACTTTACCTTTGAATCACACTATAGTGATCATAATTTCCTTATATCTCCTATATCATAATATTACAACCGTTCACATCATTAATCCTAATATTCCATCTATTCACACCAATTCCATCCGTTCACATCGGTAGTCATATCCCAAACTATACCAATTTCCTACGACCCATAACCAATACATGGAACACTCCATCCATGCAAGATGGGATTATGACATGGATAGTGAGAATTATTTTAAGACTGGCAAACCTATTGCCGCCCAGCCGTACTTTAGCCCCATTCACACCAATAATACAATTGGGCTCGACATGCACAAATAAAGATTTTCACATAAATATATTCTCACATAATTTCATGATTTCATGCTTTAGAGCACATATTGGACATAATAAGGCATGAGCATAAACTAGAGCATATAAATCCAATTAAGCAGTACTTTAAACATTGTGACATCTAACTCGTAGTAAAACATGATTCCTAGGCCTATTCTAGCACAATAACACTTAAGTATGTAAAAGCATAGAACAACTAAACTTATGGAATTAAGCAAAATTTCTACCTTAAAACTTGCATTCTTGATATCTATATATGTGTGTGTGTGTGTGTGTGTGTATGTATATATATAACCATCCATGTGTGTAGAGAATAGTGAAGTGAGTGTGTTTGTGTTGTGTGATGGAAATGAAGATCATCCCCCTCCTATTTATAGTTGTTGGCCAAGAAACAAGATTATTTTATAAGGTTTTATCTTGTTAATTAATGTGATTTTCCAACTAGGCTTATCATTAATTATGTTCACACCTAATTGTGGTTGTAATTTACACAAGTGTTACCCTAAATAATATGAGTTATACCCTAAATTATATTATGTGTAAGCCTAATCTAATATGATGCTAACAAGTGTCTTTCTTTTAAGATTAACCATACAAATATTACCTAAATTTAGTAAGATTTATACAAGTGTCTACAATCTTGATTTTTCTAGTAGCTTGGGCGTATAATTTTATTAATTAAAGATAGTGATATTTTTGGACATGTGCATTATTATCATCCTATTACATGTGTATATATATATTTATTTATGTTTTTAATTTTGAAATATATATTTTTAAAATTTTTAAAATATGTAATATATAGTTATATAGTAGTATATTTTCGAAAATAGTGAATATATTTTCTTAAATTTTCAAAAAATCATAATTAGATATTTACGTGTGTAAAATATCGATATATTTATGTAAATATTGATTTTAGAGTATTTTACATTATGCTATAAATATTTTCGAAATATAACTATATGTATATATCCATGTATGTTAATGTGCATGAAAATATTTCCTATAAATTATACACATATTATATATGCACACATACACACATATACATTGTAAAACAAATTGTATTGTTCACATAACTATCATATTTCTTGTAAGTAATGCACAATTCTTATAAAGAAAATAAGAATTACATTAAACAATATCTAAATATTCACATATTTGTATACATATTAATCTTCTCTAAAATCCTACCTTATCTTATGTAACCTTATCCAAAATCTTATCATATCTTATGTAATCTTATCTTATCCTAACAAGATCTCATCCTATCTTAACACTTATTAGGGGAAGTATTATTTGGACAAGTGTATAATACTAGAAACAACCCAAGTTTATGTATATATGTATATAAATATATATATTAAAAAATAATGTGTAAGTATATGTCATTAATTTTGAAATTTATGTTATATATTTATATATTTTCAAACTTTACATATCATATATTTTATAGTTTTTGAAATATATATGTATATATTGATTTCAAAATATAAAATACTATATATATGACTTTATTAAAAATAATTCCTATCATTATAATTTTAAAAAATGCATGTATAGAATTATATATATTGATTTATATGCACATAAGTAGAATCAAATGGTTAGTATGAAAACATAGTAGTTATTGCACATTTCACCTATAAAATAATAAAACACTAAACAATTTAATCATATAGTTGACATACGAAATAATAATCATATAAAACACTAGATGATTTAATCATATAATTAACTTATAAAATACCTAAAAGTACCGGGTCATTACAAAGTGGGTCTTAAGAAGTGGAGCTAAAATAGTTTTGAAAACCCAAGAACTAAGACACAAACCTTGGAAAAGAGAATGGCGGAGTTGAGGGAATGATGCATAACACCTGAAACCTAAGTCATAGGAGGACAAAATTAGAAACTGAATCCAAGAACTAAAAAGTAGAGAGGAAATCAAATGAAAATAGAGAAGCAAGATGTTATGGCTCAAAGTGGGCAATAGAAACACCCTTTTTTTTTTCATAATAAGGCATCACAGGGAAAGAAGAATAATGACATTTTGGGCCTTCGAAATGAGAATGGGATCTAGCAGGAGGATGTGGAGCAAATCCAGGATGTGATTGCACATTACTTTGAACACTTATCTACATCAACCAGATTGATGAAGCTCTTGGGATGATCAACCTGATGATGGAGGAGGAGGCGTAAAGGGAACTCTTGAGATGATGTTACCTCTTGTGTTCTATATTTCCTAAACGATCACGGGTGTGAGAGGACACTCATTTACACACATATAGTCTTAATCCCTAAAGTATCAAACCCCAAACTTGTTTTTCATTTCCATTCCAGTAGTTTATTTAATGTTGTTTACAAGTTAGTTTCGAAAGTGCTCGCTAACTGCATTAACTCTTTTGAAACCATTATCTTAAAAATAAGACTAAAGGAAAAGCTAAAACTAAGACTAAAGAAAAAAGATAGTTTGACATTATCAAGATTTACGATAGGGTGGACTGGCAATTTCTTAAGCTTACCCATAGCAGCATAGTCCCCCCCCCCCACCCAGTCTAGACTATTATGAAATGTGTTACATCCCCTTTTTTTTCTTTTATACTTAATGGCTCTCAATTTGATCTTATGTTCTTGAGTAGGGGATTTGCCAAGGCGATCCCCTATCACCCTATTTATTTTTATTTTGTGCAAAGTTGTTTATTTGCTTAATCCAGAAGGAAGATGGGGAGAATAAGATCAAGGAGGTCGAGATATGTAGACGAGAACCAGCCATCATCCACTTGCTCTTTGCTGACAATACGTTTATATGTTGTCAGGTGGCAGTCGAAGCTGCTAAGTATATTGAATCAATCCTAAACAGGTATGCACTTGTCTCAAGGGAAGAGATTGACTAGAATAAGTATGACGTGGTTTTTAGCCCCAGCGTCTGTCGTGAAGTTCAAGAAAGGGTGGTTGCTAAACTGGGGATAAAGGGAGATCTAGAAGCATGATTTATATTTGGGCCTTCCTTCAATTGTCGGGAAGTCCAAGAGTATTGTATTTGCATGATTTGAGAGTAGATTTGGAAGCGGATCAATAGGCGGTCCGAGAAAACATTGTCTGTAGTAGCTAAAGAGATTCTCATCAAGGTAGTTTTACAGGATATACCCACATATGTGATGAGCTACTTTATGTTGCCAGACAATTTAATTCGGGAATTAAAATCGATGATCAGGAGTTTCTGGTGGGAGAATCACAGTAAAAAAAATACGTAGATTGCTTCGAATGAACTACGTAGGAGTAAGTAGGATGACAAACTTGGTTTTTGGAACCTCAAGGCTTTTAACTAAGCAATGATAGTTAAACAAGCATGGTGGCTTGTGTCTTGAACTAAACTTGTTGTTAGCCTAGGTTCTAAGGAATCAGTGCTTTTCGGAGGGGGACCTCTTTACCACAAGACTTAACTTTCGGGCTTTGATCACATGGTGGAGTATCTGGGAGACCCGGAAGCTAGTATGGGATGGCTATCGACTATGGTGGGCACAGTTGAGACAATTCGTATATAGGACGCTCCATGGCTTGAGAGACCTTGAATCTTTAAAACTTTCCCATCGCGGCCTCAAGACTGCTCAAAAGTTTATGTCAAAGACCTTATGAAAGAGAGGGGTGGGGTATGGGACGAAGTATAGTGAGATCTTTACTGTAGGAGTAGGATGCAGACGAAGTACTAAAAATTCCCCTTGAGCGTAACTCATATCTGAGCAGACCGATGTTGTATTACACATAGGATGGCAGGTTTATTGTTTGAAGCGCACACTATCGGGTGGTTGAGGTTAGAGATATACCGTTTGGGTCATAGGGCTTTGGGACTCTATCTTACAACTAGTAATCTTCAAAAATGGCATGCCAGAGAGGATAGTACGTATCTATAGTATGGTAGGGTAGAGGAAGACGTAGAGCATGCTCTTGTCATGTGTGATTACACATGTCAAGTTTGTGCTCTATAACATCTACCATGGCACATTGTCTCGATGTGGGAGGTGGATGTACAAATTGGCTTACACGCATAGGGGACACCTTAAATAATATAGAAATGGGAAGGGCGGTCACGGTTGCTAGGATATTGTGGTGGAAGTGAAATAAAAACCTGACAAGAGAGGACTCACTAAGTGCAGAGGATTTAGTACAAATCACATTAAGTTATTTTAGGCTTTTGTTGCATCTAGGGACCAAATTCGATGACGCAAGTAGATCGGAGTCTGGCGGACTAGACTCCACTATTGGCAGGCATACTCAAGTTAAATTTTGATGGGGCACTCTTCCAAGCCAGTAAGGAGTATGTAATCGGTATAGTGGCAAGGTATAATAATGGCAGTTGTGTGGGCTAGTTATGGAATCACCAAACTCGTATCATTGAATCGAGAACTGTGGAAGCGTTAGAAGTCCGCGGAGGCAGTTGTTCTAGCTAAGAGACGTGGCTATTTCACAACTTATAAGTTATTTCAAAAATTAGTTGGGAGAGCTATTTATTCTTTCTTTTTTGAGCTTATAAGCTCTTAACAATTTTTTTTTTTTTTTTTAAATTATAAGTTTCTTTACTTAAAAATTTATCAAAGACTATTGGGGAGCTTATAAGCTGAGTCAAACACTCTCTAACATAATGATGATTTTGTTATTGTTAAGTCATTAACCTATTAAGTTTAGATGATGATGATGCAACAACAACATCAACAACAACAACAATAATAATAATAATAAAAAATAATCTATCGCAGACAAGATTATTACTATAATATAATTACCATCTATGTATTAAAACTTGAAAATTTAGTAATGTGAAAAAATAATTAAGTGGGTTAACTAATCTAGTTGTTCCTTAAGAGCAGTTCAGATCAACAGGTCATGGGCTTTGCAGTTTTTGACAGAGGGCTTTTGATTGCTACTTTTGCCTTCTACTCTCTCGTTCTGCTTGCACTCACTTATTTTATCTCTTCTGGATTTTGTTTCTATGCCTATTTTTTCTTTCCTATTTTTCTTGTACTCTTTTGTAATTATTCTTGTTTTGATCACAGGTTACTGTTTGGCAGTGGAGGCTATTGATCTGGTGGATGTCCCAATATACTAGGGGTCTGGTAATCTTCGAGGCATTATCAATTGCACTCTTTCAGTGGCTATGTAGGAGGCGTAGTAATTGCTAAAGAAAGCTTTAACTTTAACAACGACAGAGATAACTGATGATTCGATCTCAATCTCGGAGGAGGCTTTCTTAGTAGGGTGAGTGGTCTCACAAAAGCCAGTGAAATTGGAGTATTTCTGGAATACTCTCTCTTCAGCCATCAACCCGATGGGGAATGGACATGAAACAGTTAGAGGGAGGCTGCTTCTTGATTTGCTTCTATCAAATATTGGATTGGAAGAGAGCCCTTGAGGTGGGCGAGAAACCACAGCAAATCCTACAGCAATTTCCCTTGCCTTTTCTGGTATTTCTCATGGGATGATATTAGTTCCTAAAATTGTGCATTCACACTTAAGCACTTCTCACTATAGGTTAGATGCTATAGACCTAGCTACTCAGACTGTGGGCTTTCCTCCTACCCGACCCAATTACCACCATATTACTAAGTTTTAGACCCGAACATCCCATCCCAATTATAACCACCAACACAAAAATACTCCAGTCACACCGGTCCAAGTTCATCAATTATTTCCCTTAAATCACATAAATAACGTTGATCAAACCTGGGAACATTCTCAAATTTAGCATCTCCCAACTCTTGACCCAAAAATAGAATAAGCAATTCGCAAACCTGTGCCATGCAAATTCTTACACAACCTAAATACGAACCCAAGCGAAAACCCTTAACCATTATCCATCATTGTCATGCCATTATACCTATCCAACTTGAGAGATTCGAACCATTATACCAACAGATTAACCCGCTAGCCATCACCCCATCAAGCACCCCTTGATCGTGGGACAAGCCCAATAATATTTCGACAGGATTTTAGCAACACACCATTCTTATTTGGAGATTGTGGCCCTAACCTTGTTTACAACTATGGCATTGCTGACCCTATCTCGGATCCCAAGCAAAAGCAAAGCAAGATAGTTGTCAATATCACGATAAAGAGGAAGTCGGGTGGGACATCAAAAGCCAATAAGGGTCTGGCCATCTGTAAGCTTATGCTCATTGAAAAGACTACAGTAATAGCGGAGGTTGTGGGGCAGTGCCACTGAGAACTAGGGAAGCACACCTCCTGCTCCACCACCAAGTTCTTTGGCGTGGGGTCAGAGTTTTCAAGAATTCTCCTTTCGAGGGGCGTGGTGGCTAAGGTTTTCTCACTATCACTTTGGGGTTTATTGAAAAAGAAGTTAAAAAGTTAGCAAGAAAAGTAAAAAGAGTCACCTATTGAGATGCTTTATTTACCTTGGTAAAGAAGATAATCTCTACTCTTTTCTCTCCAGCGAAATGCTCAGAATTTTTATTTTTTTTTGGCTCAATGAATACATATGGTTACTAGGGAGTAATTATGGTGAGAAATGCTAAGAAATCCCTAGAAAAGAAGGCCTTCTATTTATATGGTGAGGAATGCCAAGAAAGCCAACCATCATTAAAGGAAAAAAAAAACGTCACTTACAATGGTTACTAGGGAGTAATTATGGAAGGGGAAACGCCCTTGTCATTATGAAAAGGCACCACCAAGACTGACAGGGGATAGGCACATGCCATACATCCCCCCAAAAAAGCGTGAGCTGTTAGAATTCAAAAAGTGTGACCTTTTATACGAAAGAGTGGTTTCATATTCAAATTCAAAAAGGCGATTGACAACCTATAAGAGAAAAGCAACTATAGAAGTTGACATCATCGTTAACTCAAGATTGGGGGGACTAATGATATGCTAGGTGCCTTCTCATCCAAACACGTTAGCACCTTGCCAATCAGCAAAAATCTCAAATGTACGGCCAAGTATCCTCGAAAAACTTAATATCCTCGAGAGAGCATTTGCATGAAATAGGCAGCCCCTGAGTGAATTCCACGAGAGGGGATACGCTCCTGGGCTTACCTCTCGATTGGATCTGCAACTAAAAGGCCACAAAAAGAGACCCTAAAGGGTCCTCAAGGCCCCATTTGATAAACAATTGAAACTTCAGAATGTGGCATTGAGAGACAAGGGGGCTTTCGAGGGCGTGTTCACCCCATCAAGGGCATGAGTCCTCCCAGGCCATTGTTTTCAAGTTTGTCAACAAGACCCAAAGATGAACCTTAGCTGGCAATCCAACTAGGCTCCGCACCTACCTCCACCAAACTTGTAGCTGCCGCACATGGGACCGTTCTATCAGCCCCAAGAGAATTAAATGCTCTTTAATAAAGGCCATCTTTGGCATTAAATGCACAAGATATAAATTTAATGTGAAATGAAGCCCCCATTAGTAAAAGTAGGGCCCGACCACCTCTTTACAGTTCAAGAAGTGACAAAAAATATGTCCACTTATACTTCATTGGTCAAATCAGCTAGCTAATCACCATCAACCATGCCAAATCAAAAACCCACTCGCATATAAATAGGCAAAAAGCTCTCCCAAAAAGGTAACTGAATTGACCTGAACTTTATTTTTGACATCCTTCTTCTAGAAGATTATTGCATTTCTATTGTTCTCTTCTCTAGAAACCCTAGAACTAACTTGAGCGTCGGAGAGCCTACGCTGGTGCAAAGCTGACTAGTCTCACGTACATTCCTCTCTCTTTGATAGGTGGGCCGCCAGCATATCACTTGAAGCGTATCAAATGTCGACACATGGTCAACCAAAAAACTTTGACACGTGGTCAACCAAAATTCCATTATTTTCAAGCATATTTATACTTAATTCCTTAAAAATTACTCCTTAAATTATTTTCTTAACTATAATTTATCATTATATCCATTGGTTAGTTTTTTTATTATTAACTCTTCATCAATTTGTGCAAATTTTTAGATTTTGTGTGTATATATATATATATATATAATTATCTTTTATCTTCATTTCTTTTTCTTGATCAACTCCTATTAAACTCTTTATCATAATTACTATTTTAAACTCATTGATTACTTGATGTTGACCCAAATTCATGTTTGTCATCACACATGAACTTGGCCAGATTTTTCAACAATATGCAATTATTAACTTTTGTCTATATGTATGTCTCTATAATAATAATAATAATAATTGATGCGGGTCACATGTGGGAGTGATTGATCCGTTCGGTTGATTCAGTTGAATATATGGTAGGTGAAGTTGATCGAGAAATCTAGGGCCTACAACAAGGGAAAGACAACGTGAGCTAGCCGAGATGGGTATCGGCTAAGGCTTGACCGATGCTTAGTAAGTGACCGGATTGAGGAATGATTCGAGCAAAGTGGGTAGATAGAAAAGCAATTAAGTCCTTTTTACTATAAATGCAGGGGTATTTATAGCGTGGTCATGTACATCTTCCCCTATAGGGCCCTTAGAGGCTTAATAGGCCATTATGTGATGATGTGGAGTGACTCATAAGCCTAAAGGTTGGGTCTAGTAACATTACGTGGCTCCAATTAATGAGGTATGGGGTTAGGTTGTCCCACACCCTGAGCCGACAAAGCATTTAATGCCAACGTGGGTTGATAGGACACGGTATGTGTCTGGTTGAAACTGAATTTGATCGTACAACTCTAACTCAATTCTAATCGTTGATCGAACAAACCTGGCCGAAGTAGCATAAGTCCAATCGAATGAACTGGGTCTGTTCTTTATCAAACGAGTTTTGGGGATCACACGTGGCATGAGTAGGCTGATCCGACACATGCCGAGTCAATAATAATAATAATAATAATAATAATAATAATAATAATAATAATAATCTAATAGATGTTTAAAGTGACGTCCATCTTATGTGTCAATTACTTATTTATGTAGACAATGAGGTGGACAAGTTGTCATTTTATTATTTTGCCTTATAAAAACTTTTCCATATTTAAATTTTAACTTTTTAATTCACATTAAAATCTTTCTATAATTATACTACATAATACCATTATTTTCAATAATTTATCTCTAACTCCTTAAATTGCTCCTCATACTTAATTTATAGTTATATCCATTCATTGCTTTTTCTAATTGTTAACGTTTTATCAATTGGCTTGAATTTTTTTAGATTATATATATATACACACACACATATAAGTTTCTCAATATGACAAGTTATGCATTAATTTTGATAACAACGCCTTTGATTATTGCTTACTTTTGCATTTATTGTCATAACTATTAATTTCATATTTTGACCCATCAAATTTAACCATATGTGTAAATAAAAGTCTCCCAAAATCTATATATAATTCATTTTCGTTATTAAATATCCTTGCATTATAATTATCTTTTACTTTGACTATTTTTTTCTTAATAAACTCCTATTTATTTTTCATATGCACGTGGTGTTTGTATCTAATGTATAAATATAAAGTAAAATGGTGTGATGAGAATATTTTAGATCTATCGTTTATGTGGCATTGAGATAGACACTTTATTTTTTTTATCCCTTTTTCCGTATAAACATATTTCCATACTTAGAGTTTATTTAAGTTTTACAAGTTACAGTTTTTTAATTATTGCTTTCCATATTTCACCTCTCACCACAAAAATTATTAATATATCTTTATTCTTTAAAATCCTCATTTTTGTTATATCATTTAATCTTTTATTTGTAAAAAGTATTTAAAATACACGTGTCTAAACAAATGCTATTAAAGCTTTTTTTCTTTTGTTAAATTATATATCATGTCATTATCTAACAATATTTGCTTTATTTATATGTGTGTATCAAAATCACATATTCATCATGTCATTAGATTTATGAAAAGATTTTGAGGACAAGATTAAAGGTTTGAAGAATAAAATATAAAATAAGCTCTCTTATAAAAATATAAGTGGCCCCAAACTAATTTTGTGTACGATTCTCTCCCCCCCCCCCACCCCCCAAATACATCTTAATTTGGCAAGGGATTTTATTTTGATAAGTAGTTAATTTTCACAACTTAATCCGACTTTCTCAGTTTATATATAAACTCCCTTATTAGTTATTATCATTATAGTAAATAATAAAATTTTCAAATCATTGTATTCATATATTGACATATATAAATGACATGTAACCATTAATCACCTCACTAATTAATATCACATTCAGATTTTTATTCTTACAATGTGTTATTTCCTACTAGGACAATCTATAAATTTTTTCATATATATTCCGTAATTAGTTAACTTCATCTTATTTTACCTTGAATTTGGTATATAATTTTTTATTTTTATTTTTATTTTTTGTGATACAATAACTAAGTCAATTATTCCCTCAAATTCAATATCAATTTCTTATCTTATTCCTATAATTTCATTTTCTTTTATTACTTTTCGAATTTTTCATTGAAAACACTCCTTTCTCACTTTATATATTATAAAAATTTTGTACTTCACAGTGACTCACACAATCTTTCCCCTATAAACCCCCACCCTCAAACTACATATCAAATTTAAATACCTTATATATGTATATATATATATATATATATATATATATAAATAAGCATATTTGTGATTCATGTTTGTCAAAAAGAGCCCAACAATTATCAAGTATTTAAAATAAGATGGATTGAAATTGAATTCAAATAAAATAACAAAATTGTTGATTTATTTACAATATTCGACATTTGCTTTAATAGTAATTAAAAGTTTTTATTCTACATAAACTTTTAAAAACTTCCTTGCCTTAGTATACCAAAATTAATATTGAGATCCAAAATATACTATTATTATACAATTTTTAAATATATTTATTTTATCAATTTATGAATGAAAAAGCTCATTTACATCTATCAAATTATTTTTTATAATAGAAATTTATGAGAAAAAATAAAACATTGATAAAGTAGTATATACTTATATGTTGAGAAAGTTCAAGAATTTTCATGGTAAATTAGTATGGAAGTACACCAAGAAGAAACCTAGGAGGTGCATCTATAAAATTAGAGCCCGTTTGGATGTGTTTAAAAAAAAGTGCTTATCGAATGATGCTTTTCATGGTGGAACTTTATTTTTAGCCAAGTAGTTATGTTTGAATACAGTAGTTAAAAGTAGTTTAAAAGGTATTTTTATTTGAAGTTATATTAGGATAGCTTTTACAAAAAGTCCCTTTTTGATTTTTTTTTTCTGGCTTATGCTTTTTTAAAAAATTCATCCAAACACAATCTTTTTTATTTGAAGTATTTTTTTTTCAAAAAATAAGTATTTTTTCTCTAAAAAAGAAACTCCATCCAAACGGACATTATTCGGGTCTAGTTAAAAACTTTGGCAGTGTGCTTTTTTTCTTTTTTTATTTAGTCACAGATTATGTATAACAACAATTAAAATAAATTGCCACCCTGCACATCATGCAGGTTATATTTTCTAGAAATATATATATATATATATATCTATATTATTTTTACAAAATATAAATACTAATTTATAAAAGTAAATATAATTTCTGGAAAAAATTTATAAATCATTGTTTGCTTAATGTTCAGGGTTGGAAACGGTGTTGCCTTTAAATGAGATGGTATATATCAATGAAAACCCAATTTGTAGAACTTTAATCAAGGAAAGTGGTTTTAAATATCAATGAGTATTTAAATGGGCAAAATACACTTTACCCTATTGTATTATGTTATTTGTAACACTTACCCCCCTCTCCTATAGAAAACATCAATTACACCCCTAAAATTGGTTACCCTAAATGATAGTGACAAAATTGCCCTTTGTTCTATCACACAAATGCCTTGACTTATTATCGCAATATCAATATTGGTAGAAGTTATATGATATTTTGTTTCTTAGTAAAGTATATTTTGAGAAGGTCAAACAATTTTCTCAATTACAAATGTTCTTTACAATTAACACATGTATATCATAAAGAATAACAAATACTTAAAACATAATATAATATAAATAAATTTTAACTAATTAAATGAAAATGGTTAAAGTGCTTTAATTTTGTATTCAAAATATTGGATGGATACTATTTCATTAATTGATCATGCACAGCTAAGTCATATTAAGTTGTTCCAAAAATATTTTGTCTATATTTTGTTTTAACTATTTATTTTTTTTCATAAAAATGTCAATAAATATATTTTTTACTTGAGAAATGAACATTTACAAATTAGAGAGCTATTTGACATTTTAAAATATATTATACTAAAAAAAATAAAAATAGAATTTAGAACAATAAGATAAAGTATGTGTACAATGAAATAAGGGGTAATTTTGTCATTATTAATTATTTAGGGTAATCGATTTCAAGTGGGTAAATGATGTTTTTTATAGTACAAGGGGATAAGTGTTACAACAAATATGAATGAATACCCAGTAAATCAACAATAATATTTTATTTTAATTAAAGAAAATTTCAAAATCACCTCAAATTAGTATTTGATCGAAATTGATAAATTATTATGCAAGTGATAATGAAAAATTTGTTTTATTGCCGCAAGATTAATATTTAGACAATGTCAATAGTGACAACATAGTGTCCACGGAGACATTATTGATTATTATTGACACGCCAATGTTGACAATTTAGTGAAAATAAAATCTTGTTAAAAATTCATTGTGACAATTTTCAATCGCCAAGAAGTCACTAGAGCGGTGTCCCTAATCGTAAATATGCCAATTGAAATATTAATTCTTTTTATCATTGAGTGATGTTATGCCAACAAAAAAGTTGTTGTCACAAAAAAAACTTAATTAGTAACAAAATTGAAGGAATTTCCACTTAATACAATTATTGGTGATAAATTTTAAATTTTTCGCTGAAATTACAAATATTGTTTTTGGAAAAATTATAATTTTAGGACTGTATGTTATACCTTATAACAATTTTAGGACAATAATTTTTTTATTTGTAATTTCAGGACATTAACTTTTTCATTTTCAATTTCAGGACATGAACTTGAGATTTTGTGGCATATTTAGGATAAATTTCCGACCAATTTTTTCAAATTTTCGACAAATTTGCAAATATCGAGGTGAGAAATCCTACATGTGCCACAAAATCTTAAATTCATGTCCTGAAATTATAAATGAAAAAGTTAATGTGCTAAAATTATTAGAAGGTACAACATACAGTCCTAAAATTATAATTTTTCCTATTTTTTTGTATTGAGTTCAACATCAACTCAAAAGCTGCTATGTTCGCTTCTGGGCTCAAAGTTATATATGATTCATATTTTTGAATAGCAAAGAGTGATGCTATTTGTTGTTAGGATCGAAAGATAGGAAATCTCACCTATTGGCACTGAAGAGTGTGTGATCTTTTGTTGCTTTGGATAACAATCGGTACATTACATTTCAAGAATAAATAATGTAGTAACAATTTGATTTGTCCCTTTGTTGTTCTCCTAAACTTCTACAGAAATTTATTATTATTTAGATATTTGAGATTCTCTATTCTCAATTATTTAGATATGTTTCACCCCGTATTATCCTTATGACACTCACGTATTTTTTTTCTTTCTTCAATTTATCACTTGTTCACAGTTTTGTATAGGTGTAGAATTTGTATTTAATTAAATAAAATAAATATATGAAACATCAAGATATAGCCGTTGTATGGAAAGCTCTGTCCTTTGTAGTTTCAAATCGTATTGCCAATTGATTCAGTATATCATCTCTCTTTAAAATAAATGAAATAAAATAAAATAAAATAAAATAAAATAAAATCCACTACAATGAATATTTTTGAGAAATTAATTTTGTGGTAAAACATAATCATGAATCAAATGCCTCGGTGTTAGTACTTTTGTTTCACCACACTGAAAATTATAGCACGAAACATATATCTATATATCTATATATATACATATATATATATATATGTAATGTTTCAAACCAAAAAAATAAATTATGAGAACAAAAAATATACTAAACCTTTTCTGGTCAAAGATTAATTATCCCAAATATGGAAAAAACTGTCAAAGCAAGAAAAAGAAATTGGCCTAAAACATTTTAGGCGAATTTGTTTTTCCTTTTTATTAAAAACTATTAACAAAAATGCCTTGTCCATTAGATACAGTGTTCGTATATAAGTAGAAGCAAAAAGAATAGAGAACAATCAAACATCATTTCTCTAGGAATTAAACCATTCAAGATATATACATCATGCATAAATACTTTTTACTATGTTTCTTGCTCTTTGCGAGCTTTTCTTCTGTCATGTCATGTATCTTCTTCAATTTGAAAGCTCATGTTCATATTGTTAACAATCTCCCTCCTGAATCACCTCTACCATTGAAAGCAAGTTGCAAGTCACGCGATGACGACCTCGGAAACCATACCCTCACTTTGAATCAAGATTTCAACTTTGAGTTTTGCATCAATCCATTTTCTACACTGTTCACTTGCCATCTTGAGTGGGGTGAGAGGTTCGCAGATATTGATGCCTATAATGCAAATTGGCCAATAAGCAATCCATGTTATGATTCGTGTTTTTGGCAAGCAAGGAGCGACGGTGTTCATTTTATTGGATACAAGAATCGGAAGCAAATAGGTTTCGTCGTTTGGAGTGCATATAGAAGTTCATAAAAGAAAAAAAAATTATTGAGTGTGTGACATTTAATTGGTTAATCTGAATGGTTTTTGATATGTTAAATTCGTGGAAAATTAAATAAAGTAGTAATAATTTGATTGTGCCTTTGTTGTTCTCCCAAAGTTATATAGGGATGTGTTTTGATTTCTGTATCTTTACATTTGTGCGTACTAGCTCACGTTTTGTTATCCTTTGATCGATGAACAAGTTCTAAGATAATAAATTATCTTTTGCTCAATGAGTACCCTAATTTGAAGATTTTTCTAACATTTATTCTATTAATAAACAAGAATTGAAATGCCAACTGATATCAAATATTTACCGAGAATATATCACTTTACAAAAATGTTTAGTACACTAATTGGAACATTTTCAAATCACAATATGATTAGAGTTTTATCATTTTTCTTTTTTTTTTTAACGTTGGTTCTCCTATTGCACTTATATATATATATATATATATATATATATATAACCATCTATACTCTAACAGTCAATATAATTTTTATGACGAGATTTAGATTTCTCCTGACCTGCCAATAAATGAAATGTTAAATGAAACTGTTAAATAATAAACAAAAAAAATCCAAACAAATATAGCAATTGGGGAGAGCAGAGAGGAGATCTAGAGAATGATATCATAGCATACACCTTGTACATGAAACAAATGCTAAAATAGGAGATGTTCACTCCTACCAAATGATCTAATTTAATACATACAATGTAATTTAAAAAAAATGTCTCAATCGTGTACATATTGTGACACTAAGCTATACCAAATCTTCTTCTTATTCTTCTTCTTCTTCTTCTTCTGCTGCTGCTGCTTCTCCTCCTATAATGGTTACTTTGTAAGTGGGTTTAAGTTCCATACAGCACAATATGGACAGTATAGATCAACAATGAATAGTGGCATGTGCGTACTTGGGAGCTCATAGAATGAGAACGAACTTAATTATTATGGGTTGGTAGAAGAATTGTTGGAGTTAGAATATTTTGGAATCAGAAACAAATTTGTTGTATTTAAACATGACATTTCTGATAGAGGATTTAGAGCCTATCCAAAGTTTGTACTTGGGAGCCATCCAATTCCTCAAGGCCCTTTTCAAGAAGAGACAATGCTAGCACCCCATGAAATTGAACTAACGACTGATCTTGATAAGTCAAACATGTTAGTGGATGATAGCGCAAATCCTGTAGAAGTTCCCCTTGATGAAATTCGAGGTCCACCATTGTCTTCAAGGATTTTTATTGGAACACAACAACAACAACAAGAAGACAACGACGACAACGATGATGATGAAGAAGATGAAGACGAAGATCGTGATGATGAAGATTCTGGAAACAGTGCAATAAGCCAACAAGATAATGATTCAACTAGTAGTGAACATGACATGGATCGCAAAGATTGAATATTTTTTTATTTAGGTAATGGAGTTATTTTTTTAACACTCGTGATATATGTGACATTCTTTATTTTTAATTTCTGTTGAATAATTTCCTTATTTATTTTAAGTTCTACAATATATTTCAATATTTATGTAGTTATTTATCTTTGCAAGTCATGTTAAAATCCCATCCATGCAATTTTTCATCTTGTACATACTTTATGTTTGAATACTGTTAGATGTTTGAACACTCACTGTGTTAAATTTTTATTACATATTTCTTGTATCTTTTAATCTATTGTTGAATCTAATTACTTGTTTTGTCATTACATTTTTGCAGGGCGACTACTAGAGAAATTGGATTTAGTGGGAGATAAAATGGTAGAGACCAAGGATGCATAGTACCAAGACGCCATGTAATTTGTTGGGATTTTTATAATCAATTTGTTTTATCTGTGTTTGCGTCATTGTATAACATTCTTCATTCTTTTTTGGGTCATTGTATAACATTCTTCATTCTTTTCTGGGTTGTATGTTGGGACTTGACTTCATATGCAAAAGTGATATTGGATATTTTGAAGATCAATAATTTATAGATTCATATTGTTCCATATTTGGTTAGTTATATTATTTTATTTTTTATTCATGATTTTAAATGGTAAATTTAGTGAATTGTATAATAGGTTAAAAATATTCCCAAATAATATGATGATAATTTTATTTTTTTATACATTTGTGACAGATTTGTGATCATAATATTTTAAACTATTCAGGAGTTTTGCGGTCACAAATCAGTGGCGTTGTGACCAAATTTTGTCACAATTTAATGGATGAATATTGGTAACAAATTGATAATTAAATAGTCGGTCATTAATTTCGGTCACCGTAGAGGGACCGCTTTGTGACTAAATATGAATAAGACAAACAATTAGTCCTGCATGCCAATCAATCATAGATTTGTCACAATTTAGTGACTGGATATTAGTGATTGACTGTTTGGCCATTGGGTTGTGATTGATAAATTGGTCACACGTAGTGATCGACAACTAAGTTCAGGCTGAAAAATTTGCAAAAAGTAGTTTGTGGGCATTAGTGACTGACTATTACATTGTGACCGGCAAATTGGTCACAAGTTAGTGACTGACAACTTGATCAATGATTGTGACCGATGGACTATAAGCTATGTCATTATCACTAGAACAATTGTGATTGAAATTTTAAAAAATGTGACTGACGTTTCAGTCACTAAGTTGTAACTAACCAGAAAATCAATTACAGAAAAAATTTGTTACAAGGCCTTTTTCGATCGATACATTCGGTTACCAATCAGTCACTAACCACGTTTTGTGATCAATTTTCCTTATTGAATGACCGAAAAATCAATCACAAAAGCTCCATTTTTTGGTAGTGTTTCTTTCTTGATCCTCTTTGAAAATTGTTTTTCCACGTGAGATTAAATTATTGATAATTTCCAAGAACCTTGCTTTTATTTGATTAATTGATTCACTTGCTTTCATTTGAAACATTTAGTATTGGTAAGTAGGTAATATGATTCTTTGTTGACTTACATGTGATGTACCTCTGTGGTTTACTTGGAGTGTGTCCCACATCGTTTTGGTTGTGGCACAGGTACTTAGTTGTATTCTTCTTTTGTGAGTGTACACCATAGTATGTATTTTTCCTTTGCATTTAGTAAGAGCAACTTCATATTTGCATTTGATAATTCTTCATTTTTTTTGTCAATTTTCTTGTCACCATCGATTTTAGTGAAAAAATGGCTCATGGCTAACTACCCTCCATAATCTGAAATCAATTGCAATGAAAATTTCCTCAATCCGATTTTTTTCAGACTAAATAATTGGTTTATCAAATAAAGGAGGTTTTAAGTAGGATGATCCTTTGGCATAGACATTTTGTATGAGGTAGAGCCGTTTGGATCTTTGGCTGAGGTTAGTTTGACCATTTTCAAACCTAGATCGATCTAATACCAAATGATAAATTAAAATGCCATAGAGTATAGGAATGATATTTATTGAACTGAAATTGAATTAGATAGATCATGAGCATAACACTAAACTCTAGTATTTCCAATTACACAAGATATCTTAGTTGTATAACACACTCACAACCCCACCAAATTGGAAGGACTTACAAATTTAAACACAGCTAAAACAACTTGTTTATCAGACTGATGATGAGAAGAAGCTTAGCCAATCTGATCAATGCGCACTTGATTGATTATGAACAATACGAATGAAACTCTTATTTATGCTAGTTTTTGAGTGCTCTTCCAAAGGCAAGTTGTCTAATGGATTTGTTAAGAATCTAAGAAGGTTAAAATTCTATATGTTGTGTGTGTCTTCACTATACAACCACACCCATTATATAGGATTTGGAGTGAGTAATACATGGCAATGGCTATGAATATCGGGCAGAAATTTAGGCATAAAAAAGGTCCTAACATTTCTAATGTTTTCTAACATTTCTAATGTATATAGAATTTCAACACTCCCCCTCAAGTTGGAGCATAGATATCAATCATGCCCAGCTTGTTACATAAATTTTTGAATTGTTTTTGTTCCTAAAGCTTTATTAAACATATCAGCAACCTATTCTAAAGAAGGAGTAAATGGAGTACTGAATCTTCTGACTCATTACTGTCCATGAAAAAAGTGGCAATCTACTTCAATATGTTTTGTCCTTTCATAAAAGACAGGGTTGCTGGCAATATGAATGGCTACCTAATTGTCACAATACATAGGTAATGACTCATCATAGGTGAACCCCAACTCGCTAAGCAGATTCTTCACCCAAAGCATTTCACTTGTGATATGGGCCATGGCCCTATACTCTGCCTCAACACTAGATCTAGCAACTGTAGTTTGTTTCTTATTGCGCCAAGTCACCAAATTACCTCCAACATAGGTATAGTATCCTAATGTAGATCGTCTATCACCTCGACAGCTAGCATAGTCTGCATCGAAATACGCTTTAACCTTCAAGTGACCGTGCTTCCTGAACAGTAGTCCTTTACCAAGAGATCCCTTGATGTACTTCAAAACTCTCAAGTCTGCTTCCCAATGAATTATTTGAGGTTTCTCCATAACTGGCTAATTTTCCCCACTACAAAGGAGATATCTGGTCTGGTCACAGTCAAGTATATCAATTTCCCAACCAGTTGTCTGTATTTAGCTTTGTCCTCTATGTAAGAACCATCACTATTCCAAAAATCCGGATTAATATCTATAGAAGTCTCAACAGGTTTGGTACCAAGTAGACCACTTTCTTGAAGCATGTTAAGAGCATATTTCCTTTGTGATAATGAAATCCCATATTTGTTGTGCGCAATCTCGATTCTGAGGAAATATCTTGGATACCCCAAGTCTTTAGTAACAAAGTGTTGCTGCAAATAATCTTTTGCAGAATCTATTCCTCCAATATCACTGTCGAAAATCAAAATATCGTCAAATTAGATAACTAGGATCACAATCCCTAATTGTCCACGTTTCACAAATACTGAGTGATCTGCCTGACATCTTTGAAAACTGAATTCACAAATAACACGACTAAACTTATCGAACCAAGCTCGCAGACTTTGCTTCAACCCATAAATCGCCTTCCTTAACCTACACACAAGTTGTTCCTCCCCCTGAGCAACATAGCTTGGCAGTTGCTCCATAAATACAGTTTCATAAAGATCTCCATATAGAAATGCATACTTAACATCCATCTGGAACATGGACCAATCCCGATTGATAGCCAAAGAAAAGAGAATTCGGATGGAGTTGAGTCGGGTAACAGGGGAAAAAGTCTCTAGATAGTCAACACCGTATGTCTGGGTGAAACTTTTATAATCCAGACGGGCCTTATAACGGTCAATTGTCCCATCAGCTCGATATTTGAAGGTGAACACCCAACGACAAGCAACCACATTAGCATTCAGAGGAGAGCAAACAAGCTCCCAGATGCCTCAAGAAAGAAAGGCTAACATTTCATCATCCAATGGCAACTTTCCATTGTGGGTGCTGTACGACCTCATGATAAGCCCTGGAAACAGATTCTAATGAAAGTGAAATGGTAAAAGTATGAAATTTGTGACTAAGGTGATCAAGAGAAAGGGAGTTAGCCAATGGATGTGCAGTACAAGACCGTTTACCTTTGCGAAGTGCAATGGGAAGCTCACTATTAGATGCAGGAGTTAGTTCAAGCACTGCAGCCAGGGGAGAGGCTCGGTAGATTCATTTGCCAAAGTTGCAGGTAGGTGGACAATGACGATAGTACACCTGTAAGGGTTGGGTTCCCACGGCAGGGATAGTGCCTTTAGAAGAAGGAAATGAGGTTACTGGTAGAGGAACAAAGTTTGACAGACCCACTGGAGAATCCTAACTTGAAGACAAGTACGGGGTAGATTCAAAAAAAATGACATCGGCTGAGATGAACGACTTCCGAGAAATCAGTTCATAACCCTGATACCCCTTTTGTATACAAGAATACCTAAAAAAATGCTCTTAATAGAATAAGAAGCTAGTTTATCATGATTAGGGGAGTTAATATGGATAAAGCAGACGCACCCAAATACCCCAAGGGAGATATTGAAGAGAGGGCAATTGGCATAAAGACAAGAGTATGGAATGTCCCTATGAAGAATGCTTGAAGGCATTCAGCTAGTAAAGAAACATGCAGTAAAAGCAACATCGCCTCAAAAACACTTAGGGACATTCATATAAGTCATGAGAGTATGAGCAATATCCAAAATGTGATGATGTTTTCGTTCAGCCACACTATTTTGTTGTGAGGTATAGGGACAAGATGTTTGGCGCAAAATCCCATTAGGATCACAAAAACTATTAACGGCATGTTGAACAAATTCTAAAGGATTATCTATTCGAAAAATCTGAATATTGATAGAAAATTGAGTGTTTATTTCATTGTGCAAAAAGGTGAGTACATGAGGAATTTGAGTTCGATTTTTGAGTAGACAAACCCATGTCATTCGTGAATAATTATCAACAAACACAATAAAGTATCGAAACCCACCCAAAGACTTGACACGACAAGGACCCCAAACATCCGAGTGAACAAGTTCAAAGGGAAACAAGCTTCAGTTTTCCACACGACAAGGGTAGAAAGCACGGTGATGTTTTTCTAACTCACAAGACTCACACTCAATAATAGAGATTGATGACTCAAAAGGTAAAATCTTTGTTAATTTTGGTAATGACAGACGGCCAAGACAATAATGCCATTGAAATAGGGTGATAGAAGCAAATAGAGTACCAACGTTGAGAGGTTTAGTACCCGTATCCAAAAAATACAAGCCAGGACTCGGGTAAGACGACTAATAGATAAAAGACTAACAGGAAAAGTCAGGGCAAAGAGTACTTTATTAAGAGTGATATGGTCGACAGGCTTGACAGTACCAGAGCTAGAGATAGCAGAATAAGAACCATCCACAAGACAAATAGGGGATAGTGAATCAAAAAAAGAAAAAGTAGAAAATGAGATTTGTTACCGGTGACATGAGTAGTAGCACCTGAATCTAGTAACCAAGACTCACCAAGGGAAGCAGCAAAGGCACCTGTAGAGGATGAGGTAGCCTGAGTGGTTGAGTTGGCAGTAGGAGGGTGCACTAATTTCTCATATTCTGCATGATTGAGTGTGACAGTGTCCGAATCTGGTATAGAAGGCTCAGGATTACTGGTGAGAGCATTAGCCCAGTCGGGCTTGCCATCTTTTTCCCAACACTTTTCAATTGAATGATTAGTCCAACCACAATGGCTGCAATGGCGCTAGCCTTTGGATGGATCAAAGACACGACCATGGCCTCCCGGTGGCATACGACCACTGAGAGGAGCTACAGCCTCGACCGCAACCCCGAATAGCCATAGCTGAAGCCTCGTGAGGAATAGTAACCCCGAGCACTTGAGCCAAAGCATTTGACAGAGTTGGAGCAGTATCACTGTCTAATAACTGATCTCAAACATGTTGAAGAGTAGGACTCGGCCCAGATAAGAATTTTGCGACACCAAATTCTTCCCATTGAGTCTTTCGAGTCTGAACATCATAACTTAAGGGATAATATAATAATATTTCATCTAATATTCCCTTGATTGAGGCAAAATAATCATTGACTGGGCGATCATCTTGTTTGAGAGAAAATAATTTTTCATACAATTCAAAAAACACAGGAAATATCCTTCTCAGGAGAATAAATATCATGTACGGCATCCCAAATTGATTTCACATTAGACAACAACACAATAGTAGAACTAACAAATTCCACCATATTATTTAAGGGCCACGTCATGATAGAATAGTCCGATTGTTGCCACTCAACAAATTTATCATTGTTTGAATTAGGAGGGCCTTCCAAAATATGCTTTAGCTTATTTTGGGATCCAAGAAACAATTTAAAGGCATGAGACCATAAAACATAATTTCTATTGTTAAATTTAATAGTAGTAGCAAGAGGGTTTTGGAATCTGAGGCCATAATAAAATAGTGGGGTCAAAACCAAGAAGACTAAGTAAATATATATATATATATATATATATAGATATAGGCAGGAGGGGTAATTTGGTCACACACTACTAGAAAAATAGTTAATAGCCACGGATTTTAGCCACAGAAAAAATCCGTGTCTAATTCGTGGTTATTAGCCACGGATTAGACACGGATTTTAAAAAAAAAAAAAAAAAAACATAGCCACGGATTAGCCGTGGCTATTTTTGGTGGCTAAAATTGGCGCGAAATTTGCCACCAATTTTTAGCCACGGATTAGCCACAGCCAGACCGTGGCTAAATCAGCCACGTGGCCAAGCTTTTTTTCTTTTTTTTTTGGCACTAAGTATGGTTTGAACTCTTGGCTTCTTAGTTGAAGTTAGAGCATTAAACTACTACACCACATTAACTTTTTATTTAATAATTAGTTTTTGATATGCTAAACTAATATATGTATTATTATATATATTGATATATATAATAAATGATTCGATATATTACATACATATAAGATTAGACATACTTATACACATGTGCATTTATATATAATTAGATGTATATATATCAGATATATATATAGATATATAACATATATTAGATATATAATACACTGATATATATTTATATAGATGATTGATATATTTTAATGTTTATTTCAATATCAATTCCAATGACGAATGATCGTTTCAATTATTTGACGATATTATCATGTTCTATTAAGTTAATATACAACTTAACTTTCATAATTATTTCTTTAAATTTAATTTACCATTTTATTATAATATCACAATATATATGTTGGATTATACTACATATATAAGTATATAAGTATACTCCTAATCAGTCCATTTCATCGCTTATTGTAATTGTTTATATATAAGAGTTAATTGTCTGGTTTTGAAAGTTTATAATTGATCAATTGTCATAACTTATATTATAGTTTTATTAATAATTCAACAACGTATAATTGTTATTGATAATTTTCCATATTTAAGTGTAAAATAACTAGGCTAATAAGGCCAAAGTGGTTTAGCCACGGGTTAGCCACGGCCTGACCGTGGCTAAATTAGCCATGGGCTAGTCGTGGCTATTGCCACGGTCAAGCCATGGCTAATATAGCCACGGGCTAGCCGTGGTTAGCTCGTTGCTAATAGCCACGGGCTAGTCATGGTTAGTTGTTAGCCATAGAATAATTTTTTTTTATTTTTTTGAATCTGATGTGGTTCGAACTTTAACCACTTGGTTGAAATTAAAGTATAAAACCACTACACCACTTTAATTTTTTGTTAGAGAATTAGTTTTTGTTGTACTTAACTAATATAAATTATGCGAAATTCTTAATATAAATTATCTAAATAAATTTTTCTGATAATATTTTTTTTGCTATTAATTTATTAAATATTTTTTATAATTAATAAATTATTTGTTCAATCACTAAATACTTTTCAATAACAAAAAAAGAAAAGCCAAAGATTAGTAAAAAAAAAAAAGAAAGGAATACTTTTCATAATGTTGATTTATGCTATAGAACTATGTGTTTCAAATTATTTTGTTAATTATACACTTAATTTAAAATATTTAAAATTGATGTATATTCATGCAATAAAGTAGATTCAACATAAATGATTTCATTAAATTATGAAAGTTATCCCACAATATAAAGATAGAGCTATACTTAAATATATTTATGAACAAAAAAAAGTAAAGCGAGTTTGATTTAACTAATGATCAAAAATCATTTGATATAACTTGTCAAAAATTAATTTAAAAAACTAATTCAACAAAATAAATTCAAATATTTGATTTGTGTATTTAAATTGATTTAGGATTATTATTCATTTTACTCAATAGGAAAATAAAATTAGTATTTGAAATTGTTGAAATAAATATTTTACCTACATATTTGAAATAAAAAAAAATTGGTTAATAAATCAAAAATTAGTAAAACTAATAAATTATAAAAATAGATAATTTATTTAGATAATTTAAATTTAAAATATAACATAGACATATGTTAAATATAAGAAAAATCGTTTCACAACCAAAGATGTCAAGTGGCTTAGTTGCTTTGATGCCACAATTACAACCATGAGGTCCATGGTTCAAACCCCATGGAGTGCAAAAATGTTAAAATTATTAATATGCCTAATGGCCACGGATTAGCCACGGCCACATGGCTAAATGGCCGTGGCTAACGTTAGCCACACCACTTTTAGCCACGTATAAAATCCGTGGCTAATTTTCTGGGCCACGGATTTTTACCAAAATCCGTGGCTAAATCCGTTTTTTCTAGTAGTGACAACATAAGTAAAGGTAGGCTAAGTAGCTCAAGTGAAAATGAGGGCATAACGTGAAAAGAAAATTGGTGGAAGTCTCTTGCTTTTGAAGAGACAGGAATGGAAAGAAAAAAAAAAGAAAAAGAAAAAAAACATTTTGGAGAAAACCATCGACTGCAAGAAACGATCGTACCGGAGAGTAGCACGGCGCGTCTGAGAAGGAAGAGGCGACATTGTGACACCCCCCCTCGCTAGAATAGTCCTATACGAGTAGAGCTCACCCAACGGTCTTGTTGAGTACTTAATTTTTTTTTGAACAGTACCCGATACTTGCATACTTATTCTGTCCAATAACAAAATTGTGATAAAGTAAACCCGCAATTGACTTACCTAGAATTATATGATTATAATCTATCCAAGTACAACACTTTAAATAGTGAGCTTCTGTTTCCTTTTAAATTAGCAAGTCCTTTATACAGAATAAAGGGCTATATACTAATGACTTGTAACGCACCAATCACTTTAACCGAGTTCTCTCAACCTCTTTTCCTAAAACTAAGGCAATGAACAAAAAGAACTTGGGGTGGTAAGTCCAAACGACTTAGTGAGGCCGGAAATATACATATTGATATATATGCAAAAAATAAGATTCATAAAACTAATAAAGTAATGAATCACGAAAAAGTGCATTGTAGTATGAAGCGCGCACATACAGACTTGAACAAGACGGATAGTAAGCCATGAATGGAATCTCCAACGTTATGACTACCCAAAATAGATAAACATAAAAGAAACCCATATGCCTAGCTCCCTCGTCAAGGAGCGACCTTGACACTAAACTGAACGGAGATGTATCACACATCCGTGCAATACATCGCTCCAATCTCTACTACAGTCATCCTCTGGTTGTATGTAGAAATTGGTTTCACAGAATAGTATCATATAAAAGATTCCATCGACGGTCTGCTCCGCCCGATAGAATTCCTCTTATAAGTACTTGGGCCCAACTTCCCAAGGGCATCCCCAAGGGTAAACAAAAATATAACGGAACATATATGGCTCACAAACTGTCGATAAAGCAATAACTTATTTTTACACCCAGGATACAGAAAAATATAATTAAAATATGATATCCCAAAGGTATCAAAAAATCATTTCGGGATAGATATAACTGATAATATCAGAAATGCAATACTTTCAGATATAACTTGACTTATAATTTGGAGAAATGTTTCGCTGAAATATGAGGAGCAAGATATAATTCCAAAAAGATCGGATAATATAAATATGACAAGGTTGACTATACGAATAATAATATTTATACCATATAGTTCATTGCCTCAGCAAGGAATGTAATGAGCACTCACCTTAAGAGCTTATTGTCTCACCAAGTTTATGAATTAGGTTGACTATGTCATGTTGATAATCTCCTAGAATTCACATCAATAGCTAAAGTTAGGGTACTGCGCCATAACTAGTAATCGTTGTTTAGGGGATAACATAACTGCTTTAAGAAGAATACTATGCATAGATGCACAAGTAATAATATCTACACATGCATACATATTCATAGTTTTCAAAATAACTTTAACTTCATATATGTATATAGTTTATGAAGAACAATCTTAATCTTTTAATTATATAAGTATATACATACGTTTATGAATAATCCTCAAGTTACTATATTTAAGCATATGAGTTCGTTTTACATGTATAGGCAAAACATGTATACAAGTATTACCATAAGATAGCATAGTGCACATATACATATGTATATAAAGATATAAATTAACTATTTACATTCTCTAAGTAACACAATAGTTACATAGTCATAATTCTATAACATGATGAACTAATTTATACCTAGTATCCACTTTAAGGAAAATATTGTACATATTCTCACA
Source organism: Petrea volubilis (assembly GCA_026212405.1). Lineage (NCBI taxonomy): Eukaryota > Viridiplantae > Streptophyta > Magnoliopsida > Lamiales > Verbenaceae > Petrea > Petrea volubilis. The sequence goes on from CM047883.1 coordinate 8,801,517, forward strand.
TAATTTCACATAAAGAACATATATAATTGAAAACATAAAAGTATACTAAAACCATATTTTTGAAACAATGACTAAGCATGCTTTCTTCCTAATAGAGTTTAAATACAACTCAAAACATGCTTTCTAACAACTTGTAATAACATAATAGAACATAATTACAGCATAATAATACATAATACGAGTTTAGGCATAATAACTTCATGCTTATCATTATTTGTTAAGCATAAAGTTATTGCCCTCAACTTGTAAAGAGTGATAATCAATCTACCATGAGAATAGCAACTAGTACTTAAATCCCTAAGTTCCTATATTACTTATGAGATTAATGCAATAATTCTACCTTTTCAAGAGTGTTTGAGGGGAATAAGGGGGTATATAGAAGGCTCATATGTACATATGTATGAAAAAATAAGGGTTTATTGATATATATATATATATATATGTGTGTGTGTGTGTGTGTGTGTGGAAGATATATTATAAATAGAGAGTGTTTTGTGTGTTGAGAGTGGAGTGAATGTGGGTGTGTGTGTTTTAGGAGGGATTTTGTGTGTGTGTGGAAAAATGAAGACAATGGCCCCTTTTTATAGAGTTTGGGGCAAGATATAGGATTTTTATATTATAAGGTCAATTTAAGATAGGATAAGATAGGATAAGATAAGATAAGATAATATAGGATGCGATAAGATAAGAGATAAGATAAGATAGGATAAGATAGGACAAGATAAGATAGGATAGGATAGGATATGATAAGATAAGATAGGATAAAATAAGATAGGATAAGATATTTTTGTAGTTATCCAATTTGTTATGTTTCTCATGAATCTTATCAATACCTTAGCATTTAAGAATATTTATTAGAAGAAAATGATATTTTTGGATAAGTATGTATATATATATATATATATATGATAAAACATGACGTATTATATAATATATACATTTAAATTCCAAAATTACAAGTGTATATAGCTATATTTTTTAAATATAAATATAATTATGCATATGACATTATTACAAATAAATTAATAAGCTGTAATTCTTGAAGATACATGTATGTACATATGTACATATCCCGATTTCTATATGTATCATAAATTCAATTGTTTATTTTAAACATAATTATCATATCACATAATTCTCATACAAAATAAAGATCATATAAAACATGAAATATAATTAATCATGCACGTATATCATAAGAACCGGTTTTTATATAGTTGTTAGACTTATTTGATGTGTAAAAATTGGGATGTCACAGACACGGCTTTTATAAGGTAGACCACATCTCAATATTTATTCAATGTGGGATAGTCAATACGCCCCTCACAGCCCAAGCACGAATATACGAGAAACAATTTGGAGCGTAAAAATAGTATAATGGGGAGCCTAATTAATAACGAAGAACCTAGCCTACTCTGATACCATGTTAAGAATCCAAGAAGGTTAAAATTCTATATGTTGTGTGTGCCTTCACAATACAACCACACCCATTATATAGGGTTTGGAGTGAGTAATACATGACAATGGCTATGAATATAGGGTAGAAATTTAGACATAAAAAGTTCCTAATGTTTCTAACATATCTAGAATTTCAACAGAATTCTTGCCAAATGCAGCCAACGGTCTCTTTCCCCTAAATGCCTTGATCCTTTTTTTTTCATGGGAAAATCGCCGGGGAAAACCCGGGAATTTTTATATCTCTGCTTGTAACTTATCACTCAACAAAGCATCTCTAAGACAATCTGGAGCTAGGTCACCCCAAATTAAAAATCAACACTATCTAAGTTACAAGAGGTAAATCAACAATATCTAAAAGCCTTGATCTTTAATTGCATGGAATCTTATGCTAATGGCTTCTTACCATATGTTTGATGGCTGAAATCAAGAGGTGAAAATTTGCATAATCTAATTAGCCAACAAATGATATATATATATATATATATATAGAATTGCAAATATATTTAATTAATAGGACGAAATAAATAGATTATAGTGTCCTTATATATTAAAGAAAATTACATGCTATTATGACTAGGGCCTCACAAACAGAATTTATGAGTTATATATTATCTTAGTCTATAATTACTTTCCGTTATTGTTAACCAAATTTAATAAATTGATATATGTTGAAGAGTAATGTCCTGCCTCAAGAGTTAGCCAAGTATAACAATTGTGTTTGTTTAAAAAAGAGGATAATTACACTGAACTACCCTAAGGTATGACTAAATTAAAAATCAAACCATTTTGAAAATTACCTTTATAATCATGAGTTATGTATACTAAATTATAATGTTAACGGAAATGTGAGAAAGACAAAAATGCCCCCAAATCTTTTACTATTGAAAAAAGGATAAATTACACTAAACTACCTTAAGGTTTGACAAACTTACAAATTTAACCCCCCAAATTTCAAAAATTACCTAGATAACCTAAGGTATACATACTAAATTATAATGCTAACATAAATTTGATAAAGACCAAATTCCCTCAAATCTTTTGTAATGAATGATGTTTTTGAGTAGTTTAGTATTTTTCATCGAGAGTGATACTTAAGGTATTATATATGTGTCGTATTACGAAGATGAATTAACATGTGTTTAGTCTTTCTAAAAAAATTCCATATTTTTCATTGCGAATTCCAAGATTTGTACTCTTTTTTTTTCTTGCTTGGTTATTGACACTTTTGTTTATTAAGTTAATATAAAGGATTACAAAACAAACCTAATGTATTTCAGAATATTATGAAATCAACTCTAGGCAATTTATAAAATTTAGTCAAATTTGACAAAAGGGAAAAATAGGTCAAATATGATAAAATTTTATAGTTTCTGTTAAAAATCCCAACGGCAACAGACAAAGGGTTAAATATGTATAACATTTGCATACATCGAGGTTATCTAAGTAATTTTCAAGAATCAAGGGTTTTATTTGCAATTTAGTCATACCTTAGAGTAGTTGAGTGTAATTATCCCTGAAAAAAGAAGAAGAAGAAGTACATTAATTGTGTATTTCTTCTAAATGGTGAAGTGGTGTATTTTCTAGAACATATTGTTTCTTAGAATACTTCAAGAGTCGAGTTAAGTGAGTGTATTGAGAATTGTAGAAGTATTTGTCGCAACGTCATGTTTTTTTTAAGGAAAAAGGGCAGCAATGGCCCCGAATTTTATTCATACCCGCAAATGATCAGTACAACAGTTGAGCCAAATACAATATCGAAAGGGCAACTAGGAAAAGTAACATCACAAACAAAATTATACTTAGCCTCTAACTCTCCTATGTCTCAAGTATGGTAGTCCCATCTTGTCTAGCCGGCAGATGCCCCTTAGCCCCAGAGGCAATGTGGTCTTGTCAAACAGCTGAGAATCCTTCATTTCACACGCCCTATTGGCCAGCCAATCAGCAGCGGCATTGGCTTCCTTATGAATGTGAGTGACGTAGCAATGCATGCCTTCAATTAGGGTCCGCATGGCAAGTCGAACATGAAGAAAACCCCATGCGCAAGGAGTCCGAGCCTGCAGCAACGGTATAGCAGGAGAAGAATCCGTCCCCACGCACACTTGATCCAAACCCAGATGTTTACAATGTTCCAATCCCAGCTGTATGGATGAGAGCTCCGCTGCCACATTAGTGCGCTGCCCAAAGAACTCAGCAAATGCCAATAAAACCGCTCCATGGCCATGCTGATACCTCCTATCCCAGCTAGTCCAGACCATCCCTTTGCCGCACTATCAGTTTTAAGTTTGTACCAAGGGGGTTTGGGGGCTTTCCACAGCACAACAGTGCTTTTAACAGTCCAACAACTCCTACCCGTAAGGCCCCAGCCTGCCATGACGTCGCCATCTCGCTTTTAATGTCTTCTCTGCAGTAGGTCCTGATTATGCAGAGCCCCTGCCATATGTTTTACTTTCTCAATAATCATCATTCCCACAAATCTCCCAGCCCGGTGCTTAACATTATTTCTGGTCAGCCAGATATTCCAGCAAATTAAGACAGGTAACAGGGTACGAATGTGAAACGCCCGGCTCCTCCGAGAACAGCCCCACGCTCCCAGAAGGCCCTTGATCGAAGTCACTTCATCAATATTCACTGAAAATAGTCGGCTAAAGTAGTGCCACACCGTTTGTGATTCCATATTCAAAGCAAATAGGTGCTCCAGCATTTCAATGCGCCCGTCGTGACAGCAATAACACTTAGACGCCAGAGTTATCCCCCGAGCTTGCAATTTGGAATCCACCGATAACCAAGTATTCGAAAGCCGCCACATAAAAATGGAGATATTAGGCGTGTTGGCAGCATGCCAGAAATCTCGCAATGCTAGCAAGGAAGCCTGAAGAAAAACATGGGGCAAACAGGCCCCAATCTTACGAGAAGAGAATAGGAGAATTTTGGAGAGAAAATTTTATTAACCAACTCAACTGAAAATAGTTACAAGGCGGGCTTTTAAAGTGTGGAGGGAAAGAGTAATTATCTAGTGTGGTCGGGTGCATACAGGTGAGTTGCGTTTTTCTTAATAGAAATGTGAAATACAGAAAACACGCTAAGCTATTTATTTACAATGTAACTAACTAACTGAAAAGCTGAAAACAGAAAACTAACAGGAAAACTGACAACAATAAATTACACCAACACCCCCCCTCCTCAAGTTGGAGCTTGTGGTACGGACACAAAGCCCAACTTGAGCAACATGGAATGAAACTGGGGATTGGATAAACCTTTCGTAAAGAAATCAGCTAGCTGAACACGAGAGGAGACATGAGAGGGAAGAACAAAACCAGCCTTGAATTGGTTTCGGACGATGTGACAGTCGATTTCGATATGCTTGGTGCGCTCATGAAACACTGGATTTTCGGTGATGTGGATGGCTGCTTGATTATCACACCATAACTTGATGGGGAGCGAGAGAGCTAATTGAAAGTCTTGAAGAATATAAGAAATCCATAAGAGTTCACTAACAGTGTGAGCAAGGCTACGATATTCGGCTTCGCAAGATGAACGTGAGAACGTGGATTGTTTCTTGGTTTTCCAAGAAACGAGGGCGCCACCAAGAAAGGCACAGTACCCCGTAGTAGATTTCCTGGAAATGGGGCAAGTGGCCCAATCGGAATCGGAGTAAGCTTCTAACTTCAAAGTATTGTTGAGAGGAAAGAAAATACCGCCATCAATACAACCCCTTAGATATCTCAAAACATGTGCAGCGGCATCCCAGTGAGCCTGAGTGGGCTTAGTGACAAATTGGCTGAGTTGTTGGACGGCAAATGACAAGTCTGGTCGTGACAGATTAAGATAGAGTAACCGGCCTATCAACCTGCGATACTGATCTGGATGAGAGAGAATCGGGCTGTCATCTGCGTTGAACTTATGCCCTCTAGGCAAGGGCGTGGCAACTGGAGTACTATCAAGAAAGCCAGTATCCTTTAGGATATCCAAGATGTACTTCTTTTGAGTAAGAACCGTCCCCTATGCACCTCTAGCAATTTCAAGACCAAGAAAGTATTTGGCTAAACCAAGATCTTTGATGGTGAACGTTTGATGTAAAAACTCCTTTACTGCCACTATTTTAGATTCCTTAGACCCTGTGACTAACACATCATCGACATATACAAGGAGATACAGAGATGAGGAAGAGGACTTCTTGATGAACAAACAGTGATCATTGGAAGATTGAGTGAAACCATAGGCAATCAATTTGGAGGTAAACTCTAAATTCCACTGCCTAGAAGCTTGTTTAAGCCCATATAAAGACTTTTTTAGCCGGAAAACTTCTCCTGTTCTAACTTTGGTATATCCTTCAGGACGGAACAAATAGACTTCTTCATCCAAATGCCCATGAAGGAAGGCATTATTTATGTCAAGTTGATGAATGGGCCAATTATATGCAGTAGCTAAAGCAAGAAAAATCCTTACTGTAACCAGTTTTGCAACAGGAGAAAAACTGTCAAAGAAATCAATGCCAAAGGTTTGATTATAACCTTTGGCAACCAACCTTGCCTTATACCTTTCAACTGTACCATCCGAATTAAACTTAACCTTATACACCCACTTAGATCCAATTGGCCGTTTTCCAGGTGGTAGGGGAGTCACCTCCCATGTCTCATTAAGCTCAAGTGCCTCTAACTCCTTGTTCATGGCACTAACCCACTCTGGATGTTTTACAGCCTGTCTGTAAGAGGAAGGTTCAGGAACAATTGATACATTTTCCATAAATGCCGTGTAAGAAGGGGAAAAATGAAAGGAGCTGGTGTCAAGAAGTTGGGAGTCATCAAGATTGAGGAGGCTATTGCAATGGTAGTCTTGTAACCAAGAGGGTGGTTTTCTAACTCTAGTATTGGGTCTTACAGGTGGTATTACATTAGTAGTGTTCTGAGCCACTGGTACCGGAGGAAGAGATTCACTGTGATTAGAAGCAGGTGATGTAGGTGGTGTGATGGAAGTGGGATAAGAAGTAGAATTTTCTGCATTATGAGGGAGAGAAATGGGTGCGGGACTGATGGACTGAGCTGAGAAAGGGAAAATGTGTTCATGAAAGAGAACATCTCGTGAGAAAAGAACACAACGGGTATCAATATTGTACAACTTGTATGCTTTGTGTTCCATCCCATATCCAATGAAAATGCACTTAGAAGATCTAGAAGCAAATTTGTCTTTGTGTGGAGTGTTATCCATAGCATAACATAAACAGCCAAAGGACTTCATGTGATGATAAGGAGGAGACTTGTTGAACAACAACTCAAATGGGGTTTTCCAGTTTAGAGTGGCAGTAGGCAAGCGATTAATGATGTAGGTGGCTGTAAGGATGGCATCACCCCAGAATTGTGAGGGTAAATGTGATTGGAACATTAAAGCTCTTGCCACTTGTAGCAAGTGTCTATGTTTCCTCTCTACGACACCATTTTGTTGTGGTGTGTATGGGCAAGACTTTTGGTGAAGAATGCCTTGGCTTATAAAGAAACGAGAACATTCAGAATTGATAAACTCAGTACCATTGTCTGTTCGAATGACTCTAACCTTTGCATTAAACTGAGTATGTATCATTTTAAGGAAGGATTGTATGGTGGATGGAGTGAGTTGTTTATGAGGAAGTAAGTAAGTCCAAGTGCATCTAGTAAAGTCGTCTACAATTGTTAAAAAGTAGTGAGCCTTGGACAGAGATGGTTTCTTGTATGGTCCCCATAGATCCATGTGAACCAATTCAAAGGCTGCAAGAGTTTGAATAGAGCTATCATGAAATGGTAACCTATGTTGCTTTGAAAAATGGCAAACTTCACAGTGATCAATAGAATGACTAAGAGATCTGGAAAGCAAATTTAAATGTTGCATTGTATGAGTAGAAGTGTGCCCCAATCTTTGGTGCTAAACTGAAAAATCAGTCACTGTGTGAATGTTCACAGTATTATTACAGCTCGATTGATCAGGTCTATCATGACAGAAAGAAGAATAAACCTGATCATGCTTTGATACAAGTAAATCTGAACAAAGATTGTTCACTTGGCTAGGGGAAATACTAGTGTCATTAACGGGTGCATTAAGCAGAAAGGATTTTTCATCCAGTACATAAAGTGTGCCCAGAACTCTACCAGTGGCTACCACCTGATGAGTCCTCTGGTCCTGCACAGTGCAATGAGAGGAAAAGAAATTGAAAGTGAGGTTAGAGGTTTTGGTTAATTGGCTAACAGACAACAAGTTGCACTTAAAAGCTGGGATATAGAGAACATCTCTAAGGGTGATATTTTCTGTTAAGGTGACTTCCCCAATGAGCTTAACAGATTTAGAGGTGCCGTCGGGCATGAAAACTGGAATGTGGTTGGTTGGACTATAGGTGTGTTTAAGAAGGGCAATATTAGAACATATATGTTTGGATGCACCTGTATCAATCATCCAAGTACCTTGACTCCTCAGACCATGGCAAGTAAAACTCTGGTTAGAAATGTTACCTGCATACTCAACTGCATAGTTCACATGTTCACCTGTGTTCGACTTAGCCTTCATGTACTTAGCAACTTCCTGTTGAACAATAGCAGTAATAGAACCACTCCAATCAGTCTTTACTGGATTTGAGCCAGATGGTAGGTCAAGCGGTGTTTCTGGACTTTCCACCAGATTTGCATTGAATTTCCTCATATAGCTATTTTCCTTAGTGCTAGAACTCAGTTGCTTAGCTTCTTTCAGTTGTTTATACCAGTCAGGGAAACCGTGCAGCTTGAAACAAGTGTCCCTGGTGTGTCCAGCAGCCTTACAATGATCACAAAATCTCTCCTCCTTCTTTTTGAAACTTCCTCTTCCCTGTTGAACGAATTTGTTGGCAAAGCTCTTAGCAAGCAAGGCACTGTTCTCTAAAGTATCAGTAAAAGAGATGTGTACTTCCCTCTGCGTTTCCACACGCTGGATCATAGCATATGCCTTATTCACAGTAGGCAGTGGTTCCATTACTAAAATTTGGTTCCTAATCGCGTCATAGCTCTCATTGAGTCCCATCAAGAACTGCATTAACATGTCTGATGACTGTGTCTCCTCAACAAACCGATGAGCATCGCAGGTATTATCACAGGTGCACTGAGGAATCGAACGAAAACAAGCCAATTCGTCCTATAGAGATTTAAGCTTGCTGAAATATCCCGCCAAATTCAGACTCCCTTGCGAAATGGAACTCAGCTCTCTCTTAATTTGATACAGCAATGGACCATTACACTGTCCATATCTCTGTTCTAGATCTATCCATAGTTCCCTGGCCGTGTTAGCATACATGAATCCCTGTACTATATCCTTAGATAGCGAATTCAAGATCCAAGAGATAACCATACTATTTACACGCTTCCACTTTCTAAAATTAGGATCATCAACCTCCAGTTGTGAAATAGTACCATCAATAAACCCTGATTTCATCTTAGCATCAAGTGCAATCTTCACTGATCTACTCCAAGTCAGAAAATTCTTTCCATTCATCGGTACAGTAACTAAATTCATACCTGGATGATCTGAACTATGAATCGACAACGATTCTTCCAACGATGTGCTCGCCATATTCTAGAAATCCTTCGATCAATTTACCAGAAACTTCCTTCAAAGATTAATGCTGAGAATTTGTCACCTCTTGACACAAACAGTTAGATCTGATTTCGTAAGGAAATCAAGTGTACTATGCTGGATCGCATACCCTATGCTCTGATACCATGAAGAAAAACATAGGGCAAAGAGGCCCCAATCTTACGAGAAGAGAATAGGAGAATTTTGGAGAGAAAATTTTATTAACCAACTCAACTGAAAATAGTTACAAGGCGGGCTTTTAAAGTGTGGAGGGAAAGAGTAATTATCTAGTGTGGTCGGGTGCATACAGGTGAGTTGCGTTTTTCTTAATAGAAACGTGAAATACAGAAAACACGCTAAGCTATTTATTTACAATGTAACTAACTAACTGAAAAGCTGAAAACAGAAAACTAACAGGAAAACTGACAACAATAAATTACACCAACAAAGCCCCCCTTGTGACCAGCGAACTCCGTGCGGACCAAAGGGAGAACTTACCATCCTGCGAGAGCATCCAGACGGCCTGGTCTTGCTCCCCAATCGGAATCGACAAAACCTGATCAGTAAGGTCATCTCCCAGAACCCTGAGCAACTTCTCCTTCACCCACTGGTGTCCGTCCAAATAATCCCCCACTCGGAGTTTGTATTGCTCCCCAAGGGGGTGCTTAACCGAGTTTAGTCGGCCGAATCCACTCCAGCGATCCAACCAAAAGGACAACTGCCCCTCTCCAATCTGCCATGCAATGTGACTGCTCCACCGCACTCTTGATCTTACAAAGACGCTTCCATAGAGGAGAGTTCTGGGGCTGATGGTCGAGAAGGTATACATGTGACCACTTCACATATGCACTCTGCAAATATCGCGCCCATAAAGCTTCTTGATTCCTAAACTTCCACCATAGCTTCCACTGAATGCGCTAGCCATATTCTCTAACTTCCTAACATCCAGCCCCCCACTGTTATAAGGACGAGTAATTTTAGACCACGCACACCAATGGATAGTGTTCGCATCTCCCTTATCCCCCGAAAAGAACTTGTTGAAGAGGCGATGGATAGCCGGCAATAGTACCTGTAGGATATATACCGGAATGGCTTGAAGCACGCTTTTAGTAAGAGTAAGCCTGCCTCCATAGGTCAAAACTGCGGTCTCCCAGCCCCGGATCTTTGTAATATGTTCCAGCAGCCCATGGAAGTATATGCTCTTGCACCCCCCTGAAAATAACAGCGCGCCCAAGTATGTAAATGGTAACGTCCCCTGCTGAAAGCCTGCCAACTACTTGATCGCAGCCACCTCTTCACGGTGCATTTGTTACTCGTCACAAAAATACTCTTCTCATGGCTTAACAGTTGCCCCGAAGCCTGCTCATATTGTTTTAAGACCTCAAGCACATTCCTCACTGCAGGGATCGATGCAGGAAGAAACCCTAAACGTCATGTACAAATAAGAGGTGTGTTAGTCATTTGTTGCATGTTAGAAGGGTAAATAGAAAAGGAAGGAGAGTACAGAAAGTGTGAGTATGGAAAGAGAGTGAGAAAAGTGGTTTGTGAAAACTAATGCTAATGTTGATTCAGTTGACCAAAATTAAGAGTTCTCTTGTTCACGTTCTTCTCTTTTTAAAATTCAAGTACTCTTTTTCATTGCACCACATTTCCGCAACAATATATTAATAGTATTTAGAATGTGCCAAAATATGGGAAATAAATACTTTTATCTATAAATTTTCTTAATTTTTATTAGAAATAAAATAATTTGATAAAATGGAATAAAGCAAAATATATTCAATTTCAATATCAAAGTTGGTATAATTACAATATGAAATTTTTTTAAATGATAATTAATTTTAGTTTTTTTAAATCTAAGATAAAAGATAAATATTGTAAATAAAAAAATTCATTTTTATTTGATTTGAATTAAAATTTAATCCCTTTTATTTATATATTAGAAATATGATTGTTCCTTTTGATTAATTCAAACAACAAAGCACTCATTTAAAATTCATAAAAACGTATTTTGAGTTTATTCTTACAGTTAAATGAGACTATCCATTCACATATGCATATATATGAAGTTACATGAATGGTATCAAAATTTCTAAATTGTATATATATAGGTATATATATATAGTTTAGATGAAATTGAATAAATAATTGAGAAGAATAATTTTGATCGTTATTAAACTATAGGGAAAAATGCTGTTTTCGTCCGTTAACTTTAGCATGTTTGGGTTTTAGTCCTTTAATTTTAGGGTTTTCGATTTTGGTCCGTTATTTATTGAAAAATTTGCACATTCAGTCCGATTTTGAAATTTTCCGATCAAATGTGATGAGCTGGACAACACATATAGTGATTTGTCCGATTTCCTGTGACTTGGCTGCCAATTAGGAATTTTTGTCAGACCTTTGGATTCTTTCTTCCACATGAGACTACACATAAGCCCAGAATGGAGGGAAAGTACACAACTTTTCCCTCCAACTTATTACCCTTTTCTTGCCTACATATTGACCCACATAGTACTTCACACAAAAAACTGTTGACCCACATAGCAGAAGCAAGAAAAATAAAAAATCAAACCCCATTCCACAACCGTAAAAAATCTGTCGCCTCGCCTCAGCAGCTCTCTCAGCAAAAATGTCTGGAGTTGAAGAACCTTTGGAATGCGACTGTGGAAAACGAGCATATATGTGGACTTCTTGGACTGATGATAATCCAGGTCGACGATTTCATGGCTGCTCGGATTACAAGGTAGAATTTTGTATCCCAAATTTTGTTTTTGGCTGCTCGGATGTCATTTTGAAACTGATTTTCCTTTTTTTTCGGGAACCAGAGAGGAGGTAGGTTCTTTGTGTGGGAAGACCCGCCCATGTGTGAAAGATCCACGGTTGTGATTCCAAGGTTGTTGAAGAAATGTAATCGGTTAGAGCGTGAACTACATAATTTAAGGTTAATAGAGGACGAGTTGGAGAATCTTCAAAAAGAAGTTGATAGAATGAAGGGTTATGAAGCTGAGATAGAAAGGTTGAAGGTAGTTGAAAATGACCATATGAGTTTGAAGAATGAGAAGCAACTAATGGAGGTTGCCTTATTGTTGTCTTGGTTCTTTTTTCTTCTTTACTTCTTTAGTTGAAGTGTGTACTTCACGTATGTGAAGTTATGTAAGTATGTAACTAGTATAGGAAGTTAGGCAAGTATGTAAGAATATTAGCATTTCATACACTCCTAATGTTACGGTGATGTAAGAATATTAGCATATATATTAGCATTTGTAAACCCTAATTGTTGGTGATGTAAGGTGGTACTAATTTTATGGTTTTTGTGCAGTTTAATGAAGAAATCGGCATTTCATACACTATTAACCTGTTCGTTTTTTGTATGATGAACAAATGATCATTTAATACACAATACAATACAATGACCATTTAATACACAGTGCAATGCACAAAATGATCAATTAAACAAATTGTGCTGGAATGCTATATATATAAAGGCTTTTCAACACAAAAGTTAATCCAGAAGGACAATATTTCCAAAGTGTACAAAAGATACATATTGATATTTAAGGATCACAAAACCATCACAAAAAGATCACAAAAATAAGTGTATCAAATTATAATTATCAAGTATCAAGGCAAGACAGAAATTCATGATAGCAGCACAAGTTGTTATCTTCTGCTTCATTTTATCATCTTCTTCTTCCCTTTCTTGTCTTTGTTCGCTTTTTTCATGGCTTCAACAAGGTTTGAGATTGATATAAATCTCTTTCCATCTTTCAAAATTCCAGGTGTTGGTCGTTTATCACCCTTGGTCTCTGTGAAATTAGCAGGTGTAACCATGGTAGCCATCCTATCTTTGAATTGTTCATACATTGATGGGCCTTCATTCAATGTTGCTTGGTTCACAAATTCAGCAGATGTTTGGCTTGGATCATCAATCCCACTAACTTGGGGATTCAGAGAAGAAGAAACAAACAAACTTTCCTGTGTGACAAACAACAAACAAGATAAATAACTCATATTGTCTGCTCAATAGCCACGACTATAACAAAGATAACAACTTAGTTGTGGTGACTCACAATTTCATCAGGTTCTGATATCCTTGGCATCCCTTTGTTTCTGACAGGACTCTGAGCCACATGAACCTCCATTTAAGTTAAAAAAATAGCAATGACAAATCTTAAGTTAGGAGCAGGCCATGACCAATCTGTCTCAAAATATAGGTCTTCAAAATTACCAACAGTCTTACATTGGCCTGTCCTTTCAGCCTCTCTTTGATCCTTGAACTTTGTCTCAATTTTTTGTTGTGGTTTGTAGGAGGACTCCTCACCTGATATAATTTGTAAGACATTACGTATCACAAATGACTGTAAACAAGAAGAAAAGAGTTTGACGTATCACAAATAGTGTTGTTGGGGTCACAAATGACTGTAACACAAATGACTGTAAGACATTACGTATCACAAATGACTGTAAGACATTACGTATCACAAATAACAGCATAAGCAATAGGATAAATAGTGTTGTTGGGGTCAATTCCAACAGCTGACAGCAACACCCCACCATAAGGACCCTTTAGATGGCATCCATCAACACACACCACTGGCCTACACCCAAACAGAAAACCCATTCTCAAGGCATGCAGACAAAGATAAAACCTATCAAACCTATTGCTCCCATCAGACTGATCAGTTCCTACAATAACAGTGGACCCAGGATTACCTCTTTTTATTTCATTTGCATAATCCCATAACAATGCATATTGTTCAGCAAGATCACCCTCAAGTTTTCTCAAAGCTTTGTTTCTAGCCCTATAAGCTTGATCAAGAGAAAAGTCAACATCTAACTCATCAATCCTATCAAGCCGCCACACTTTTATGTTCCTATTGGGCTCAGTTTGAAAATGCTTTAAGAATTTCTCAGCAAGCCAAGAAGATCTCACATTTTTACATTTAAAGTTAGGAGCACAAGTGTGGTTAGGGTTGTAAACCCTAATTGTGAAGGTTGTTTCATCATTCACTTTAATTGCATGCAGTTTCCATTCACAGTTTTTATCAGCACACTTTGCATGAACCCTAATCTTGTCATTTTTAGTGATATTAACAGACCTTTGCAGTTTTATAGCTTGTGAATAAATGGCATTTTTTATCTCATCTTTGTTTGTAAAGCTCAGTCCCACAAAGAACTCAGGACTGTACATGCTGGCTGGGTTAAACATTGGCTTGGGTGAATTTACATCTTCATCAGAGCATTTAACACTGTCAAGGTCACAGTCGCTGTCAAATACCTCTTTCTCCTTAAAATCATCTACATCCTCCACAACATTATCACTATCTTCAAACTCAAACTCCTCACTCTCTGCAGTACTACTAGGCTTATACTCCTCTTCATCATATTCAAATAAATCATCTCCATCTACCCCAATCCCATCCCTCATATCCTCCCCCACCCCCACAAACATTAGCACCGCCACCTTCTTCTGTACTAGAGCCATTTTCACTACCTAAAAAGTCAAGATGTACATCAAAGTAAAGGTTTACCTCTCTGCCCTGTTTAAGTTTTTTTTCAAGCAATGCAAGTAAACCACTGTCTCCTTTAACAACAAAATAATCCCCTTGGTCTGACTTAGAGTATATTATAACATCTCCTAACACACCTAAATGTTCAGCCAAAGCCCCCAAAGTGGAAATCCCACACTTATACACACCCACAAAATCAAATTTATAGATTTTTCCACCCATGTACTCACAAACGGGGCTATTTATCATCACCCCATCAATATGACAACACAATGTCAACTCAGTACTTTTAGGATCTGCAAATAGAAGCAAAAAATCTACAAAAAATATAAAAAACTTCACAAAAGAAGAAAATGCAACTGAGTGGGGTTTTTTGGCCCACCCACTTGACAAAGGAAGAACGGGACCACAAATAAACGAACCAATAGGGCACAAACGATGAACGGGACCACAAACACAAACAAATTTATATACAAATGCATACAAAAACCAAACCAAAACGACATGCACACATGCCCATAACCACACAGATCCAAATAAAAATTCCAAAAGACCAAACTACTTTAAAAAAACACTAACCATAGTCTGGAGGAGGGAAATCGTTGTCCTTTGTATCTCGAAGCTTCGGCATTTAAGCTTTGTGTCCTTCCAATCCTCCTTCAGAGCGTGGAGATTTATATATTACGAAGAAAAAATGGGTAGTTTACAGAGAAATCAGTAGCAAAAAAGTTTACAAATAAGGGTTTCTTCTTCCTTTCTTTCTGACGCTTTGTTTCAATTTGGGGGGATAAGAAAAAAAGAGGCAAATAAGTTTATTTCAATTTTTTTGCTGATGTGGACGACATTTCTTAAAAATTAAAATTAAAATTATCTACATGTCCGCCAACTCAGAATATTGGAGTGAAATCCCCAACTTCAATCACACGTCACTATCGGCCGGCGACAAATCACTATATGTGTTGTCCAGCTCATCACATTTGATCGGAAAATTTCAAAATCGGACTGAATGTGCAAATTTTTCAATAAATAACGGACCAAAATCGAAAACTCTAAAATTAAAGGACTAAAACCCAAACATGCTAAAGTTAACGAAGTTGGGAAACACTTGAGAGACAAATTCTTTGTGAGAGAATTGTGAGGTTGTTCTCTTGGGTTTCGGGTTTAATTAGAGAATATTTTCTCTAATTGTTGTAACTCTCTGTAAAACTTCTTATAGTGGAATCGCTCCTCGTCTGTGGACGTAGGCTTGTTATTAGCCGAACCACATAAATATTGTGTCGTTTTAATTTTCGTTTGTTTTATTATCAAATTATTGTCGCCTTTTTAAAATAAATGTACTACTAGATCCGGGTGTTATCTCTATAATACGGAATATAATACAAATTTGAATTTTTGGCGAGCCCATTAGAAGAATAAAGAGTGTATTTGATATTACATGGAAAGTAAATTTTCAAATTCATAATCGATCATTTCTTTGCAGATATTGAGTAACCCTAATTAATCGCTTCATAATTAAAGTATTTCAAACCTTTTTACATTATCTGTGTAGGCGATCGAATTTCGCCCAATTAAAAATCTGATAAGTGTAAATTAAAATATTAAATATTAATTAAATTTTTTGTGTAAACTAAACTATTAAATATTAATTAAATGTTCTATATATACTTTGGAATTTCTTAAATTTAATATCAATGTTAAATACTTAATTTTAATTGTTATTTTAATATTTATTTCACCGACGAATGAGAAGTATTTCTACCAATCAAATCAAGTTGTATAGCTCCAAAGTCAAAAATCATGGTGCATTTGGACACATGGAACAATCAAATAAAAACACACAAATCGCATTTTCTCTTTAAAATAAATTTATATTAAATAGATAAATATTGAAGAAGTCTATAGCAATACAAAAGATCCTGCATAAACGCCTATAAAAAGGGGTAAATTAGCACTCAAAAGGGACATCAAGAAGTCTTTTTGAGTTAGAGAAGTCAAGAAGATCCAAAAAATTCTCTCAAGTCAAGCTTAAGAAGATTCATAGAGATCTAGACAAAAATCTCGGTGTTGTTTGTGAAGATCATAAAATCAAGGTGCTTAATCTGTGATCAAGGCATTAAGCTCGTGTATTGACATTTCCCCCAAGACAAATACATAGTGATTAAAGCGGCATTCAAGGCGTTTTCGTGAAAATTAGCAAAGTAAGGCGTTTAATCTACAATTAACGTGTCAAACTGCAAATCGGTGTTCTTTCCCAACTTAAACTTAAATGAAGTCCATGGTATTTAAGGCATTCGTCAAAACTCTTGCTGTTTGATTCATAATCAAGTTACAAGCCTACAAATTGCGTTGTTGAGGTCAAAACAAATTCGAAGATAATAATCAAGGGATTAGTCTTTTAGGAGATTTATTCCACCATTATATTCTATTTCGTTAAATACATCAAACATTTGTCATATATTATTTCTTGTCTTGTGTTTCATGTTTTATAGACTTGAAATTTGTGTGAAGCATGGAAGGTTGCAGCAAAACCCGTGTTACGAAATGGAGGCGCGACAACAATCGCCTTGCTTCATCATACATAAGCTCATTTGAAGGCAACTACCAATGCTATTTCGTGGCGAAAAAGCAGTTGAAGTCATGACTGAGACACATTTTGGAGTGTACGGGCTCACCAGTTAGGTTCGAAACTCTATTTTCAAATCAAAATGATGAGTTATTATTGGCCCATAATAGTAAAAGATTGCTTGGACTTCGCAAAGAGATGTTGTGACCCCACTACTTTTACCAATAATGTATTTATTCACCTTTCTTAAATTATACAAAATCAATTTGTCAATTGTGAAGCCTTATTATTATTGTTGTATTGTAATTTGTGACTTTATGGTTATTTTCTATTATAGGAAAATACACTTTAAAAATATATAAAGTTATCGTTTCGAGTATTTACTGTTGAAAATGTCTATTCTCTAAGTATCTTTCGAGCCAAGAGACTCAAGAGTTACTACAGTTGGGATCATTTTGAGCCTAAAAGACTGATACGATGTTACTTTTTAAAAATATATTTTAACAATATGGCTTTGAGGGTTGAATTTGGAACCTTATCAAGTTTGAGGCCAAGTTATAAAGATGAAAGAATCCTAGGACCATTATTTAATTTTGAAAAAATTAAAAGAAAATAAGGAAGAGGGGAGATCAACTTGTGTGGGAAAATAGACGCCTCTTCTTCTTTTAAATTCCTCTCTTTTCATTTCAAGGTGCCACCTATACTAACAAAACCTCAACTTATGATACTATATACACTATACAAACATGCACCCATATATCTGTCACTGAGGGTGAACAAGCAAAATGGAATTCATCTTGTTTCCGCTTCCTTCTTTGGCTACAAGAACAGATAATTTGCTTCCTTTCTCATGTTAATTGCTTATTCAATCATCGGAAAATCTTCAAAAATGACTTGCGCGATCGGAATAACATAGTAAAGTAAGTGCCATTTTTCCATTTTCATTTCCAAAGAAAGATTGCACTACACTAAGTTAGTTTGAGGCTGACTCCAGCCCCACATCAAGGTGACAGGATTAATAGATTGCTTCCGCTATTTAATTAGTATCATCATAAAATAATAAACAATTTTTAGTAAATTTAGAATGGGTTGCTAGTTTTCCTCTTGATTAACGCCAATCAGAAAACTAGTCAAAATTTCAAATATTCAAGTTTCCTTTTATAATTTATGAACCTATTATTTTGTTTGATTGATTAGTGAAGCTTAGTGTACTAACCAAGTCGTTCAAATATTTATACCTTTAATTCTCTGAATAGTTAGAAATCGATTTAAATATGCTATTAACTACAAATTATTTAATAAATTATATTTATCATTAATTATTAATTCATGACACGAGCTAATCAAGTCTCTTGTTTATATATATACATGAGAATAAGTATAATAAAAGCGAGTTACAATCAGTTCCAATCAGGGTAATGCCCAAGTAATTATTTAGGTGTGACTATTTAGTAGTAATAGGGGACTGAAACAGACACGTCTTTCATATTTAGAAACTGCGTTATAGATTCCTGAATTCAAGTGATTGAACTCAATGATTAGACCATATATAAGTAGCTTATTTGAGGGTGAACAAGTTCCTAAAATTAGACTACTTCCTGATGTCTTGCCTTTTAAGGTGAGTATCGAAATCAAATTTTATATTAATTTTAAAATAAGTGGAAATTTGTGTATCATATAATATTACATTTGTCGTATATAAAATGATGATTGGAAGATAGTTGAAACTCATTATAAAATCTCAAATATGTTAGATCTCCTCATCAGTATGAGACAGTGGAAAGATTGAACTCTTTTATATACGTCAACATTTCAATAACCACTAAGCATTCCTTTGATGAACGTAGTACTTTATCTCGCCCTTTAAGAGTTAATTACTATTCATATTAGCTTGGCGTAGTATCTCATCTCACTCATGCTAACATGAGACATTAAATATAATTAAACATATAATTATCCTTTGGGCCCATTGCAGCATGGAGGTTGTGATCCTTACGGGCAGCATCAGGCTTGCCATATTGGTTGGTTATAGCCCCATGGTTTCCAAGTCCCCTCCTGCGCATATGACGGAGCATTCTATGGCGATGGGGTCGTAGGTTTTTGGCATGTGTCTGGTCATGTTAGCATTTCCATGAGCCATAAAGAGGTGATTATCAGTGATTATCACTGAGTTGATAATGTATCATTTATTATGATGTTCTATCATTTCCATTTATTCTCATGAATTCATCGTATGTGAATTTATTAACTTTTATATTTTGAAAGCAATTGCACTCGAGCACTTGCTAACTCACTAAGTCTTTTGCTTATGACTTAAAAGCTTCCACTATAGCTTTTCAAAGTAGCAGGTATTATATAGAGTATGTATCACAAAGGGCTTTGGAAGTTGATTCTAAGTTGAACTCAAAGAAAGTGAAAGTTACAATTGGAAGCTAAAAATTTGAGATTAGATTGTTGGTGTATTTTATTTGAGTGCAGAGTCAATGAGTATACATGTTAAGAGCTGATTAGTTAGTTGCTACAACCAATGAATGAATTATAATTAAAGATTTATATTCATATTGTCCTATCTTGTGATGGATTCTAAGGGTATTACAGATGTGAGGCTTGTCAAATGCAGAGCCAACCTCATACATTAGGCTCCAGAATCTCTACACCCTACAGTTGTTTCATGGTCATTTAATGCATGGGATCTTGATGTGATTGGGCTAATCACTCCCAAGTCTTCAGGTGGACACATTTACATATTAGTGGTTACACTACTAGAAAAACTGCAAATAGCCACGGATTTAAATAAAACAAAATAAAATTTAGCCACGGATTGGCCACGGCCAATCTGTGGCTATTTTTGGTGGCTAAAATTAGAGGGAAATTTGGCGCCTATTTTTAGCCACGGCTTGGCTGTAGCCAATCCGTGGCTGTTAACCACGGCTAGACCGTGGCTAATTTAGCCACGGCTAGGCCGTGGCTAACAGCCACGGATTAGCCACGGCCTAAAAATTCCTGGGCAAATTTTTGTTTTTTTTTTTTTGCACCGGATATGGTTTGAACTCTTGACCTGTTAGTTGAAGTTAGAGCATCAAACCACTACACCACTTTAATTTTTTGTTTAATATTTAATTTTTGCAATACGTAAGTAATATATGTATATTATGTATATTGATATATATAATAAATGATTGGATATGTTACGTACGTATAAGATTAGATATACTCATATATATATGTATTTATGTCTAATTAGATGTATATATATTAGCTATATAAGTACATATATAACATATATTAGATATATAATACACTAATATATGTTTATTTCATGCAGATGATTGAACATATATAGTACATATGATTAGATATATATATATATATATTTGATCGATATATATATGCACTCTACATTTATAACATATATTAGATATGTTATATATAGATATATATAGTTATATAATACAGACTATATATAGAGGATTAGAATGTACATATAATATATTAATATATATAAGATACACATTGACATATATATATTGATATATGTATATATGATATATATACTTGGACATATATATACACATATATTGATTCATATATATATACACATATATATGTATCAATATATATATATATATAAATTTATATATGGTGCAAAAAATCAAAAAAATTAAAAAAAAATTAGCCGTGGCTAATTTTTTTTTTTTTTTTTTGATTTTTTGCACAACGGATAAATTTTTGTTATTGATATTTTAATTATCTAAATTTAAATTATCTATATATACTTGGACATATACATATATATATACTTGGACATTTATATATATATATATTGATACATATATACTTGGACATTTATATATATATATTGATACATATATACTTGGACATATTTAAAATAGATACATATATATATAAATATATGATATGTATACTTGACATATATATATATATATATATAATACCACACATATACGAAGATATTGGCAAAGGATCACGAATTAAAGTTGCTATTATCTAAATATAAATTGTATAAATAGATTTTTGTTATAATTTTTGTTTTTGATATATTAATTTATTAAATATTTGTCACAAAAAGAAAAACTGAATAATGAACGATAAAGTCGAAGGTAAATATCTTTAATTTAAAAAAAATAATTAGTTAATAATTTATAAAAATTACTAAAATTAAATAACAAAAATTGATAAAACTAATGAAATTTATTAGATAATTTAAGTTTAAAATATTGTAAAAATATAGTTTAAGTATAATAAAAAGCAATCAATAACCAAATAATTCCTTTGGCGCAACGGTTTCATGCTCCAAGTACAACATTAACGTCCCGTGTTCGAATCTCCTTGAGCGCAAAAAAAAAAACGCTTGGAGGACGCGGGTCCAGGTTCGGGCGCGGGCGCGGGTTCGGGTTTGGGTTGGGGCGCGGGTAGGGTTTCGGGTTTGATTTGATTAGCCTTTTTTTTCCAGTGGCCACGGATTAGCCACGGCCTGGCCGTACGTGGCTAATCCGTGGCCCTTAGCCACGGCCAGGCATGTCCAAGAAAAAGTGGCCAAATTTGACCACGGTTTGACCAGTGTCTATTAGCCACGGCCAGGCCGTGGCCAATCCGTGGCTAATCCCAGCCGTGGCTAAATAGCCGTGGCTACGATTAGCCACGCCACTTTTAGCCACGGAAAAAATCCGTGGCTAATCCGTGGCTAATCTCCTGGGCCACGGACTTTTTGCCAAATCCGTGGCTAAAATCCGTGGCTAATTGCATTTTTTCTAGTAGTGTTACTGATTACTTCTCAAAATACGTAGAGGCGATCCATCGAAAAGAAGTAAAGAAAGAGACTGTGGTTGAGTTCATCCATTGCAGCCTATGGAGTGCCTCGATCATCATTACCCATAACAGAAGGCCTTTCTACAACAAGTTGATGGATAAGCTTTGCCATCAATTTAGAATCAAGCATCACAATTTACCATATATAATGCAATCGAAAATGGGCTATCTGAAACATTCAACAAAACGATATGCAACCTCTTGAAGAAAGTCATCTCAAAATCAAAGAAGGATTGACACGAGAAAGTTGAAGAATTTTTGTGGGCATACCGAACAATATATCAAATGGCCACCAAGGCTACTCCTTATTCTCTAGTATATGGAGCTACGGTTGTGTTCCCACTTAAGAGTCAAATATCATCACTTCGCATAGCCATTCAAGAAGGGCTCACCACTGAGAAGAAGCTTAGCCAATCTGATCAACACGCACTTGATTGATTATGCACAATACGAATGAAACTCTTATTTATACTAGTTTTTGAGTGCTCTTCCAAAGGCAAGTTGTCCAACAGATTCTTGCCAAATGCAGCCAACGGTCTCTTTCCTCTAAAAGCCTTGATCTTAATTGTATGGAATCTTATGCTAACGGCTTCTTACCATAAGTTTGCTGGCTTAAATCAAGAAGTGAAAATTGGCATAATCTAATTATATATCCATAGAAATTGCAAATATATTTAATTAAGAAGAAAAAGAAACAAGTATACTACCACCCCTTCGTGCACACACGACAAAACGTTAAGCTATAAAAGTTTGATGAATCTTTAAATTGAGCATGTGGTTAAATTGTCCATGAGATGGAAAACAATTTTATAGGGCAAATAATTGAGAAAAAAAATGGTTGAGCACAGCAAAATCGTCAAGCAATGTCGATATGTCATCTGTCCACTACCACCGCATCACGTGGGAATGCCACTACCTACATTTCTTCTCAGTTTGTTTTTTTTTTGGTAGATTTGTTCCAATCTCGTAAGCAATTCAACCACGTGCTCAATTTAAGGATTGATCTATGTTTCATTGGTTAATATATAGGGTTAATTACATCTAAACCCCCTGCAAGTTTGCGAAATTACCAACAATATCTCTCTTAGATGGCAAATTACACATAGAGTCCCTTGAAAATAACAAAATTACAGATGCACACGTTTTTGGTAGGGTTTTGGCAAAAAAGTGATAACTTCAGCCAAAAATGTGTGTGACCTGACTATTTTGCCCTTGATAATTTTGTATACATAGAAGGGGGTTGTATGTAATTTCTAAACTAGAGAAGGAGTGTTTGTGTAATTTCTTATAAAAGTATTTCATCGTTATGTTTTCAAAATTTCACTATTGAAAATTTAAAGAGTGACCGTTTATGACCATTAATTTTTTTACTATTGGAGTTATTCTTCTCCGTAAATATGCACTATTACAACTTTATTTGACATGAATTTAGTTTAGAGTACACACACGACTTTTTCTAGCCATTCTTCTAGTGTATGAGCTTGAAATACAAATAGATGCAAAAAAAAAAAAGTATCAATTCGAACTTGGGAACGAGCATTATGGTAGCAGATACGAGTGGCCATCATGGTGATTCTGGTATTATTGCCCAACTCCACTCTCATTGGTGTCTATCCTACTTGGATGAAAAAGAAGATGCTTCATATGGTGCCACACAAATGAATAAGGATGTAACATGTAGTTGTAAAGAAGCTCTGCCCAAAGATGCTTATGGGGGCAATATTGTGCCAAAGCTTCTTAACAAGTATATGTTACAGCCCCATTCATTCATGTGCCACCATGTGAAATCTCTTTTTCTTCATCCAGATAGGGTAGACACCAATGAAAGTACTAGTAGTTGCGTAATAATAACTCGAACACAGTGATTGTCATTCATATCCGCTATCATAATGCTGGGTTCCAAGCCGGATACTTTTTTTTTTTTCATTTTTGGCATCTGTCCTTCTTTTATTTCAACCTCATAACTAGAAAATTGGCTAGAAGAAGCCATGTATGTGTACTCTAAACTAAATTCGTATCAAATAAAGTTGTAACAGTGCACATATATAGAGAAGAGCAGCACCAATAGTCAAAAGACGGTCATAAACGATGACTTTTTAAGTTTTCAATAGTCAATTTTTGAAAACGTAATGGTCAATTACTTTCACAAGAAATTACACATACACACCCTCTCTAGTTTAGAAATACATACAACCCTCTTCTAAGTTTACACAATCATCAAGGGTTACATAGTTAAATCATACAAATTTCTTGCTAACGTTATCACTTTGTCGCCGAATCCTATCAGAGAGGGGTGCATCTGTAATTTCAATATTTTCAAAAGGGTGTATGTGTAATTTTTCATTTTAGAGGGATATTATTGGTAATTTTGTAAACTCGTAGGGGGTCTAGATGTAATTAACCATAATTTATATAGTTTGTGTAAGTGTGTATTATAAGGGGTGAAGGGGGATTTTGCCTATCTTTTAATACAGAGGTCTTTTAGTAATGTTATCAAAATATAGGGATCAAAAGATTAACTGTAGGACAAAGATCGTGACAAGATGTAAGATAATGAACGAAATGAGAGAAAGGCTAAATAATTGCGATTAAAATTGAACAACGGCAAACATAGGGTTCCCAAAATGAGATTTTCCCATAAAGTTACCATTGAGGAACATTTACCTTTTTCATATTAATGTATTCCCTCGAAAATTATGTTAAAGTAAATGTTCTACACTTTACACAACTGCAAAGAATTCCCTTACATAAAAAAGATGCTTAATCATTATATCATCACTTCTTATCACACATAAAAATTAAAACAGAAATCACTAGCTAGCTAAATGTACTTCCACAGAAATACTACATTTCGTATCCATTTTTGAAAACTTATTAGTGTTTAAAATTAAAACTTTTTAAAAAAAAAAATAAATAAAGCACGTACATATCAACAGTTGCATGAATTAGAATTTGTGATATATAGTTATTAATCCCGAGACATATCCATGGAGTCCTATTTGGGTCGTATCCGTTGATTCAAATACTTGCTCTCGAGATCAACAACGCATTTGGGTTAAATGGTAAGTATTACATCTGAGAATCGAGTGCCATAATTGTGCTGAGATTCATAGGGTTCATATACTCCGATGAGCCAGTCATGATTTGCTTAACGATGAATCTGTTAGCCCTTTCGGATGGATGGAAGGCATCCCAGAAGGCATAAGCGTCTCTGTCGGGGCACAAGTTGGAGAATTGTGTGCATAGGCCAAGTCCATTGAAAGGGCCTTGCCCACAACATGCTAACTTTGAGGTGGTAAATCCTGCCAAATGTGCCATTATTGATGAACAAAAAAAAAAAAAAGGTGCCATTATTGAATTTAAATAATTAAATAGTGAAGTACCGAAAATTCTTAATCAAATCTAATTTAGTGGAACCTAATAATCATATGACAAGTTTATTGCACTTGTCAAGTGATTGGTCACTGTCTCTAAATTATCAACCATTCATACTTGGCACGCGATTAGCACTGGTTCGATTGAGTCGGGTCTGGGCCAGAGTTTCCCGTAAAATCACAAATTAGGTCTTTTCAGTAGTGAAAGAAAATAATTTATATATATATATATATATATATAATTACTTCTAAAATGTACCACAACTAAAAAAATTATCTAATTTGAGACATTTTTTGTGACACTCTATAAGAATGTCAAATTTAAGTATCAAAATAGGTTATTGCTACACTCAAACGCATGGCTCTTTACCTAATGTCACTAAATTGAAATTATTTTTTGTGACACTATTTAAAATGTCATGTATTTAAGTATAACAATAGCTTGTTTTGACACTTTGTAGTGTCATAAAAATGCATTATAGTTATAATTTAATATGCTTATTGAAGCACTTTCCATCAGGTTCTACAATAAGTACACAAATATGATGCGTCTTTTCAAAAGTATCATGAAAAATGTTTCAAATTAGGTCATTTTTTTAGTAATGTGTTATAGCACAAAATTCTGTCTTCTAATGAAAGAATAAACGCGGTTCTTTTATAACACAGGCGACATCAAAACAAGCAAACGCATGGCATCGTGTATGTTAAAATTGAGAAGATTTACTTGATTTTTCAAATGGGATGTTCATTTAATTAAAAAAAAATACTAAAAAATAAAAGAAAAGGAAAAAGACTGTTTTTAGCAAAACAATGATAAATTAGAAATCCTATTTAATTAATCAAGCCATTAATATAGAAGCTTGTGACAAAACATTTTTCAATATTAAATAATGGTAACATGATACTTCCAAATGTGTCAACTATGCCCTAATCATAGCACTTCATAAAAGTCGATCACTAAAATAGATTGAATTTTAATTAAAATATATTTTTTGCGATACTACTATGAAATGTTAAACTGCGACATTCCTATACTTAGATATGTGTCGCTTTAGCTAGATTTTCCAAATCAAAAATGTCATATGACATCCACTTGTAACAACATTATATAATATCTCAATAGCCACTGACAATAATATTTATAACAAGATGTGCGACGGCAACAAAGTAATTAGAGACATACCGAAGGCTTGAGGATTGCGAAAGAAATCACTGTTCGTTAGCCTAGTGTTAGCAGCAATGAAGACAGTGCTGCCCAGTTGAGAGTTGAGCCTCTGCAACATTTGAGTGAGCTGCGGATCGTAGAGAGCCGCAGCTCGGTTGAGTTCGGTCGAGCATTCGCCGTTCGGGCTTCTCTGGGCGAGTTCTGCTGGGGCACAACCCAATGGTCCAGATCCAGTCACAAGCACCCTTCTAGCACCCAAATCATAGAGTTTCTGCAAAGTATATGGTCAACAGGGAAAGGAAATTAAAACTTAGTCACCAATTAAATTTATCATTGAGGACCATAATCAGTGATGGAGCCGGGGGTAGGGGGTGGGGGTGGTGGTCCCCCCCAATTTTTTAGAAATTCATTTTTTAGTATATATATTTATTAGAATTTTAAAATTTCGCCTCCCTTAAAATAAAATTTTGATTTTTATATAAGTTATATAATAAAAATTTTAATTTTTTCTACTCTATTTTATTTTTGATAATTTATTTTTACCTAATCTCATTTACCATAATCTCGTTTACCATAATAATTAAATTTTCTCTCTTTCTCTTTCCTCTCCTTTTCCTTATTCTCTTCAAATTAAAATACTAAAAATTCTATTAGATTTTACTTCTTTCTTCTATTCCAATTAAAATATCAAAAATCCTGTTATAATTTTTCTTCTCTCACAAACCCTACAATATTCAACTTTTTTCTCTGAAAGCAATGTACAAGAAAGGTATTGTGTACTAATCTTAAAATTTATACATATTTTATTTCCTTTTGTTGTAATTGACTTTTGTGTAGAGATTTGAATCTTAGGATTGTTAATATGAATCTTGATAGTTGTTCAATATTAAACTTAATTAGTTTTGATATTTATTTGTTGGGCTATTGAACTTGAATGAATTTTACAAATTTGACACTTCACATTTAATTGGGAATGATTTGAAGAATGAGATAGCGGAGGAAAAATAAAGGATATTTTTTGAGTTTTGAATATATTTTTTGATTGTGAGAGCAAAGAGAGAGAACAAAAAATCTATTTTTAATAGTTTATGAGTTTTGATTATATATCATTATGTGGGTTTATGTCTATTTTAATACTTTTTGAGTTTTGAGAATATATCATTATATGTGGGTTTATATCAATTTTATTGAGTATTATTAAAAAATTATTTATTAAGTATTTTTTTTAAAAGCAATTCATTATCCATTATATTTGCTTCTTTTGAAATCAAGAGTAACTTGTTATTTTTTTCAGTATCATTTTTTATATATTATTTTTATTGAAGTATTTTTTTTATAGCACTTCTAATGTTGTATACGCATAAATATGATGATTTTTGTTATTTTATATATTAATATTATTTATAACCTTTATATTAATAATTTTAATAATTAATGATCTCGAAAAAATTTGCCACTCCCCCCCACCAAATCAAATTCCTGACTCCGCCCATGACCATAATGTTTATTTTGTGGCTAAATATTTCAAAATTGATACAATTTAACATTTAAGTTGCTATTATTGATAATCAGTGGCACTCCTATAGTAAGAACTTAATGACGAAAAAGTTGTTACGGTCACTCGTGACAATATTTTCCTTGTCATGGAGTTGCCTTCATATGGGCGTCACTGATTGTAAAGACATACAACTTTTGTGCGAATTTTGTCATGAGTAGCATATTGCAAAAATCATTTTTATGACAAAGAGAATTTGTTAATTTGCCGCTAAATGTATATACTTAGCGACAAATTTTAAATCGTCACTTAATGTGGTGTTGCTAATTTTCTTTTTCTTTTTTTCTTTTTTTTTTTTTTTTGGGTGGTGAGATTTCAAACCAATTTTGCAAAGTAACCAATGTAACTGAACTAGTTTATGTATCCTAGAATCTAAATATAGATTTATTTAAATATTATAGGCTTTTAAATTGAAGCCGATGAGAAATCTTTTCTTTCTTTTTTTTTTTTCTTCCTGGCGAATCAATCTTTTGCCCTTTTATATCATGAATATAAATCTTTCAACCACTAGAATAAATCAATTTTAACCACATTTGACTATTTATCATGTAGTAAATGTTAATGAAAGTGCGGAAAAAACTGGCAGGAAAGAGAAAAAGAAAAAGTGAATAATTACCCTCAAAACCTTTTGATATTCGGAGACGATATAACGAATATAATCAGGTAGAGCAAATTGGCGTGACCTTGCAGAGTAGGGCACCAAATAGTAGTTGTTAACAAAATCATTGCCTCCCAAAGTAATCAGAACCAAAGCTTGATTTACTAGTCTTTTGGTCTCTGCTGCTCCAATCAATGCACTTACTCTTTGTTGGTACTGTTGAAAGTATGCCAATTGCTGGCCAATTCTAATTATGTTCACCTGAAATAATTAATTCAAATATTTCTGTAATTTTCTTTATAATTAACGAAATATATTATAAAGTGACAAAGAAAGCATGTTATATATAAACAGGGTTAAATGCAGTTTCACCTGTACCTTTTGAAATGGAAAAAAAAGGAGAAAAAGAAAAATCCATGTGAGAAAATGAAGGTTGATGAGCTCCTCATATTTTTAAGGGTTAATTATACTATGCATTCCTAAATTATACTCTGAATCGTGTTTATCCCCTTGAACTACAAAATATAATAAATCAGCCCCTGAACTATAAGTATTAGGAGCTGACTTGCTATGTTTGTTACCATTATGAGTTGACATATGGTATAAATTACGCCCTCCGTCCCATAACAAATGTCATTTTAGGTTATTGTACAAAGATTAAGAAAATAGACTAACACTATTAATTATAGATTAATTTGACTAAAATATCCCCATAATTAATGAGTTGTTGGAAGGCTTTTTTAAAAATTTACAAAAGATATTAATTATTGTCTAAGGGTATATTATAAAAATACTAATAAATTCCCTCTTGAAATATGAGAAAAACATATATTATGGGATAAAAAATTATTCCTAAAACAATATTTATTGTGGGACAGAGGAAGTAGGTGCAAAGCGTTATTAATTTTGGTTTTAAAAAGGGTTAATGCTACTAATGGCACGTAAAATTTGAAGTTTTGCAATTTTTTAAAAAGCACAGGGGCTAAATTGTAATTGACCCTGATCCATAAGAATATAGACGACTTACAAATTGAATTCCAGTGTCATTAAGAATTCCAACACCAGCTGAAGCAAAGTTAGCACCAACTAATAGTCTTAGCCCCTTTAATTCTGGACTCAAGTACGGTAATGGTGATTCCTTCGCACCAATGCTCTCACCTACAACAATTAAAATTAATCGTCACAAGTTATGGTTGCAATTACTAAGAATTACTATATATGTACTAATGTATAATATATATATATATATGTGTGTGTGTGCGCGCGCGCACGCGCGCACAAGATATTTGCATTTCACACTGAACATAATATTGTGGCAATCTTTAAGTTATCACAAATAGGATTGGCCACACAAGATCCAGGGTCAGTGTGACAAAGTTAAAAAAATTTTGTGATCTCAATGTTTTCTTTTTTCTTTTTATATGATATCAAACAACCAAATTTATGCATGTTGTGTATTGGTGTATGTAATAGGAGATGACCATCCAAAAATTTCACTCGTTAGGTTAATGCGTGTATTGTACATATTTGAAGAAAAAAATGTTAAATGTTGTAACATGATTCACTTCCTTGAAAAGTTGGAGGGTATAGAGGTAGGAAGAAAATGAAGGAAAAATAACATAGAAGCTGCTGGGCAGCTCTTAACTAGTGAGAACTTGGAAATTAATTTTGTTTGATTAGTCCTAGAGTTTATGATATTATTGAAGTATGAGAATTGATCAGTCCAAACTTTTTTCACTATTATCAGATAAATAAAGTTCAAGATAGAAAGTACATTAAGAAAATGACTTGATTTGACATTTATAAAGTGATATGTGGTTTTTTTTTTTTAAATTTAATCCAAAAAGGTGTAATGTTTAAATTTTTGATCTATAAAAAAGATATCATACAAATCTAACCTAAACTCGCTGTCAACGATGGTGATTTTAATAAAATACTAATAAAATTTATAATAGTTTAATATATATTGTTGGAAAAAAAATAATAAAATAATGAAACTCGCCAATAGTGTTGGCGAGTTTTGGAAAAAAAAAAGAAAAATTAAACTCGCCATCACCGATGGCAAGTTTAGGAAAACGGAAAAAAAATGAAAAAATTTTTAAGTCACCAACAGTATTTTCAGAAAAAAAAAATATAAAAAATATTATGTATTAATTAATTAAAGGCTAAAGAGGGTTGACAAAAGTGAATGACAATTTGATTACCATCTTGGGACGGGACCCACACCTCAAAACTCATTGGTCTCCTATCCAAGCAAAGCCGCGAATCATTAATCAAACTCATTGGATTTGAAATTTAACTTTACAACAATAAATTTCAAGTCCTTGACATTTTTTTTTTATTAGACATACGTCTATTACATGTTGCTGGGATTTTGAAAATTCAATAATGGTGACTTTCCCTTTTTTTGTTCTTTTGGATTAATATATAAAATTGAATATTAAAAAAATAATAACAAAATTGGAAGTCGCCAACGACGAGTTCCATTATTATATTTTTTTTTCTTTTCTGAAAATATATTATAAATGGATAAAATTTATTATATTTTATTAAAGTCGCCAACAGGGATGGCGAGTTTAATTTTTTTTTTCGAAACTCGCCAACATTATTGGCGAGTTTCATTATTTTATTATTATTTTTTTTCAGATAAATATATTAAATTATTATAAATTTTATTAATGTTTTAGTAAACTTACCGTCGTCAACGGCGAGTTAGGTTAGATTTTTATGGTATTTTTTTTACAGGTCAAAAGTTTAAACATTATACCTTTTTGTATTAAATTTAAAAAAACCCGTGATAGATGTTTTTAAAAAAAGTGTCTCAATCATGTATTAATTGTGACACTTCATAAAAAATTATCACAATAATTATATAATTTTAACTATAATACTTTTTTGTAACCCTGTAAAATGTCAAAATAAGTTATTGTTGCATTCAAATACGTGACAATTCAGTTAATATCTCCAGATTAAAAGTATCACAATACTCACTTTATTAAAGTGGTAGTAGTATTTGCAATTTTGCATGGAATATATATATGTCCAGCACATTTCAAAATTGTTCGATAGGGATTTATGTTTTTTGCCCGTTAAGTATTCACTTTGCAATTTTGATCCTTTATATTTTGAAAATATTGCAATTTCAGTTCAATTTCACCGGAACCCGTCGGAACTGGATGACATGATGTCACGATTTTATGCACCACGTCAGCGAGTTCCGACGGATTCCGGTGAAATCAGACTAAAATTGTAATATTTTAAAATATATAGAATCAAAATTGTAGAGGGCATAATTAACGGACAAAAACAACATACACCCCGAAACATAACAGACGAAAATGGTAATTATCCCTTGTTTGATAATGTGTGTGTGTGTGTTATATACCAAAATGGCTAGAGTTTTGAGAAACTTAACTGATAATATCAGGAATGTTAAGGCCATTAGAGAAACGCCCCGTGGGCGTATGAGTCGGGTAGTCAACGCCATAAGGTGGCGCGTCTGCGCGAGCTGTGGTAGCCAAAAAGTTGTTGTTACCGCTATCAACAAGCGAATCTCCAAACACGAAAAACGCTCTACCCTCAACGCGACGCACACCTATAAGCAATGTTGCTAGAAAGGATGACAAAAGAATGCTATAAAAAGTAGTTGCACTGGAAAATAAGTTAGCCATTGTAAGGATTTTGCAAGAAATATTATTGCAACAAGCCTCAACCCCTTTTGTGACACACACACAACACACACTCTAAAGTGCTTGCTTACTTTTGTATACAAATGGATACTTGAATTGGTTCTATATATACAGATAAAAAGTGTGTGCAGTGTGTGTACATATTTTTTCGGCAAATTAAGACTAATGTGACTTGGAATTTAATAGAGGGGTGATGATATGGTTGTAAAGGGTGTGCATAAGGGCCACCAAAGAAAGTACAGCAAAGCAAGCGTGACAGGTAGTTCAATTGTATTCAATTGGACAGTTGTTTGGCAGGTTTGATTGGTTATTTATCATGGGAACAAATTAAGGTACCTAAGTTAGCATGTGATATGAGTAAATATTTAGAACGTATGTGGTTATATCAATGAAATATATACCTGACTATATCCACATTTCCTATTTTTCATATTATCAAGCATGGGCGGAGGCAAGGGGTCTGGCTGTGGCACCCGGCCCAGTCAATTTTTACAAATCTAAAATATTATTACACGATTTTTAAAATTTAAAAAAGTTTTGCCCCCCCCTCCCCCCGCAAGATAAAAAATATGACCTTTTTATTTTGGAAAAAAAATTGACTTTTAATGTAGAATATACAACAAAGAAGTTACTTTTACCACTCTATATTATTTTTGTTTTACTTTACTTACTCTTTTTTATCATAAAAAATTATTTTCACTCTATTTCCCCTCTCTCTTTGTGATCTGTTCAAACAAAAACATTAACAATTCTATTACAAAATTAAATCTTTTTATCCGAAGGCAAACTATAATAATGTATTGTATACTAAACTTTGAGGAGATTTAAGACTCACAGGTGATGAATAATAAACTTGGTAAATCTTGACAAATATTGGTTGGAATTGTGGAAATATATACTTGAATGAACCTTTTTGTTTTGAGGAGAACATGATGGTGGGAAAAAAGGACCAAAAAAAAAAAAGAAAAAAAGAGCGACAAGAGATTTTCTTTTGCTTTTTTCTTTGACCTTATCTCTTGATGATGTAGAGTAAAATGATTAAAAAAAACAAAGAAGAAGCTATTTTACTACATTTGGAGCCTTGATTATATCTTTATGTGGCAATTTCGCTGAAAAGATTTGAAAAATTTTGTTGAGTATTTTTTAAAAACAACCAATTATCCACTATATTTATTTTTTTAAATAGAGAATAACTTGTTATATTTTTTTCAATTTAATTTTTAAATTAATAAATATTGTTATTTTATACGTCGGTATTAATTATTATTATATATATATATATATATATATTATATTTATGTACATTTTATAATAGTTAATTATCTCTAGCCAGAATTTGGCCTTCCACCCCCATAGATCAAATTTTTGTCTCTATCCCAATTATCAAGTCCCACTTTTTTGAGGATATATATCTATATATATAAATATGTATGTATGTACAAATAAGTATGTGATGCATGCTATGGATTATGTATTATCGGCTCTTCTTTAATCTGGCTTTGAATACCTAAAAGTGTACCAAGGAAGATTATGGATATTAATAATATATAATATGCGATATCTTACACATGTACAAGTGGACCATCCCTTGGCGACCACATGTTAGTCACGTGCCAACTAGTCCCGCGTGGGGTGAGACTTTGGTCCAACATAATTGTCCTTCTCGAGCGTAGCCCTCGAGGAGGACATGAGCTCCTCGATAAGACATTCACCTCGAAGAGGTTCCTCTCCTTGAATGTTGTTCTATAACTGCTGCTCGTTTGGCGGCTCACACTAGCATATCGAGCAGGGAGTACAATGTCTTACGTTGTCATCGCTGACACCTACCACTGACTCTGGCGGTGGATATACCTGCCTTGCAATCACCAAGCATGGACAAGATGTCCTATGTTAACATTAGTGGAATTGTCTAAGGAATCCCTAGGTTTACCAACTTAGCCCTAGTATCAAGGAGTTGACTGAGATCCTAACCTATTATAAATACTCCAAGGGAAACCTCCAAAAAGGTAACACACATTTTATATAACAAAACTTTACTTGATTTTTTGCAAAATTCATTATATCTTCCTACATTACGTTGACTTAAGCATTGGAGGGTCTTCGCCGAAGGCGCTTCTAACTAGACTCACATATTCCATATCATTTTTGGTGCTAGAGAAAGGGCCTCTTGTCAAAAACTAGAGTGCTCATGGTTAACACCCGACGCATTGCCCCGAACTGCCCATCTTACATCTATGACCAAATAAAAGATAACTATAAACCTTACTATGACGTTCAAAGCCACGCTCCAGAGGAGAATCCTCCAACTGTTTTGCGAGGGTATCTGCTCCCCAAAATTTTATTCTCATGACCTAAGAGTAGCTTGCTCTGCCACTAAACAAAGTTCTAGCCGGCCGCGGGCCTCAAACACTGGCCCTGGCCCCACTATGCCACACGCCGACGTCTGGGACGTCTTAGTGGCAGCGCACATCATTGAAGGCCCTCCTCGCCCCCAGGAGAGGGTGGTCTAGAACCCTCCTCCTCGAGAGGACGTCGTTGAATCTAAAGACCAAATCTCATGCTCATATTATGGTAGCCATCGACGTACGCATCGCGAGCAGAGATTGGGATGCGTGCCCCATTGGTCCAGGATTGATGTTGAGGAGATGTAACAATAGATCTCCGAAATGCATCACAAGATCAAGGAGTTGAGGAGATGCGGTGCCACTAGACCAGCTATTGTCGAGCTTTCCCAGCAACTCGATAATCTGTTCCGCCACTAGAATGAAGTAGCTGCCGGACCTCCTCAGCCTGAATGAAGATTCCCACCAACCTCCCCAGGTACGATGATTAATCTGCTCCCAGAGAACACCTGATCTTGTTCGAGCACATTATGCGGGTCCACAATATCGATAACGACTTTGATGTAAAGCTCTTGGTCATCGCTTTCCAAGGGGTGGCCTCCTCATCGTACACTCGTCAATCGCTTGCTTCGATCAACAATTATGAAGATCTATGTTAGAAGTTCATCAACCATTTTCATCCCCAGACCCTGGCCAAGTTACCACCCGGCCACCTCCATAAGATCAAGCATAAGGAAGGAGAATCCCTCAGAGATTTCTTCACCAAGTTCAACACGGAGCTCTTGAAGTTAGAGAACGTGCAGATGAACTTTCTCGTCGATGTCCTCTGCTCGGCTTTAAGAAATAGGGATTGTACGAAGCAGATCGCTTGCAAACAACCCCAATCATCGCCCAACAATATATGAACGTCGAGGATACCCTTCCGTACGTGTCCTCGAAACAACCCAATGATGAGGACCGTGGCAAGAAGGGCCAACAATATTTCACTTTGCTAGTAATGACCGAGGGAGATATACACCACTCTGAATGCTAACGATCCCACTTTCCTTCGTTGGCCCAAGCTTATGGTCAAGAGAGAGGGTGTAAAGAAGGAGGACAAGTATTGTGCACTCCACTGCCAACATGGGAACCACGATACTGACTCATGTTTTGCATTAAAGCATGAGATTCAATGCCTCATCGATGACGAACACCTGGATTTTCGAAAACTCACGAAGAAGGGAGTCCAGAAGAACAACAAAAGTGGTCGCAAGAAGAGAAAGCGATCCTGCTCTCATATCAGCTAGAGCTTAGGCTTATTGATCCGAGGCCCACCACATGGGCGACCAGATAAACAACCGATGGTCGATCAGAACTTACCCACAAGGGGTGTGATCAATACAATCGCCGAGGGCCCGTCTAGGGAAGACTCCAGAGGATCAAGTAAAATGATAGAGAGGCGTTTAAGGCAGCGCTCAAACAAGATCGAAGAGAGGCTGCAGAATACTCACCTTGAGGTCAATGTTATTGGGGGAAACACTATAACCTTCAGTAACGCTGACCTCTCACACATCCAACGCCCAGAAGGGATCGACGAGTCCCCCAACTATCCTTTGGTCGTTATCATCAATGTGGCTAATTATGCCATCGGCTTAACCCTGATCGATGGTGGCAGCCCTGCCAATGTGCTGCTCTATTCAACACTAAAGAAGATAAATCTGGGCAACTATAAGTTGGAACTAGTGCGAACTCCCCTGGTCAGATTCGGGAGATCAAAAGTCATTCCCTTAGGCTTGATTCGCCTACCCGCCTCTTTGGGTGAGGCTCCAAAGAGATGAACCGTCATGGTTCCCTATGTGGTAGTCGACACACCATTCACTTACAATATAATTTTGGAACGCCCGACCCTTAACAATTTCCAAGCCATGGTGTCCACATACCGCTTGAAAATGAAGTTTCCAAATGTTGCCGGGGTAGGAAAAGTCTTATGTCGAGTCCTCGACTCATGGAAATGTTACACTATCTATGTCAATGAGAAGAGAATCCTATCTCCTTAGCCTTTTAAGCTAATCGCCTCGCACATCGAGGTTCCAGAGTGTACCAAGATGGACCCAGCCAAGCGAAGAAGGATGTAAGATCGAAAGATTGAGCCCATTAAGGAGTTCAAAGTGATTGAGCTCGAGGAAGGTAATCTGAGCAAGACCACTCGTATTGGATCCCACCTCAATTCAGTCAAACAAATGATGCTTATCCAGTTTCTCTGGGAAAACATGGATGTTTTATTCCTGGAAGCCTCAGATTTTTTAGGAATCGACCCGAGGTTGCAATCCACCAACTTAGTGTGGACCCCTTGTTCAGTGCTATGAATATTCTATGAAGAGGGAAATAGGGTGATCGAGGAGGAGGTTAACAAACTGCTCGATGCGGGCTACATCGTGGAAGTCTTATACATGCAGTGTCTTTGCAACGTTGGGCGACAGAAGGTGGAGAATATGCAATGACTTTACTGGCCTTAATAAGGCTTGTCCAAAAGACCCCTATCCCCTCCCTCAAATCAACATGGTGGTCGATTCAATTGCAAGTTGCAAACTTGTAAGTATGATGGACGCCTTCTATGGCTATTATCAAATATTTATGGTGGTCAAGGATAGGGATAAGACAACCTTCGTGGTGCCAAATAGGATCTATTACTTTTTGGTCATGCCCTTTGGCCTAAAATACCCTGGTGCCACATACCAAGGGTTAGTAAACCTCATGTTCAAAGTTGAAGTTGGTAAAACCATGGACATATATATCGATGGCATGATCGTGAGGAGAGAGAAGGAAGCCAATCACTTCAAACATTTGGCCAAAACCTTATAGATCCTAAGGCAGTATGGACTAAAGTTAAATCCGGCCAAGTGTGTAAGATTCGAGGAGGAAAGTTCGTCGAATATATGGACAACCACCAAGGGATAGAAGCAAATCTAGCAAAAATCCAGGCCATCCTCAATATTTGCCCCCTACAATCAATCAAAGAAGTTCAGAGGCTCGTTTGCAGGGTGGTTGCCTTCAATCGTTTCATTTCCCAATCAGTCGACCGGAATCTACCTTTCTTCAAAGCTTTGTGGAACGTTAAAGAATTTGTCTGGTCAGACAAGTACGACCAGGTACTCCTCGATCTTAAGCAATACCTAGCGTCACCTCCCCTACTATCAAAGCCAACTCCAGGTAAGCCGTTGTACATATATCTTGCGGTCTCGACCAATGCCATCAATTCGGTCCTCATCACTATGGTCGAGGATAAGCACCGACCAGTCTGCTAATCGAGCAAGCTGCTACAAGGACCAGAGAAGAATTATCACCCCATTGAAAAGTGTGTGCTCACTCTAGTCTATTCGGCCAGGGAACTCTATCAGCATTTCCAGGCCAATTCTATAGTGGTACTCACCAATGAGCCGCTAAAGCAGGTCCTCTCCAAGCCCATTGTATTCGGAAGACTTACCAAGTGGGCAATCAAGTTAGGTAAATTTGATATATCTTTCCAGTTAAGTCCTCACAGACTATCTCCTCAAAGTTGCCCACGAGAAGGCGCCTTTAATCAATTCGAGGTGGACACTTATAGTCGATGGATCATCGACCTCTTTAGGGGGAGGAGTAGGGGTCACCCTACTTAGTGCCAATGGCTAAGAACTTGAATTTGTAATCTAATTCAACTACCTATGCACAAATAATAAAGCTAAGTATGAGGCCTTGGTCGCTGGAATAAAGATGGCCTTGCAAGCTGGTATTGGAAATTTGGCGGCCCTCACCGATTCACAACTGGTGGTTGAGCATTTTGACGGCTCTTTTGAAGTGAATGAGACATCAATGATCAAATACCTCGAAGAAGTAAAGAGGTTAAGCAGAGAATTCAGAACGTTCACACTTCAGTAGGTTTCTCGAACAGAGAACGACCGAGCTGACTCTCTCTCCAAACTAGCTAGTTCCCTAAGGGAAACTCGAGAAAGGAAGATCACCTCCTGGTCTCCTCCAACCCCTCAATAGATCTTCCTGGTCTACCCGCCGATAGGCTAATGACTATTGACCAGCTACCAGAGTGGATGGCTAAGCTCATAGCCTATTTGAACGACGAGACCCTTCTAGAAGATCCTTCAAAGGAAAAACAAGTGAGGTACCAGGCCTCCAGATATGCCCTGGATTCACATGGGCGACTTTTCAAGAAGTCTTTCCTCAGCCCTCCTAGAAGATGTTTGACCGACTACCAAACCAGAGAAGTTGTCCAGGAGATACATGCTAAGTGTTGTGGAAATCATAACGGCACCAGGTCCCTAGCTAAAAAGATCTCTCGAGCGGGATATTTCTAGCATACTCTAGTGAGAGATTGCACAGAGTTCGTGATGAGATGCCCAGAATGTTAGAAACATGCCAATCTCTCTCATCGACCAGCTGCCTTGATCTCAAATGTAGAGATAGCCTGGCCCTTCAATCAGTGGGGGATTGACATCATCCGTCCATTCCCTCCCTCCGCGGGACAGAAGAAATTCATTATTGTGACTGTCGAATAGTTTACAAAATGGACCGAAACCGAACTTGTGCCCAAGATCACTCATGTGTTTTCCATTCTAGTAGGACAAGGACCCACCTACAATCGTCGGATGGGAACTTCCACGTGAGCTCGAGGAAAAACTCCAAATTTTGACCACATCAATATCTTTTGATCTTGGATTCTAGGAAGAAAAAGTTGAAGTCAAATGTAACATTTAAGGGCTCAAAGTACTTCAAGCAAATAGTGATTTCAAGGCTTAACCCCCCTGTTATTTAAGAGTTGGAATGATGGGAGATTTACGAAGGAGTGTCTCAGACATGGCAAGAGATTTGAGTCACAAATGAACACTAGAAAATTGCATTTTAGCTATTGATTTAGAGACAAAACTTTTCATGGCTAATACGCTAGCGCAGTTTCAAAGGTTAAGAGGAGTCTTGCTGCAATACTTTGTTCATGACCTTTTTACTTATCATATTTTTCGAAATTACCAATTAAATAATTTTAATTGTATTAATTTATTACTTATTCTTAATTTGTATAATTTAGTATTCGACTTGATAAATTAATAAATTTAATGTTAAATTATTTAGTTATTTATTTTAATTTAGTATAACTGACTCATTGAATTAATTATAAATGATAGACAATTAATTAATAATTGTTTGTAATTTACATTAAAATTTCAGGATATAATTAATTTTTTTTTTTTTACACATGCGTCGAGTATACTATGATGACGAGTAATAATTAACAATCAGACTCACTTGATGTTTATGTAAAATAAATAGAAAAAGATATTTAGTTATGAATTTAAATTTTACAGTATAAATACCATAGAAATATTTATTTTCATTTTGCAGTTGTAGTGTATTTATTGAATTCATGACAATGAAAAAAAGATTGAAACTAAGGTTTATTTATATTATTAGAAACATGAAGAAAAAGTAAAAACCGAAGATAAATGTTTACAGCGGGAGATGAGTCGACAGAGACAAGAGGGAGAAACTAAATTAGATAAAAATTATTTGTTAGACCAAAAATAATAACAAAATAGGTATTCTACCACCAATAATTAGTTTTGGTGGCACACTCAATGTATGTGCAAAATAAAAAAAAATAATATAATTTAATTTTATGCTTGAATTTTGATAAAATAAACTAAAAATGCTTGTTATATTTTCTATATCATTTTTTAGTATTTATTAAATTTGAGAGAAGTGAAAAGCAAAATAATTTAATATAAGATAACCTTATGAAGTCAAAAAATAATTAAATAAAAGAAATAAAAAATATTTAATAGTATGGTATGAGAGAAGGAAAAAGGGTAGAGAGCCTGTAGTGGGAGGGGAACGACACTTTGGATCTTCTCTTACATAGCCATGCAACATCTTCTATGTATTGAAAAACAGTTGAGATAAGAAAAAAAAAATTATAATATGAAAACAAATTCTAAAGATTCTCTTTTTTATCTTAACCGTCCATCAATATATAACATGTATTGATGAGTATTATAGTAGAAGATGTAGTATGATCATGCCAAAAGAAAAATATGAAAAAGAAAGTAAAAAAATAAAGTGATAGGCCAAAAAACTTGTTAAATCAAATGATAATTTTGTAATTAACACGATTAAAATGAAAAGTGTTCCTTCACGTGTTGAAATCAAGTTGGCCAAGTCCTCCTCAGTTTCTGAAAAGAGCTTATAAAAGCTTTGACATATTTATCTTAATTTAGGAGTTTGTGGAGTCTACATACTTTGTGTCACATATTATTAACTTTAAAATATTAGAATTTTTTTTTTTTTTTTTACTTTTTAATGACTATGACTGGGATGCTACAAAAATGAATTGTATTACTATCGCAATCAAAATAAATATCAAAAACACATTAGTTCTGACGTTCATTCATGCCTCCTCGCGTCATCAAATTCTTGGATTATTGTGGTATCCTCCAATTTAGATCGAAAAGATTTTGTTTTGAAGTTTGGAATAATTTGGACACTAATTACAACGTCATCTTTTTCTTCTCTTTTTCCAAAATTATATTATACTTGTATCCGTGGTTTGGTTGTCTAATTAATCTGACCATTTTTTTTAAGAAATTGAATTTCCACATATATTTATGTTATTGGGTGATTGGGGAAATACTTCAATGGATCGGATGTATCCACCCTACGGTCCAAATTCAACCACGTGCTATGTATAAATTTTTTTAAAAAATACATATAACACGTGGCTAATTTTAAACCGCATGATGCATGAGTAGAGTCCATACATATATCGGTTCAGATTTTTTGTTATATAATCATGTTACATTTTCTGTTACACTCATCAATACACGTCATGTATATTGGTGAACGGTCGAAATAAACAAAAAGAAAAATTGATGATATGAAAAAAAAAATATATATATATATATAAAAGATCTTTTTCTTTATCTCGACCGTTCACCAATACACGTAATTTATATTGATAAATATAACAAAAAATATAATACGATTATATAATAGAATATCCGAATTGATACATACACCTAATTCATGACTTGATTGAACCCATAGTAATAAGCCTTGTCGGTCGCCACCTTTCTAAGTGTGTCCGACAAGAAGGAAAACAACTCGTCAGCGCCAAACTCAGTTGCCCTTTCTAAATTAGACGAGGCTAATTTAATTTACTTAGTACAAATCCACAGTACATATATAGTATATATACATGTATATGGCATTAATTAACTTTAAAATCTAACTTTGAGATTGATGTTGAAAGGACCGATTTTAAGATGAATAGCCATGTGAGCTAAATAAATGAATCTCAACAAATTATCAACTACTTGGTATGAAAAGTTTATGTGCAAATAAGAAGTTATTGTTGACAGGCAGGATAACCATATATAGTTGCGTATGTTAAGTTATTATTCAAATTTGATTTTATTCAATTTAAGAAATTATATTTGTAAGATGATTGATCAATTTTTTTTGAATTATACATCAATTATATAGTAAATAAATACACTTGTCATGTAATTAACATTAATTCAGTCGAATTGGATTTAGACTGAAATTGTCCGTTTAATTTACTCTACCAAACTTCAACTCCATAAAGTTTAATTTCTTGTGGCTGACGCTTTGTGTTGAGCTCCATAAAGTTTAATTTCTTGTGGCTGACGCTTTGTGTTGAGCTCTACTCTACCAAACTTCAACTCCATAAAGTTTAATTTCTTGTGGCTGACGCTTTGTGTTGAGCTCTACCAAAAGAAAAAGAGTGGTATAACATGACATCTCAGGAGTTGCTTCAATTATATATTAATTGTGACATTTTATACAAATATATATATATATATATTTTTTAATAAAGTATATTAAATTTTAATTAAAAGTATTTTTTTTAACATTATAAAATATCATTTTAGGCTATCACTATGCTTAAAAATTGATATTTTTGTTAGTGTTTCTAAATCAAAATAGCTATTTCTAGACACTAGTTAAAGTACCATGTACTTAAGTGCAGCAATAATTTATTTTGACATTTTATAATATCATACAAAAGTATATGCTCATTACAATTTTGTATGACTTGAGGCCTATTTGGATGAGTTTAAAAAAAGTACTTTTCAAATAATACTTTTTATAATAAAATTTTTGTTCTAAGCCATATAATTTTGCGTTTGGATATAATAATTAAAATTGTTTTAAAATGTGCTTTATTTGAAGCTACTTCTAACAAAAAGTCATTTTCGGCTTTTTTCTTTTGGCTACTATTTTTTTTTTCTAAAAGCCCATCCAAATTCCATTTTTTATTTTTTTTTCTAAGTGCTCTTTTTCAAAAAATATATAATAATTTTTATTCTGGCATTAAATGGTTTAAAGGTGACAAGAAAGTATCAACGGCAACAAAAACAATTTGTGACACTATATTAAGTGAAATGTTAGTGTTTTCCACCAATTATCTACATATTAAATGAGAACTGCTTCGATTTTTTTTTAGTGTGTATAATTATGGTATTCTCAGAAGGGAAATTCTATCGTGAGCCACACTTCGTAGGTGAATAACGTTAGTCACCTTTAATTTTAACTGTTAGATGTCCAATATTTAATCTAAGCCATTAATTTTTATACAAGTTGCAACCTATTATGCAGGT
This sequence comes from Petrea volubilis, assembly GCA_026212405.1. Taxonomy (NCBI): domain Eukaryota; kingdom Viridiplantae; phylum Streptophyta; class Magnoliopsida; order Lamiales; family Verbenaceae; genus Petrea; species Petrea volubilis. The sequence continues at coordinate 8,844,806 of CM047883.1, forward strand.
AAATTAGAAGGGCCACCTGCTATACAGGTTACCAAGAGGTTTCTTTATACAATAATTATTTTAGTAGACCATGTATGGGATCACTACACACTAACCAATGAAATTTTTCTTTTTAACTTAAAAAAGAAAAGCCAAAAATGTAATGTCATTGGGTCCATTAAATCATTCATACTCATTCTTTTTAATTTATTGGAAAAGTAAAATGTTGTTTTTTATTTAAAAAATTACCATGGTACTCATTATAACTTTTTATTTTTTAATACCATGGTAACATTATAATACCGTGGTAACATTATAATCTGTTATTTTTTTTCATATTTTAATACTTTGCTACCATTATTTTCTTTTTTTTTTTAATTATAAATACCATGGTACTTATTATAATTTTCTATTTTTTAATTTAAGAATATATGCATTAATGAGGACAACTAATTGAAAAAATATGATACAAAATTAATATACTAAATTGATACCAAAATAAATTTATTTATAATTCAAAACTTTGAACATATGTTAATAGTTGATAAAATTAATTATGTTTAACTTAAACTTTTAAAATATTTCAAAGAATGTATAAGATTCATCACAAATTATTCTTAATAATAATAATAATAATAATAATAATAATAATAATAATAATATGGTTGTAATGTATATAGATCTAGCTAGATGATGTAATACAATATTTATATATAGAAAAGTATGTGCTCCTTAGAGATAATAACCAAATATGAAATTCGTTTATTGATTTGAATAATTGTGGTTAACATGTATAATCAAATATGAAGTTCATTATAATAACTACAACAATTATAATATTATGAATGATTAGATGGTACGCATTTGGAATTTGATGGACAATATCCATAATACACTTAATGCGGAATACTAGTAATCACATTATACGTATTCCGTATAATATTTGATATATAATACACTCTTTTATCAAAAAGAATTGACTTGTTTAAAAATACACCAAATAAATGTAAATAATTTTTTTTTATTTCAATTTTTTTCCTAGGAATTGTATGTTATTTGTATATCTATGAATTCATATAATATTTTTCATACTAGCGAGCCGATATTTTTAATGGTAACTAGGGGAAGATATATAATTTATATGATTGAATGTCGAATATTATTCACCCCTTATAATGATGATGATGATGATGATGATGATGATGATGATGATGATGATAATAATAATAATAATAATAATAATAATTTTAGCTAAGTTCATTCATTAGAACACTTAAAAGAGAAGAATAATATTATTTGTAAGCAATGAAATAGAATACAATGCAACTTTTATTTAATTGAAGTTAAACATTTAAATTGTAGTAGAAATTATTTATCCTAAGAAATCTTAATAATTAAGGGATTTTTTTGTAAGGTTAATAATTAAGGAAATGATTTGAGAGAGAGAGAGAGAGACAGAGAGAGAGAGAGGGAGGAGATGGAGAGAGAAAATATTGACCCATGTTAGTAGGTTATTCGAAAATTGAAAAAACCTTCAACCTATTGAGATTATTTAAAATTGTACACCTGATGTTTTTTTAGAGAGTAACTAAGGTTAGTCACCTACGACTGTGACTAATCATAGAACTCCCCTTCTCACAATACGCCTTAACTACTCTTCTCTCTTCTTTATCATTTTTTTTTTCTCTCTAACAACGTATCTTTTTTCCTTTTCTATTTCATATCCCTTTTTTCAAAATTTTGTTTTACTTTATATTGCTATTTATTGTTTAAGCAAAAAATATTTACATTTTATTTTTAAACTTTTTGTAAATTTAATAAATATATTATAAATAGATAAAAGATGGTATGAATAATAATAGTTAAGAAAGATATATATTTACGTAGAGAATATAGCAAAAAACCTAATAGTATATTAATAATATTTTAACTATTTGATTAAATTATATATTAATTGCATGTTATTTTACAAACGCATCGAGTGTGCCCAATACTCTAGTTTGTATTAAGTTCAAAAAAAATTGTGTTGTTGCGAAAATGATTTTCAAAAGGTCCATTGTGATGAAAATTATGTTGACCTTGTTAGCACTGATAATTAGTTAGATTCCCCTCACTCACTAAAATCCACCCTTAAACTAAACACAATTTTCTATTTTTAAAATTCACATTTCTATTCTAAACCACTGCAGTATTTACATGTTTCTCATCTGTTTTACTAACGAATTTTCTTGAAGTAGACTAATAACATAACATTTGATAAAACTAATATGTGTCTTTGTATTGTATTAAATAAGTGCACTTTTTATTTTTAATATTGTTGTTGGGATATTTAAATACCTCCAAACTATACTTCAAGTTATCGTCAATGAGGAATGTAAAATTCTCTTCTAATTTCACCATATAGTAAGCTCCTCATTTGGTGATTTCTTTTCTCTATCTAGTTCCAACACGTTTGATGTTAGAAAAGATCCCTTGCAAAGAGATTTATTGTAAAACACTCTAGGAAAAAAAAATAGAAGACTAAAACTTGCAGGGGGTAAAATTAGAAGGCCGAAATTGCAATTTCGGAAAATTTTCATCACGTAAAAGTTAGTGAAGTGACTCTTGACAACCTAAAAGAAGGCAACTTTTTTAAAAAAAAAAAAAAAATGGGATCAAACAATCTTGCTCTTAAGTAAAAAAAAAAATGAAAAATTAAATTTAATATAACATGAACTGATTAACTGAAGGTAATATATTATAATGTAACGCTAGAGGCTACAAGTTTTTAAATTTCTGTCTCCATTACATATGTAGGGACTTGCACCCTTTTTGATTCACTCAAAAATTTTGTCTTTACTCATTTGATATTACGCTTTTGGGATCAGATAATTTTTATATTTTCAAATTATTCTGAACTTTAAAGAAGTACTCAATAACCCTCAAGATAAATTCTTCGATTAAGTCTCTACTAAAATGGTCAAAAATACTTTTGGTGAAGTCACTGCTAAACAACCTCTTCATATGTGCAATACATCCCATACCAGGTAAAGTCGCCTCCAAAATAGTAGTAATTAACGAAATAAAGACTTGTACAAACGGAAAATTTTTGCTCAATTTCGATTTGGCCGAACTCAATCAATTATGTGACAGGTGTTAATACATATGTCATGTGATTGGTCACTCTTCCTAAATTATACACCAATCACATGACAAATGTAAAGCACTCGCCAAGTGATTAATTCTGGTGTGGCCAAATCCGGTGCGGATAAAAATTTCCCTGTACAAACCATTGAAATAATAGTAGCAACTTAATGGTAAGTAAATTTTGTCAAAAATCATAGGCGATTTTTATTTCGTATTAAATTGCCACTATTAAAACAACACTTATTTTGAATAGTGACCATTCGAAATTGCTGCACATGGGAAGCTATCACTAATTATTAACGATTCCAATTTACAATACAATTTTTTTATTGTTTCGACATTGTCAAAATTATTGCTACTAATTAATTAGACAAAATTCATAAATGTACCGTACTGATCCTGCCAACATTTTTGGCTATTTAATATAGAAATAGTAGGCAAACTAACATATGAATACTGTTTTTCATTAGGATTGTATCCATCATTATCAAAAGCAAAGTAAATTAATTGTTGCTATCAACAAAAAATAAATAAATAAATACTAATATTGTTGCTTTTATTTTATTGCCAGTTGTATAGATATCCCATTAATTGGGGTTAGTTGTCAGGTGAAGTAGAGTCTTTGGCCTTTTAGCCACCAAAATATAAATAAAAAGATTAGACAAAATTGCACTATCTTAAACTTTTCTAAGAACCAATTTTTCCAGGCAATGAAGACATTCATAATCAATCAAACATCAATGCTGTCAGAGTTTGACTAAAAACATATTTTGAATATTAGTAAATTAAAAAAGAAAAAAGAAACTCTTTAATTGTGCTTTGATTGTGACAATCATCGAGGACACAACAAAGGTTATAAAATCACTATAAGAAATATTAATATTAACAACAAAAGATAAAGAGATAATTGAAAAGTTTTTATTAATATATACATTAAATGATAATTTTTTTTTTTTATTTTACAATTGCTTAAACTAATGCAGCGATAGTAAATTTTAGTTATCACTAAATTAATTATTTAAAAGTACCGATAAAATTTAGTATTTTAAGTTGTTATTATCTGCAATCAGTAGGACTACTCTGATCAAAACGTAGTGACGAAAAAATAAAACCTATATATAATTCATAATAAGATTTTCTTGTTACTCAATTATCGCTATAGGGGGGTGCCACTAAATCTCGATGATGACAAACATAATTTTTGTTATTATTGATATCGCAAAAATTATTTTTCTGAGGAAAAATATCACCAGATACATACAATCGCTGAAAATTTTACATTATTAAGTAGTTAATTTTTTCTCGGTAATTGGTTAATGTGGAGTCGTTAATTTTCTTTTTCTTGTAGTGAGTTTTTTTGAGCTAATTATTTTAATACCTTATTTATTTATTTATTTGAAGATGTACAAGTACAAGAATCAGATCTTCAACGTTCACGTTTTTTCGATGTAAAGGTTCTGCGGTAGTAATAGTATAGATTTCATTAAATATGTTATAAGTTTTCTAATCTTTGCTCTGTGTGCCTAAATGAATTCGTTTATGCTAGGAATTTCGGATCGTAAACGTTAGTTACTTTTTTTTAAAATAAAAGAATAAATTAAACTATTCGTTAGCTTCTCAATTTGTGTTACAAACTATACATTTTTCCTTATATAAAATAGATGGAGTTTCTATACATGCTCGTTCCACTTAATTTGGCGGATCGTAAATTAAAGCCCAATGGCTTCAAAAAAGAGTAATGTGGCATTCCCATATATTCCCTTCGTCCCATAATAGTTGTCGCTTTAAGATTTTATACAAGATTTAAGGAAATGAATTAACAACATTAATTATAAATTATTGATTAAAATACCCTTTTAGTAAATTATGCCGCTAATTTTCTCTCATCAACCATTAATCTCTCTCTTATCAACCATTAATATCTTTCCAAGACATCTTATCTTCTACATGCAATGTCCTTTCAATTTTCACCATTATTGTTCAATTTCAAGTTTATATGTTTTTACCTATCAAAAAAAATAAAAGTATGCATATTTTACAGCTCAAATAATTTCAAAATTTGATGACCAATATGGAAGATTAAAAGATTGGTTTGTGTTGTTGGGATATACACAACAATTAGTAATATGGAAGATTGAAAGAGTAATTAGTTTTGTTGAGATAAAATTGACGATTAATATGAGACAATTAGTGTTGTTGGGAGATTTTTTGAAGAATTGAGTGACCCACAATTAATAAATTGCTGATTTTTATTAGGAATTTTCATAAGATATTAATTAAAGTATTAGGAAAAATTAATAGATTCCTTTTTAATATGTTAGAACGATATATATTATGGAACAAAAAAAGATTCTTAAAGCGATAACTATTATGGAATGGAGGGAGTAAATTATAATAACATCAAATACAAATAATAAAATAATCTTAAAAATTTCATTAACCTTGGAAAATTCAAAGATCAATTGGGGATCCTTTGAGTTTTGATGGGCTCACACCAGGCTAATTTGTCTTCTGACTTTTATGACTGACTTAATATCGCGCCATATTAAATCAAGCATTTTTATATAAGAGTATAGATATATATAAATAAATATACATTTTTATCTTATTGTCGCGCCTTATTAAAACTAGTAAGCTATGGGTTTCTAAGACAATAGGAAACCCTAAGAAAATCCGTGGTTCTCTTGTTAGCTATAGATTTCAAAAACCCACACGAAATCCTAAGAAAACTCACAACTTTACAAGAAGTTATGTATGTCTCGTTCAGTTTTCAATATATAACAATATGGTGTCTTTTAGGAGACATGCCCAACTCTTAAGATCAAAACCTAAACTTAAGACATATAAGCAAGCATAAACTCAAAACCATGTACACATCAAACAATATCATAATGAGTTACAACAATCTCGCATTTAAACTTAATTGTGAGTAAACATATGGTCCAACATAATATATAAAAACATAAATTAATATGCCCCATTCAATATAATAAATTAAAAGACTCAATTACACCCATGCGCTCAACATGTCTTTTAAAAGTAATAGGTCTCAAGCCTTTGGCCAAAAGATCTGCCAACATAGAGTAAGTGTCAATATGCTCTATCGAAATGGTACCATTCTTGACTAAGTCTCTCATAGTGAGATATTTTAGCTCTATATGTTTGGACCCACTAGAGGATTTATTATTCTTTGAAAAGAACACAACAATAGCATTATCACAATAAATCCCCAACGGTTAGAGATTGAATCAACAATAAAAAGGCCTGAAATAAAGTTCCTTAACCAGACAGCATGTGTAGCGGCTCCATAATAAGCAACGAACTCAGCTTGCATGGCCAATGAAGTACTGAGCGTTTGCTTGACACTTTTCCACAAAATAGCCCAACCAACCATCATAAATATATAAATAGAAGTTGACTTGAGATCATAAGAACAACCAGCAAAATCTGAATCCGAGTATCCAATAACTTCAAGATGATCAAGCTTTCTATATACGAGGATAAGATCTCTAGTCCTCTATAGATATCCTAAGACCTTATTTACAACAACCCAATGTTCATGTCCTGGATTAGAAAGATAGCATCAGATAATTCCAACCACAAAAGCTATGTTACGTCTAGTGCAAACTTGTGCATACATCAAACTACCAACAACACTAGAATGGGATATTCTTCACATATTCTTTCTCAAGTTCATTTCTAGGGTATTGGGCAAGGCTAAGTTTATCGCCTCTCACAATAAGCACATCCCCTGGTCTACTATTTTGCATATTAAATCTCACCAAAATCCGATCAATGTAACTCGCTTGAGAAAGCCCCAATAAGCCACGAGATCTATCCCTACGAATCTCAATTCCAAGAACAAAGGATCCTCACCAGGATCTTTCTTGTCAAAATTACAACATAACACTTCTTTAGTCTCATGGAGTAAACTCAAATCACTACTAGCTAGTAAGATATCATCAACATAAAACACAAGATATATGCATTTACTCCCACTGGTTTTAAGACGTATACAATGGTCCATCTTATTTTCTTCAAAACCTAATGAAGTCACTACCTTATCAAATTTTAAGCATCACTGATGAGAGGCCTGTTTAAGGCTATAAATAGACTTGTTAAGTTTGCATATATGGTGTTCTTTTTCTTCTTATGTAAAACCCTTAGACTGACTCATATAAACTCCCTCATCCAAATCACCATTTAGAAAAGCTATCCGAACATCCATTTGATGGGGTTCTAAATCAAAATGGGCTACCAAACTCATGATGATCCTAAAAGAAACTTTAGAAGACATAGGAGAGAAAGTGTCCTCGTAGTCAATCCTAGCTCTTTGAGTATAACTTTTAGCCAGAAGTCTTACCTTAAACCTCTCAATCTTTCCTTTAGAGTCCTTTTTTTGGTCTAAAACCCACTTGTAGCCTATAGCTTTACAACTATGAGGTAAATCAACTAAGTCCCACACATTATTCCCGTTCATCGAGTTAATCTCATCTATCATAGCATCTAACCACAAAGATTGATTGAGCACAAGACATAGCATCAGTATATGTAACAGGGTCCACCACATGAGTAATATCATAATTAGCGATGCAAACGAGCCGAGCCTTGACAATTTTTTTAGGCTTGAGCTAGACCTAGAACCAAATAACTCGAGCTCGAGCTCAATGAGCTAGAAAATTTGAGGATTGAGCTCGACTTGAACCTATGTTCTAGCTCAGCTCAGCTAGCTCGTTGGCTCTAATTTAACCTGTTCATACTCTAGCTCGAGCTCACAAATTGTATATGTTCAAGCTCGAGAACCTGTACTCAATTTGCCCCACATAGAGCCAAAACTAATCAAACCAAAATATTAAGGAAACGAGAGCAAGATGAACAACCAAATCTCCATGTTTTTCCCACATGTGGCCTCATGTTTTATCTTCTAAACAGCAGTTTACTTGAACATTTTACCAAAATCTCATGTATCAACCAATAGGCAGCAACAAGGTCAAATTAGCCTAAAAAACAAACCCAAGGCAACAGACCTACGTCGGCGGTGGAGACACAGTGATAACAAACCATAGCGGGAGGCTTTTTTCTCTATAACAGAAGAGAGAAGAGACTAGAGAGAGGGATCAAAGAGAGATGACGGCGGGAAAGAGAGACTACAGAGGGACGATGGGAAAAGAGAGACTAGACAGAAAGAGTAGAGAGAGATGACAGTTGTAGAGTGTTGAGACTTGAGAGAGAAGACTAAGGGGAGGGTAGGATTTTTGACTAAATTTTGATTTTGACTTATAACTTTTATTTTTATAAATATATATCATATAAAATTAAATAAATATTAAATCTCATGAGCCTACAAATAAAAACTATCAGGCTCAAGCTTGGCTCGATAATCATACAGACCAGACTCGAGCTCAGCTTGAGCTCGTATTAATCGAATTCGAACTCGAACATGACTCAATTCATTTGCATCTCTAATCATAATCATTCTTTGTAAGGTAAACATAATAGTCATCAAGAATAGCTGGGTATCTCTCTCTAGTGGAACGTCTAGGATGGATAACTAGGCTAGGATTTGAAGTGGATAAGCATTTGCGACATCTCCATTATTAGCTACAGGTGTTTCCCTTTCTCCATGAGAAGCATCATCATCATGCATAGCCAAAGAAAGTAAGATAGACTTGGTCTGATCATCCACGACAATCGGATGAGAATACTCAACCTTACCAGGAACATCATTATCTAAGAACTTTGCTTTCTGGGATTCAACCACTTTAGTTCCATATAAAGGACAAAAGAATCTGTACAACTTAGAATGATCTGGATACCCAATGAAATAACCTTGAGTGGTTCTTGAGTCAGTCTTTTTTCTCAAAAGGGCTATGAATTCTAACCTCAACAGGGCATCCCCAAACATGTAAATGGTTCAAACTAGGTTTTCTACCAACCCACAATTCAAAAGGTGGTTTAGGAATAGATGTGGTTGGAACACGATTAAGGATATACATGACGGTTTTAATGACCTCATGTAAGGACCCGTATTCTCACTCCCATTATGTATAGATATAATTACATGTGTTTATTTTATATTTATAGGTATATGTTTTCATAATGTTAATACTTTGTGTTTCATGTTCGTTTTTCGCAAATGTATAAGTTAGGATTAGTTCTTGTCCTAGTTAAGCATAATATAAACTATATAATTCATGAAAATATATGTATACACATATAGATATATATATGTTTGGTTTTGTGTAATAAGATTTAGAAGATTTTTGAAAAAACCCTAAAGAAAGCCTAAAATTGCATTTTCTACCCCTAAATGATGTTTTCTTCCATAAAAATGTAAAATAAGAAAACAACTTATAAATTTTCAGATTTGAACTAAGGGTGGACGTTTTTTAAGGTGTAAGAAACATAAAAATGTTTTATACTTGGTAGAAAATCACCCTCAAGTCTTCATCCCTCAAGTATTGATGACAATGTACAAGTGTACATACACTTGTATAATCCCTTCTAGATGTAGTTATACATGTATGTCCCATATTAGTCTAGACTACCACTTAACCCAATTAGGCTTGTTAGTTGGGCACTTAGTTGGAAAGTAAGAAATGATGAAGATTAAGACACAATAGTATTTTAATGCTATTTGTTACACTACTAATTATAAGAAGTATTAGGCAAAAGAAAACACAAAAAAATCACCACACACCCCCTAAAAAACGTGCACTCTCCCTCTTACACTCTCTTGCCTTCATCTCTTGTCAATTTCATCACAAATTTCAGCCACTTTCATCCTTTTACTTCCATACAACCCTTAAACTACAAGAACAACCACTACTACTAGAAGGTAGAAACCTTGCCTATGGCATGAGTTAGCTTAGGTTTTTATGAAATTATTGGCTTCATATCTTCCCCATTAGACCTTAAGAGGTAACCACAAGTTGGTTTCCATCTTGGGTCTTAGGGAATACAAGAAAATTTGGGTATATGCTTATAGTGACATTATGTGCATCTTGCCCTTGAATGTCTTGAAACCATGCTGAAATTTTGCTTGCAATAGGTCCAAATGATGCTTAAGTTATGTATTATGATGTTTGATACTTTTTATTACTTCAATCATGTGTTAGAAGCTGAAATTTCGTGTTTGTCAAGATGAAATTTTAGTTCAACACTTGCTGGAAACACTATTCACAGTGCTGAAAATTTTGTTACAAGGCTGAAAACTCTTATTTTTGCACAACTGAAAAATTCGATTTTTCCAAACTCAAAACCTGTTTTATATGTTGTAATTCCAGTGTATAATAAGCTGGAAAAACAGTTTTTCAAATCTGTAAAGTTCGGCTTCGGGGCCTGGAAATTCCAGCAGCCGCGCAATTAAGCGTTTTGCGTCGCAGTCTGAAAATTCCAAGTCTCGTAAGCTGAAAACTCGAAATTTTATCAATCAAAACTTTATTTTACAATATTAGAAACATATTTGTGAAATCCCAGCAGGTTTTAGGCTAGAAATTCCATACTTGCAAACTGAAATTTTCTGCTCGTCGCAAATATTTGCAGACTGCGAATTTTCAGTTCATAAAGGTTGAAATATGTGTTCATTTATGTAAGATCAGTGTGATAGCATACTGAAATTTTGTAAAACTATGGTTATACATGAAGTTTATGTGTGCATGTTGGGCCCCAATGTGAATAGGGGTGGATGTGGTCGAGTTCGGCCGGGCGGCGTCGGGCTTGCCGGTCTTAAATTAGTTCTCGACCCTCCATCGTTGCCTAATCCCTCCTTGCATGGACGGAGTGTCTATGTACTGAAGTGGGTCGTAGGAAAATCGGCATATGCCCGGGATATGACCACCGGAGTGATTGGTAGGGAATTGGAGTGTTTGGTTGGAAAAATCGGCACGAAGTGATAAGGTAGCCACCCGTCGAGGTGGAAGAAATCAAATGTGAAATTATGTGATTTATGTTCATAAATTTCTGTGATATGGTGTACAAACCTCACACGATCACCTTATGTTATATGCAAAGTTTCTACTCAATGTGTTGTTGACGTGTTTCATGTAATGTTTTAGCCGATCTTGAGACGAACGGAGTCGCTAGCGAAGGAGACATAGGAAGGCGGTTCGAAGCATTTGGCTAGTTATGCATGTTATAGGATCGAGGTTATTTTGTAGTCACGATCATGTAATAATAAAACTTATGTGTACTTTTGGATTTTCGAATAAAAGTATGGGTTAGTTTTACTATTGTTTTGAAAAAGTGGCATGTTTGTGCAAAAATTATAAATCGGGTATTTTCATAATTAGCTAGAAGTTTCGGGTCGTCACAGGTGGTATCAGAGCACGGTTTTTGGGACGTTAGGAATTTTGATTATGAATTGTCTAATTTTTGAACTTGTTGTGTAGCAGATGGCCTATTCCGCAGAATCCTCTAACCGTAGGTCGCGCTATCCGTGCGGGGCTGCCCGAGTGTCCTCCGTCCGAGTGCTCCCGCCCCAAGTTGATGAACTTTTAGTAGAACTAAGGTTGCTGGAAGAAAACTATGAAAAGCTTCAGGAGGATCTTTACCACACCCGTCTTAGTTTGGAGGGAGCCCAGAATCACATCTACCAAACACATCAGCATTACCAAAGTGTGCTCGAGCTTTTGTATAGCATGAGTAGGAAACTTGTTGGAATCATCGAAGAGAATTTAATTCCTAAGCCACCCCCGGAGTTAGTGGTTATAAACTCCGGAGAGGGTACTAGCCATGCTCCCTATGAGCTTGAGTAAATTAAGTGTCTTGAGAGCACCGTAGTGGTTGTCTAGTGTAATCGGTGCTCGTGTAAAGTTTGGTAGGATGTATGTTTTGCGTTTGCCGTGTATGTTTTTGCATTTGCCATATGAGTAACTTCTATGTAGATAGGTTGTGTAAGTCTTCTATAAATAGAAATAAATGGGTTTTGTTTATATTACTAAACTGAATTTTTATGATGTAGATGTCGAATAGACGAACACGCGGTAATAACGGGAATCCGGAGGGTCAACTTACGGCTATCGTTGAGAGAATCACTACGATTCTTGAAAATCAGCATAATAATAATCACAATCACACAGAAACGACTAACGATGCCATTGCTAACTTTCTTAAGTTAGGACCTCCGAGTTTCAAAGGAGAACCGGACGACGTCAAAGCCACTAATTGGCTAGAAGCTATCGAGAAAATTTTTGAAGTCATGGACTACGAAGAAGAACGGAAGGTCACTTTGGCTGCATTCCGGTTGGAAGAAGACGCACGACATTGGTGGAAACGTGTTACTCAAAAGTGGGAAGAAACAAGGGTTCCGCGTACGTGGGCGAATTTTGTCCAAGAATTCAACAAGCAGTATGTTCCTCGGGTTATACAAGAAAAACGAGAAAGAGAATTTTTAAACTTAGAACAACGAGAGTTAAGTGTGGCCCGATATGAGGCAATGTTTACCCGGTTAGCCAGGTTTGCCCCTTATTTCGTTGAAAGTGAAGAAAGAAAAATATGGAAATTCATTGGTGGTTTAAGGATGGAGATACAAGACAAGATGGCACCGGTACAGGTGCAAACGTATACGGCGGCAGTGGAAACCGCCCTGAAAGTAGAGAGCACTATCGAGCAGTTAAAGGTTAAACGTGGGCAATTTGTGAGACCATCCCCTTTAGGGAGCCAAGCCGGGAGAAACTTCGGAGGAAGCAATAAGGTTGCTAAGACTAATATTTCAGGACCCCGGATGAATCTTAACACCCCCCTACCCCAACGGAACATTTCATGTACCTACTGTGGAAAACCAAATCACACTGAGAGTCAGTGTTGGATTAAGGCAAGGAAATGTAACCGGTGCGGAAGTAGTGAGCATTTCATCAGGGATTGCCCGCAAATGGGACGTTCACGGGAACGAGTTGCCAAGGAGAATGGGAAGCGTGGGGAAAAACCACGAGTGCAAGGCAAGGTGTTTGCCATTAATCAAGAAGGACATCCGAACCAACAGTGGTGGAAGGTACACTTCCGGTTTACCAACACTTAGCTAAAGTTTTGATAGATCCTGGTTCAACGCATTCTTATATATCACGTAATTTTGTTTCTAGTTTAATGCTTGAACCTGAAGTTTTGCCTTATGAATTAGAAGTAAGCACACCTATGGGAACCTCATGGAAAACTGATTTGGTATATAAGAATTGTGAGCTAGTAGTTGGCGGAAAATCCATGAGGGCTGACTTAGTTTTATTGCCTATAAACGAATTCGATGTGATATTAGGAATGGACTGGCTAGCATCTCACTATGCCCAAATAGATTGTCACCATAAGATAGTGTGATTATGTATGCCAGATCAACCTGTAGTTGAAATAAGAGGAAATAAATTCTCGCCTTCCATACTAATTATTTCTGCCATGAAAGCTCATCGACTACTTCGAAAAGGAAATGATGCATTTTTAGCGTATGTATTGAATAAACAAGAGGATAAAAAGAAAATTGAGGATGTTCCGGTGGTAAACGAATTTGTAGATGTGTTTCCCAATGATCTACCCGGACTACCTCCACATAGGGAAATTGAATTTACCATTGACCTAGTACCAGGAACAGCCCCGATTTCCAAAACCCCGTACAGAATGGCCCCCGCCAAATTAAAGAAACTTAAGACTCAATTACAAGAATTACTTGATCAGGGATTTATTCGGCCTAGTTCTTCACCATGGGGAGCCCTAGTTTTATTTGTCAAAAAGAAGGACAGTACCTTGCGACTTTGCATTGACTATCGATCTCTAAACCAAGTTACCGTTAAAAACAAATATCCACAACCGAACATTGAAGAGTTATTTGACCAACTGCAAGGAGCTTCCGTGTACTCTAAGTTAGACTTGAAATCAGGATATTACCAAGTCCGAATCCAAGAAAAAGACATAGCCAAAACAACCCTTAATAGTCGCTACGGACATTATGAATTCGTAGTAATGCCTTTTGGACTAACCAATGCACCTGCTATATTCATGGACTTGATGAATCGAGTATTCCAACCTTACTTGGATCGGTTCATTGTAATCTTTATAGACGACATCTTGGTATACTCAAAGACCAAAACGGAGCATGAGAAACATTTGCGCATAGTTCTGCAAACTCTAAGGGACCAGCAGCTTTATGCAAAATTTAGCAAGTGCGAATTTTGGTTAGAAAAAGTATCCTTTCTTGGTCATATCATATCCAAAGAGGGAGTCTCAGTAGATCCGGAAAAGGTAAAGGCCGTTGTGGAGTGGAAACAACCTTCTACCGTCACTGAAGTTCGAAGCTTTCTAGGACTTGCCGGGTACTACCGAAGATTTATTGAAGGGTTTTCAAAAATTGCTCGACCACTAACTAGGTTAACCCAGGCTAAGGTCAAGTTTGTTTGGGACCAACACTGTGAGACTAGTTTTCAGAAACTGAAGAAGTGCTTAGTCGCCGCTCCTGTGTTAGTATTACCTAATGGGAACGACGGATTTCAAGTATACACTGATGCCTCTAAAGAAGGATTGGGTTGTGTATTAACGCAAGATGGCAAGGTAGTAGCCTACGCTTCACGAAAATTAAAACCATATGAGGAAAACTACCCTACTCATGACCTCGAATTAGCTGCTATTGTGCTTGCACTCAAGAAATGGAGGCATTATTTGTATGGGACAGCTTTCGAGGTATTCACGGACCATAAGAGCTTGAAATACTTATTTTCACAAAAGGAATTAAACATGAGACAAAGGAGATGGATGGAGATGATTATCGACTATAACTTTAATATTCAATACCATCCGGGAAAAGTTAACAAAGTTGCCGATGCATTAAGTAGAAAAGCCACCATCTCTTGTTTGGCAACTAAGTAATGGAAGTTGTTAAAGGATATTTCTGAGTGGAATCCCAAGGAAAAAGAGTCAGGAATTTTATTTTCCACAGTTCAAGCGCAACCCGCATTATTACAAAAAATCAAGGAAGCTCAAGAAAAGGATGAAAATTTTAAAATGATCATGGAAGAACTTGGTAACGGACAAAGGGCCGAGTTTGCCATGTCCAATGACGGGATCCTCAGATTTCACAATAGGCTATGTATCCCCGATGATAACAATCTCAAAAGGGAAATATTGGAAGACAGTCACAAATCAAGATACACAATCCACCCGGGAATCAATAAGATGTACAAAGACATTAGAAAACAGTATTGGTGGACTAGCATGAAAAGAGAAATGGCGGAATTTGTATCCAAATGCTTGACATGTCAACAGATAAAAGCCGATCACCAGAAGCCCTTTGGTCTCTTGCAACCATTACCTGTTCCCGAATGGAAGTGGGAACACATTACCATGGATTTCGTTATGGGTGTACCCCGAACCTCCAAGGGTCATGATGCGATTTGGGTTGTAGTGGATAGACTTACTAAGAGTGCCCATTTTATTGCTTTTTCAAAGACTTGTTCCTTGGACAAGATGGCTGAAATTTATAAACAAGAAATAGTCTGATTACATGGTATCCCCGTCAGTATTGTTTCAGACAGAGATCCGCGTTTTGTTTCTAAGTTTTGGCAAGGGTTACAAAGCGCGCTAGACACTAAGTTAAACTTTAGCACGGCCTTCCACCCACAAACCGATGGACAATCTGAAAGAACCATCCAAATCTTAGAAGACATGCTTAGATCCTGTACCATCGATTTTGGAGGAAGTTGGGATCGTCATCTCGCATTAGCCGAATTCGCATACAATAATAGTTATCAATCCACCATCGGTATGGCTCCATTTGAGGCCCTTTATGGACGAAAGTGTCGATCACCAAATTGTTGGGATGAGGTTGGTGAGAGGAAATTGCTAGGCCCTGAATTGGTACAAGAAACTACGGAAGCTATAGAAACAATTCAAAAACGAATGGCCGCCGCTCAAAGTCGACAGAAAAGCTACTCGGATAAGAGACGAAAGGATTTGGAATTTGAAGTAGGAAATTCGGTATTCTTAAAAGTATCACCACGAAAAGGAATTTTTCGGTTTGGGAAGAAAGGAAAACTAAAACCTCGATACGTTGGACCTTTTGAAATTCTAGAAAAAGTAGGAAAAGTAGCATATAAATTGGCGTTACCCTCAAGTCTATCTGATGTTCATGACGTATTTCATGTGTCGATGCTTAAGAAATATCATCCGGATCCCTCTCATGTTGTGAATCATGATTCCCTCGAAATTGATAAAGACTTGACATATGTAGAGGAACCCGTTCGCATCCTTGAAGTAAGAGAACGAACCTTGAGAAACCGCTCCATTCCCATAGTCAGAGTCTTGTGGAAGTATCATAACCTCGAGGAAACTACGTGGGAAAAATTAGAAGATATGATGAGCAACTATCCACATCTCTTTGACTAATCGGGCCGAATTTCGGGGACGAAATTCCTTTAAGGAGGGGAGGATGTAAGGACCCGTATTCTCAATCCCATTATGTATAGATATAATTACATGTGTTTATTTTATATTTATAGGTATATGTTTTCATAATGTTAATACTTTGTGTTTCATGTTCGTTTTTCGCAAATGTATAAGTTAGGATTAGTTCTTGTCCTAGTTAAGCATAATATAAACTATATAATTCATGAAAATATATGTATACACATATAGATATACATATGTTTGGTTTTGTGTAATAAGATTTAGAAGATTTTTGAAAAAACCCTAAAGAAAGCCTAAAATTGCATTTTCTACCCCTAAATGATGTTTTCTTCCATAAAAATGTAAAATAAGAAAACAACTTATAAATTTTCAGATTTGAACTAAGGGTGGACGTTTTTTAAGGTGTAAGAAACATAAAAATATTTTATACTTGGTAGAAAATCACCCTCAAGTCTTCATCCCTCAAGTATTGATGACAATGTACAAGTGTACATACACTTGTATAATCCCTTCTAGATGTAGTTATACATGTATGTCCCATATTAGTCTAGACTACCACTTAACCCAATTAGGCTTGTTAGTTGGGCACTTAGTTGGAAAGTAAGAAATGATGAAGATTAAGACACAATAGTATTTTAATGCTATTTGTTACACTACTAATTATAAGAAGTATTAGGCAAAAGAAAACACAAAAAAATCACCACACACCCCCTAAAAAACGTGCACTCTCCCTCTTACACTCTCTTGCCTTCATCTCTTGTCAATTTCATCACAAATTTCAGCCACTTTCATCCTTTTACTTCCATACAACCCTTAAACTACAAGAACAACCACTACTACTAGAAGGTAGAAACCTTGCCTATGGCATGAGTTAGCTTAGGTTTTTATGAAATTATTGGCTTCATATCTTCCCCATTAGACCTTAAGAGGTAACCACAAGTTGGTTTCCATCTTGGGTCTTAGGGAATACAAGAAAATTTGGGTATATGCTTATAGTGACATTATGTGCATCTTGCCCTTGAATGTCTTGAAACCATGCTGAAATTTTGCTTGCAATAGGTCCAAATGATGCTTAAGTTATGTATTATGATGTTTGATACTTTTTATTACTTCAATCATGTGTTAGAAGCTGAAATTTCGTGTTTGTCAAGATGAAATTTTAGTTCAACACTTGCTGGAAACACTATTCACAGTGCTGAAAATTTTGTTACAAGGCTGAAAACTCTTATTTTTGCACAACTGAAAAATTCGATTTTTCCAAACTCAAAACCTGTTTTATATGTTGTAATTCCAGTGTATAATAAGCTGGAAAAACAGTTTTTCAAATCTGTAAAGTTCGGCTTCGGGGCCTGGAAATTCCAGCAGCCGCGCAATTAAGCGTTTTGCGTCGCAGTCTGAAAATTCCAAGTCTCGTAAGCTGAAAACTCGAAATTTTATCAATCAAAACTTTATTTTACAATATTAGAAACATATTTGTGAAATCCCAGCAGGTTTTAGGCTAGAAATTCCATACTTGCAAACTGAAATTTTCTGCTCGTCGCAAATATTTGCAGACTGCGAATTTTCAGTTCATAAAGGTTGAAATATGTGTTCATTTATGTAAGATCAGTGTGATAGCATACTGAAATTTTGTAAAACTATGGTTATACATGAAGTTTATGTGTGCATGTTGGGCCCCAATGTGAATAGGGGTGGATGTGGTCGAGTTCGGCCGGGCGGCGTCGGGCTTGCCGGTCTTAAATTAGTTCTCGACCCTCCATCGTTGCCTAATCCCTCCTTGCATGGACGGAGTGTCTATGTACTGAAGTGGGTCGTAGGAAAATCGGCATATGCCCGGGATATGACCACCGGAGTGATTGGTAGGGAATTGGAGTGTTTGGTTGGAAAAATCGGCACGAAGTGATAAGGTAGCCACCCGTCGAGGTGGAAGAAATCAAATGTGAAATTATGTGATTTATGTTCATAAATTTCTGTGATATGGTGTACAAACCTCACACGATCACCTTATGTTATATGCAAAGTTTCTACTCAACGTGTTGTTGACGTGTTTCATGTAATGTTTTAGCCGATCTTGAGACGAACGGAGTCGCTAGCGAAGGAGACATAGGAAGGCGGTTCGAAGCATTTGGCTAGTTATGCATGTTATAGGATCGAGGTTATTTTGTAGTCACGATCATGTAATAATAAAACTTATGTGTACTTTTGGATTTTCGAATAAAAGTATGGGTTGGTTTTACTATTGTTTTGAAAAAGTGGCATGTTTGTGCAAAAATTATAAATCGGGTATTTTCATAATTAGCTAGAAGTTTCGGGTCGTCACACCTCACCCCAAAGATAGTTAGGTAACTAACACCGACTCACCATGTTCCTCATCATCTCAACTAGGGTACGATTACACCTTTCGGCCACACTATTTTGCTCGAGACTACCAACATGGTATATTGGGCAACAATTCCAGATTCTTGCAAGTAGTTGGTAAATGGTCCTATATGTTGCCCAATCTCACTATATTTGGCATAATACTCACCTCATCGATCAGGCCTCGAAATCTTAATGACTTTTCCCAATTGTTTTTCAACTTCAACTTTAAAAATCTTAAACTTTTCAAGGGAATCATATTTTCTTCAATTTAATAAATATAACCATATAGAGAAAAATCATCAATAATGAGATAAAATATTTGTTACCACAAAATGTGGGTATAAGGGTCGTAGATATCCGTATGGATAATCTCTAAGAGGTTAAAACTACGAGTGGATCCTTTTTTCTTAGACTTTGGTTAGTTTGCTCTAATACAGTCAACACAAGTTCCCATATCTCCAAAATCAAGAAAAGGAAAGAATTCCTAGTTTTACTAGCCTTTCAACCCTTTCCCTAGAAATATGACCAAGACATCTATGCCATAATTAGGAGCTTTTTAATCGCAATATTTTCGACATTAAAAGAAGAAAAAATTTGACCAAAAGCCAAACTCAATTTATGTAGACCATCAGATAAAATACCACAACCAATAATTTTGGAGTCTAAAGTTATGTTAACCTTTCCATTGCCAAAAGAAATTCCATGACACAAATTATCCAAAATAGAAATAGAAATTAAGTTCCGAGTAAATGTCACGACATAAAAGACATTCTCTAAAACAATTTTGATACTAGAATTTAAATTTAAAATTACTGTTCCTAGATATCAACTACCGCTAAGGCTTCAATTGCAACTCCAATTTAGTCTCTTTTTTACTTAGCTTCCTTTTGTCTATGAATCCCTGCATTGAAATTGCAACATGAACATTTGTGCCCCTGTCAAGCCACCAAGAATTAATAAGGACATTGTAAATTTGACTCAAAACAAACTAGGGCTAAAGATTTGTCTTCTTTTTTCTTCTTCTCTAACCAAGCTAGGAAATCAACACACTCAAACCTCTTATGGCTTAGTTTCTTACAAAAGTAACACTTCATTTCTGTCTTAGAACTATTTTTCTTAACCCCTATATTCTGGGCCTGACCATTACCATGCCTGTTAGAATGTTGAGCCTTTCTTTGATTTCGATGATGAGGCCTTTTAGAGTTGATGTACCTTGACTCTTTCTAAGTTTAGGGCTATGTTGGAAAACAAGCAAGGTTGATTGTCCACTCTCCCTCTTAATTTTCTCTTCTTCAGAAACATATTTAGAAATAAGGTCGAGAATACTCCAAGACTCGTTTTGGGCATTATAGGTTATTTTGATCTGGCTAAACTCAATGGGTAAAGAATTTAGAGCAGTGTGGACAATATAGCTACCAGGGAGGGAAATCTCAAGGTCTTTGAGTTCGGATTGAATATGAACCATTATGAAGACGTACTCTCCAACCCCATCAGAGTTGTCTTACCTCATACCTGCTAAGTCACTCATTAGGTTTTCGGCCTCAAACTTTTCAGATACTAAATACCTTTGTCCTATTGCATCGAAAACTCCTTAGCATTGTCAGTATCAAGAAGCGTACTAGCTAAATGTTCCCCGGTTGTCTTTTTTATAACTAATAGGCTAAAGAGATTTGATTTCTCCTATTGAGCATAAGCTCTTTTCTCAGCATCAGAAACATTCTCGTCGAGTTGGAAAGGCTTATCCTCCCGAAGGGCCACGTCTATATTAGCTAATCTTAGGGCAAATTCAATGTCATGTTTCCATTTCATATAATTTCTAGCATTCAACACTTCAATTGTTGCACTACCACTATTCAAATTCACAGTACTGATTCAAAAACAACAAAAATGCAACAAATTATCATTAATAGGCTATCACTAAGAATACGCTAGTAACAGTATAGCTTCATTCCTCCCACATGTCATGACAACTCCCCTTTTGGTAGAATATATGACACATGATAGGTCTCTATGTTCAAAACGGTATAGAAGTACCCTAGTTTTCAAACATTGCTCCTATTGGGAAACGGACTTTCTAGACTATTGTACCAATATCAATATGTTCTACAGCAACCAACCAAAATTATAACACATATTTTAACCCCTTTAGGGTAGGTAAAAAGGCATAATAATTTTCTTAACTCGAAATATGCATGTCATAAATTTTACAAGTTTTAATAAATAGAACACTTTGGTGTAACTATCCATTTCAACTCATAAAATTAACACGTGGCCGAGTTTAAAATAAATTGCCTAACTTGCATACACACAATATGACACGCCTCAGGCCCGCGAGTCCGATGAAAGTGAAAGTTGCCTACAAACCCACCGAGTGCATCCTTAAATTGGGCTATGAATAACATGCCAAAAAGGGATATCCATTGGATGCACGTGAGTTCTTATAAAACATTCTATTTTTTCTAGATTTTTCGATGTGGGATGGGGCATTACAATCACCCTTCCTTCAGAATGCAACGTCCTCATCACAGCATGATAACTTTCAAGATCGACCGCTAAGCGTTAGAACTCTAGAGGTGGCTACTGCAGACTCAAAAGGTGGCTCCCCGCACATATAGCACTTTGCCCCATAGGCTCAAGAGGTGGCTCCCATGTGCGTAGCACTTTGCCTCACAGAGCACTTAGCTCCCAGTATTTCGCCTAGCGAGCAGCTCTGATACCATTTGTCATGCCTCGGGCCCGTGAGCCACGTGAGAGTTGCCTCTGAACCTACCGAGTGCATCTTTAAATTGGGTTATGAACAATTTTCCCAAAAGAAATATCCAATGGATGCACATGAGTTCTTGTAAAGCATTCTATTTTTTCTTTATTTTTTGATGTGGGATGGGGTATTACACAACATATATGCAAGACTCCCACAAAATAAGCACGAAAACAATATGTACTTTCAGGAGTTTCAAAAATAATTCGGTGCATTCAAGTTATCTTCAAATCTAGTTTGCTTAATTACAAGATAAACTAATTAAACAAGACCTAGATAACCAAAACACTATAATCTAGAAGTTGAGAGAATGTAACACTCATGAAAATTGTTATTCGACATAAATCAAATAGAACTAGCTGTTACAATCAACACGTCTAATATATTTAATATTACTGAACACAAGATACATCATGGACTAATAACCATCAATAATTTATATCATTAAGTTACCAACCAACTAGCAATTATATAAACTAATTTTATGAATCAGAAAAGAAACTTTTGAAAGTAAGATTCCAATTTGTGCACGGATTTTAATAAAACATGAGTAATGCAAAACAACATCTTTTAAAATTCGAATCTTGGAAAACTAAGTTTTATACATACACTTGTTTATATATATATACATGATTGGTATATAAAACCCAAAAGAGGCTAAGTGATGCACACATCATCAATTAACTCATGTGACTTTGATGGTGATGCTTATGGTTTTTTCGAGCACCCAAATTTATAACGTGGAAAAATGAGCCTTGATCCTTCGTGAGTAATAATCGGCTCAAGGAGAGGAAACCTGCAAAAAAGAGGTTAGCTCTAAAAAAAAATATTTTTCCAAATCCGTGGCTAATAGCCACGGCCTAGCCACGAATTTTTCCCGTGGCTAAAATCCGTGGCTATTTAATCAGTTTCTAGTAATGTCTCCAATGAATTAAGTCAGTATTACATCCAAGAATGATGAAAGATGCGAAAAAGTAATGGAATAAAGCGTAAATGATGCTAAAAATCATCAAGATTATAAGTGAGAGTGATTAAGAGTGCTTTAAAGAAAAGAAAATGATTTTGAATGTTGAAAATTTCGCCCCCCCCCCCACCCTTTGTGCGCCCCAGGGCTTTATAAAGAGCTAGGGGCGTAACCTACCTCTCCTGAAAATCAGGATGTAATCCATAAAATCAAGGTGATTGAAGGTGGTGGTTGAGATTCTTGCGAATATGGTGGCAGATACTGAGCTTTCTTATCCACCACGTGCTTTTTGACTCGGGTTTGGAGTTAATTATCCTTATCCAAGGTGATTAGATGGGCTTGGGCTTGAAACATCCCTTCTATGCTTGGGCCTCAGGGACGTCTTCCCTCATGGACTTGGGTTTAGGAGCGTCTCCTCCCTGAACTTGAACTTAGGGACATCTTGGGCTTCTATAATTCAAAATGCTTTATAAATAAAAATCAAAAAAGGTGTGGTATCAGATAGGATTTTCTTAACTATACTCTTTCCCAAGTTATGTTTATTCTTATTAATTAATAGATCAAACTTTTGGATTCAATAAGCCTCATTCAAACATAGTGCAAACCAACATCATGACTCATTAGGTCACGATCTAATTACAATAGCAACAGAGGCTCATACATAATTACAATCGGTTATTAAATCTTAAAATAATCCAATAATGATCAACAAACACAAATAATAAGATCAATTAGAGTTCTAAATTCATACGTGTATAGCTCTGATACTAACTATAAGAAAAAATTTCAATTGCAGGATCGATACACTATGAATTTCAGAACACCGCATATATACATATATATACACATTCATATATAATTCATCATACCCGATTCAGCCATCGAGTCGTATTGACGATTATGTAGCTAGCTCTTCCTCTCTTTCTCCACAACCAATTTAACAATTTTTAATGCGAAAAGCAATAATCAAAAACATAGAGGGGAAAAGGGGGCCTAGCTGTATATAAATAGAACCCTAGAGAGTCCTCCCATCACGGGGGCTTTCTAGGATGGGCCAACACCATTTGTGAAACCATTCCGATAAACAAAGGCCTTAACAATAGTGGGTCAATAAATCAAGCCTTAACCATATCTATTTAGGTTGTTTTATTTTATTAAACCAAAATGTTCAATTAATAGAAGTACAAATTAGAATAAAATTCTAACATTATATACAAGATTCTAAATCTACTACATGAGAATGTAAACAAAATGCTATAAGTAGTCAAAACAACAAAACTTGTAACTAAGGTTCCTTATTCATCACATGTAACATTATAATATATTCAAGCCAATAGTATACAAACCTTGGCACCTACTTTTGGCATGACACTCTATTGCTACGAAACAAGTCCACTGTCAATTTATTTTCATGAGTAGAACAAAAATAAACAAGAGGGTGAGTCCAAATGACTATGTGAGAGGTGCACTAAGTTCAACAATGAAAGTAGATACTCGCAATTATCTAGAACAATAATGCATATGTTTATTAATAAGATAGAAACACTTTAGAATGATTTACATTGACATAAAGGTTTCCATTTTATCAAAATTATATTGAAGAGTTTTGAAGTTAACATTTGTTCCACTTTATGACCCGACTCTTTCAAGTGGCCAACCTTCGACATTTGAATTCTACCACAGGTCTCACGATCCATTGGATCCCTCGAGCTATTCGACCCCCTCGACCCATTTTTAGGCCCCTCGCCAATAAAAATCACTATTAATAATCAAGCCACAATTTCTCAACAAATACACTTTAAAAATACAAAGATCTATCATGATTATCATATCACCACTAAGTTTAAAATCAACAATCACAGATAAAAAAGGATATAAGGGATGGCATGTCCCAAACAGTACAATACACAAGGAAATCAGTGAAAAACGAGAGCACAAAGGCTCAGTCATAAACCCATTATAATTTATCATGGGTGGAAAGCCCCAAATAGTTCAATTATCTATAACACATAATAGAATCAAGATCGGGTATTCAAAATTATTAATAAAAAGTGTTCTACCCCCAACAAAGAAAATAGGTAAACCCTCACTTGAACATGGTTACCAATATCTGCAATCAGTTCTCAACATCTTATCATTCGAAGGGCGAATTACATCTACCTCCCCTGAGGTTTGGCGAAATTACAATTCAACCCACATTTTTTTGTAAATTACAATAAACCCCCTGAGGTATGTAATAATTACAAGTAATGGATGGAAAATGTATAAAGTCCGTTTTGCCCTTTATTTTTTGCTAATATTACATAGGGTGCATTACATCTACCTCCCTTGAAATTTGAAAAAATTACAATTTAACCCACAATTTTGTGTATATTACAATAAACCCATGCAGTATGTAATAATTACAAGTGATGGATGAAAAATGTATAAATCCACTCTTCGCCTCAATTCCTCCACCTCTAGGCCAAAATTGACCTCACCAATGTGTTTTCCATATCGAAAAGTTTAAGACCAGCTTCAAATTCACCGAAAAACTTGTAGGAAAACGGAAACCCGCCACCACCTCATTGCTACCGCAGCTTCCGCCGCCACTGCCAACATGTTCCTCTCGTCGCGGTGATCGATTTTGACATACAACTTGGGCGATTTGGAGAAGAAATGAGTTATGATGAATTAAAAATGTAGGATTTCTCAATTTTCATGTATATATACATTGCATATGTATGTATCTAGATCTCTCTCTTCTCCCACCTATCCGTCATTTTCAACTCTTAAAAAGGCAGAATTTTTTTTTTAATAATATTACTCTTAGCCCCACAAAAGATGTACTACATAACATACAACCCCAAATATTTTATATATATTACAAAAAAATCCCTCAAGGGTACTATCGGAACTTTACATACAAAAACCAACGGAACCCTAACGGTCCTAAACGGTTGGGGTAAATTGTTAGACGGAATATACCTCAGGGGGTTTATTGTAATTTACAAAAAAATGTGGGTTGAATTGTAATTTCGCCAAACCTCAGGAGAGGTAGATGTAATTTGCCCTTATTCGAATTCACCTATTAACTAGAAAATGCTTAATTAACTAAGTAGTGTGATTGCAAAGCTAATGCCAACTAAACAAACTTAATCACAAGTTCTCTTCATTTCTTACTCTGAATTAATACCCTTATTCTATTATTGGGAGTGCGGATATCATAAACCATTTGCAGACCAGGATCTCAATCACTTCAATATTCAAGTAGCCACTATGTAAGAATATTAAACAATTCTTCATTTCCAATTGATCAAGGCGTATTTTGGCTATTCCATGATCTTAAATTTACATCCTTCAAGCATGCATCACTCTCGATTTTAGCGCAATTTTGACTAATTTAGGCTTTACATCAATTTCTCTCAATTTTCATAAAATTCATTAAGCCTATTGGTACATAAATTACTCAAATTTAACTCCATGCATGGGTGATAATCCTTATATTTAGGCAGGTATCTCATGTATATAGTTTAGTTTAACAATCCAAGACCCATGCTAGATTGTTTACACAATATCAAACAAATCCATAATTTGATTATTTAAACCCAGATTAAGTGTTGAATGAGCCTAGCCTAGTACCTCAAAATATGGAATCATAACATCAGGGAGAAGAATCTACCACAAACCTGCCAAAGTCGGTGTTGGACCATTGTAGAGCCGTCGTGTCGCCATTAACGAAACAACTGAGCTATATAACCTTGTTCTTCTCTTAGAGCTCATCAAAAGCCCTAAACTAATTTTACCAAAAACATCACTGATAAGTCCGTAATTATACTTGATTTTGGTGTTCATTTCGTCAAACTTGTGACGTATTTTTGCCCATTTAAGCTCTATAGTGCATTAATTCAAATTAAATCGGTGTTTTGTAAGTTAGAAGGGAAAATACAAATTGAAGTCAGGAGCTGAGTATTTACACAAGATATTTTCAGTACCTATCCAATTCCAACTAGCAGAAGAGAAATGAATTTGTAAGATTGCGTATGTATGCAAAATATTTTGTGTATGTACATAGAATTAGCGGCAACAGTTACAAACTTTCCTTCTTTGAATAGGATTCTGATTAGGAAAGAGATTTTGAACGATTTTCTGCCTCTTTAAAGCTGAGAATTAGGGCACAACAAGAGGACGTCTTTTGGCAATGTCTTAGACATTAGAAAAAAAATACTCTTTTCAATTTTCTGTCTAGTTTTTATCTTTTCAAGACGAAGATCGAAGAGGATTGAAGGCGGAGTCAATAACACCACTGGAGAGAGTTTCATACCTAGATTCTTCACCAATCTAGTTTTATTTCTTCCCCTTTATGAACTCTTTTACGTTCTTCGTTCTTGTCTGTAAATTCAACATGAACTAATTTATTTGTCAAGTGTAAGGGATGGGGTAATTTCCTTAGTCCCTATTCTATGAAAATCCCTTAGATGCTAATGATTTCTTGTGCTTTATGTGCGAATCTTGTTTAATGATCGTAATGCTTGATTAGGGTTTGGCAATCTCTATTGATTGAATTTGAGAATCTATGATGAGGTCGGAAGACGATTCATGATTATTGCTCAATTAAACAAGATCAATCGATATTAAATTGAATGAGAATGGGTTAA
Organism: Petrea volubilis; assembly: GCA_026212405.1. NCBI lineage: Eukaryota > Viridiplantae > Streptophyta > Magnoliopsida > Lamiales > Verbenaceae > Petrea > Petrea volubilis. The sequence continues at coordinate 8,872,011 of CM047883.1, forward strand.
ATATTTATTGAGCCTTGAATGTGGTGTCGAATCTTATGCCAATACTTTCTAGTACTTCAATTGATTAACTGAGAACTGGTTAATTTTAGGCCTAGAGAGGATTGTATGAGACAATTCTATGGTGCTCGAGAGAGATCATGGATATATTAGTTCCTTGATTCGCACAATAACGAAACTATCGAGTCTAGGGATTGGAATGGAATAGGGGTTAGGTTAATGAACCTATCTTACACTTGAGTTTAGTCATAATGAATATTTGTTATAATTTTGAATTGCGAGTAGTAAATTTAATATCTTTATTATTTAATTTGACATTAGTTTTAATTTAGAAAAATTCATTCTATAATCGGTCAATTTAGCTAAGTAACACAAGTCATTTTCGCAGGATAAATCCAAATCTTTATGGAATTGATACTCTACTCTACATTATATTACTTGTGAGATTGCGTGCCCTTGCGTAGCCCCATCAATCATCGTTTAGATTTAATTGGATCGAAACCCTTTGGGAATCTAACTCGCCACCACCACACCTCTCGCTAAATTTAGCCACCACTGCCACTATTTTTTCAAATTGACTCTACAGCTAGATTGCCCATGTCCAACTTGTTAAATCCCACTAAACTCGCCGAAACGGCCGAGCCCCCCACCCTCACCGTCTCTCTCTCTCTCTCATGCTTTTAATCAATGTTTTGAAAATCAGACTGGACCGGCCAATTGGACCAATAATCAGTGCTCAATTGAACTAGTAGCGACCAATGAGAACCGACTAATTACTAGTTGAACCGGTACCGGTTGGATCAGTGTGAACCAAAGGTTCCCTTTTTTTTTTCTTTTATATGGTATATTTCTCACTTGTTTGTGCATGGGTGTGTGGATGTGTATATGTGTTTGTGATAGTTGTTCACTTGTTAAAATATTGTGAATGTGTGAGCATAGACATATATATTTACATGATATGTGTGAGGCAATGTGCTTGTGTATACATATATATATAGTATTTTAAAATATATTTATATCTATTTATCAGTAATTAGTAATTGGTCAAATAATATATTAATATTTAACTAATTGTGAAATGATATTTTTTCAAGAGTTAAGAAAAAAGAATGACCAAGAATTGGGGAACTTATATATTTTGCTATTTTTTATATTAATTACATTTTTGTTAATATTAATAATTTTATATTTATTACATATCATGATGTGACATTTGGTTGAATCAGCAAACAAACCGCTTGAACTGGTCGAACCAGGAACCAGTAAGGCTATCGGTTCTACGTCTAGTTCGGTTTTCAGAACATTGCTTTTAATCAAATCCAACTTTCCTCAACGCTCTAAAATTGCAATCTGGCTTAATAATTTTCACTGCCTTCGCTTAGTCCCCAGGTTTCCTTTAAGTTTGCAAGTTAATCCCCAAATCTTCATTAAAACTCACAAATCCAATTTCTCATGATTTAGCCCTAGACATTTTAAACCATATACCATACACTCCTCAATGTCACTCAGTTAGGTCCTTAAACTTTCAATGTACAATAAAATATCATTTATCAATTATTTTCCAATTACACAATACAATTTATTCTAATATACACTTAGAATTGATACCTATTCCTCATCTCACATCCCGAGGAGGTTTCCTCAAGGATGGACTCTGAATGTAATAAGGTGGTGTTTGACCTCAAGGGACCTCGAGCGACCTTGAGCAGTCGGCAGCTCGAGGTTACGATCCTCATATGGCCTTATGGAGTCGCCTCTCGTGGGTATGTGTTCGACATTAGCCTTGTCTTATTTGGGATGCAATTAGGTAGTGGTCAACCACGGCGGATCTTAGGAAGTAGGAAGCTCAGTGACGATCCTCATTAGCCCTTATGGGGTTGCCTCTCGGAGAATATGTGTTTGACATCAACCTTGTTGCATTATTGACCACTTTCTTGGTTGAGTGGTAAGGAAGTTTGGTGGAAAATAAAGCATGTTTCATATCTTACCATGTGGCTAAGCAATACTCAATTTAAAGTGGTTGTTAAAAGCTCGTTTAAACACTGTGAATTAATTATAAGAAACATCGAACTGCTCAAACAAGATTTGCAAGGAAATTGCTAATTTCACAAATAAATAAATAAATATGTTTTTTTTTTTCAATTTTGGTCAAGAGTTGTGTATGCGAACGTAAAAGAAAATAAAAAAAACATGTGAGAAGGTATAATTATTTAAATATTTTACTCATATGAGCAATTTTTATCCAAAACCTTAGAGAATGTAAATTTCATAGATTTAGGGGAGAGATTTTGATAATATGGAAAGAAAGGGAAATGCAATATGTACATTCACCAATTCTAAAAGACAGTCTTTGATATAACAATAACTTGTTCAACCTAAACGTGAATGGATGAGAACAATATGATCACCTACTTAAACATGCACAGTGAGAAAGTTCCCATCAAACTTTATTGTTTAGTTGACGTTTGATGAGATGGACACATCAAAAGCCTAATCGAATGAGTACTCATTAAGAATTTGGATTACGACAGCTTCGTGAGGTACATCTCTCGTAATGTTTCAAGTTTTAAATAATAGAGCACGGAAGGAATTTTTAGAGAGCCAATTATGCATCCATTGTAAGTCGGGAAATTCTTTTATGAATTGAATGTTAGGGTCTCATCATACATCCAATTATTTAAATTGAATTAATACGTATTTTATATAAAAAAAAATAATATATAAGATGTGGTTAAATTTAAATTATTAAATGCATATATAAATCTTCACATTTTCTCACATAGTTCTTTTATGCTATGTTAGTCAATATTTTACTCATACTTATTATGTATGAATAATTAAAAAGTACGCTTCATTCTTATACATATTTTGAACTTATAGAGTGTTTGGTTAAACTTAGTTTAAAAAGCTTATAAGCTCGTATAAGATATTTTTGAAATTTATAAGTTCCTATATTTTATTTTAAAAATAAATTCTTAAAGTATATGGATAAAATAAAATCTTGCAGCTTATAAAATATTTTTGGAGCTTATAATAGAACTTATATGTTATTTTAAGTGTAATGATGATTTAAAAAATGAAGTAAAATTAGTTTCACGTAAATAAATATATATTTTTTGAGATAGTAGAAATGTAATATTAAAAAAATAAATATATTTACGTTATTTTATCTTTTAGCATTAGATAACTTATAAGCTATTCGAAAAAAAAAAGTTTGGGGAGCTTACCCTTTTTTTTTTTTTGAGCTTATAAATTTTTGACAGCTTATTTTTTGAGCTTATAAGCTTCTTTACTAAAAAAATTGCCACGTTTTTAAGGAGCTTATAAACTCTCAAATAACTTATAACATGTTTTTAGAAGTTTATAAACTTAGCCAAATACTCTCTTAATGAATAATATTCGCATCTTTGGTATAACTTATTTGGGAAAATTACATTTAGACCCCCTAAAGTTTAGTCAAATTACAGCTAGACCTCCTTAGATATGAAAAATTACATATAACTCCTTGAGGTTTGGGTCGGGCTAACAGGTAGCGCAATCCCAATCACTGATAAACGTGATTTGCTTATGTAAGCAAAAAATTATAACAGAACTCCAATTTTACCATTTTTCTAAAATCTAAACATTTTTTTAGACAATAATATGCTTATTGAAATTGATAATTGTCATCAAGGAAATGGTTAAACTTGTCATTTTACATTGAATCTGAATTGTGGGACTTTTTTTCTTAACATTCCGACAAGGACAACAAAGTCATTTCATTATCTTTTCTTTGGATGTTAGCCGGACCCAAACTTCAAGGGAAGTATGTGTAATTTTTCATACTTGAGATTGTTTACTTGTAATTTGACCTAACCTCATAGGAGCCTCATTGTAATTTTCCCTAACTTATTATCAATACACGTACTCCGTAATATATTTAACAAATGATAATTTATTTATAATGCGTAAGAAATATTAATTGGTACAATATATCAAAATTATAAGCATTGCCATATAGATAAAAAAAAAATTATAATATTTATAAAAATATTATATTGCATAAAAAATTATATATAAGTTACATCATGATTATACATTTAATAACTTGATGATAAATTTTAAATATTTTTTCATTATTTAAAATACTTTTACTCCGAAATATGTGAAAATATATGTGACAATATTTTAAATATGTGAAAATAATATAAAAATTAAGTCATATTTTTACTCCCAAATATCTTGTTTGTGTCTGTATTATATTCTTACACTTATCAGTTTGTATATTATCCATTTTCGTATTACTGAGATAATTTTTTCGTGGTAACTTTGAAAAAATATATATGAAAAAGAAAACTTAAGTGCTATCACATACAATCAAAAGATGCCACTGTCATCAAACTCTAAACTGAAATCACCACTTGCTATCGTTCAAGTTATTCAGGCATAAAACTTTTAAATTTCAAAGTAAAATTATAACTAATTATTTGCATTCAAGTTATCATTGCATAAAACATTGTAATTATGAAGTGGAAACATCGCTAATCAGCAATTAAATTATCCTTGCATAATGTCATGATTCGGGTCCTCGAGTCCGTTGAACGCTATAGTTTCCTCTAAACTCATGGAGTGTACCCTAAAATTGAACTATGAACAATTTACCCAAAAAAAATATTCACTAGTTGTATTTGAGTTCTCAGACCAATTGCTCATAAAGAATTCAATTTTTTCTTATTTTTTTGATGTGGGACAGGGTGTTACACATAAAATCTTTTGACTCTAAATTAAATTATTGGGCAAATTACATCTACACTTCTTGAAGTATAGTGTAATTACAAATTAGTCTCTAGAGTTTTAAAAATTACAAATAGGCATGCATCAATTTAACAAAATTTACCATTTATCACATCGAAACATACTTGCGAATTGTATTTTTGTTATTCTCGGCTTGATTTTGAGATGATATTCGCGCTGTTTTGATAATTCCAAGATGTAGAATCTATAAATAAAGTCAATTTTCAAAAAAAGTAGTGGTATCAGATTATAGATTGTGATGCACAATTGTGGTTGGAGTGATATAAAATAAAATTATTTCACGAAGATTGATGGAATACAAAATTGATTGATAGATTTTATCAAGATTAATGAGACACATCTTTTGGTGGTTCAGTTGACTACTATGACTAGAGAAAATTATCTTTTGGACATTCATATTAATATTTATAATTAATAAGATCCTAAATCTTGAGGAAGTCTTTGTAATTTTTAAAATAAAAAGGACTAAATTTATAATTATATCATACCTCAAAAGGTGTAATCATTATTTGCGGTATATTATTTATAACACCAAATTTGTCGAGATCCATATGTTACAGAAGGCCGAACTATTTTTTCAAGTTTGAATTATATATGATTTAGTTTGACAATGTAATAAAATGTGAAAGAGCTTTAATCAACTTAAACAGTAGTCCCCACCCCACACACCACCCCCCCCCCCCTTCAAATAATTTGATACTTGTATGTCTAAATTATTAAATCGAGCTCAAACATGAACTATCTATCTTAGTAGATATGTGAGTTTTCAAGTGGCTGTAGTCTCAAGCTAGTTCACATAGTTCTCCTATTATCAACGTCGTTCTCGCGCTCAATGCTTGAACTAGCAAAATTAAGTGATCAGTTCTCGCTTTAAAACGACTTAAAATTTCTTATTTCTCATATTAAGTTTTACTTGCCACGCACTTATATTTCAGAAAATAATATTAAAAGAAAATACTAAATATTTGATATTTACTCGATAAATAAACTATTTTAACTACTTTTTTTTATTTAGCCTCTTGAGAAAAATTAATGTCTAGCTTAATTAAATACTATATAAATAAACTCCTGCCAATGTAATTAGTATCTATAATTCTAATTGTCAAATGATAAGTGTATATATGATGATAATAAGCTAAATTTTTTTAGGATACTCGTGCGACTATCTTTTTATGTATAAATTATAAGCTTGTATGAAAAGAATTTTAGGTTGTAAGAAAAAATTTAGTCAACTATATTAAATTATTAATGGTATAATTCAAGTGTAGCATTTAATAAAATTAATTTTGCTTTTACTAACTCTTCAAGTGTGTTTTGCATTAAATATATATAAGTTAGTATTATATATAAAGTAATTTTTTATTAAACGCTTTAAGACACTTTCACACTTAATTTTTTAAATTTTTGTACTCTCGCACATCCGCATTCGCTTTATGTAACTTAAGTCTCAAGTTGATTAGTTTAATTGTTTTTTAGCTCAAAAGACAATCAAAGCTAGCGTGGTGCATGTGATAATACTATATTGAATTGAATTAAAAATTCGATAAACCAAAATTTCGATACGCCAAAAATAACAACATATCAAGTACAGAAGAGTATTCAAAGTAATACCCGAGTCCGCACAATGTATTCCAAGAGTAGTACAATTTAGATGCATACCCTAAAGTAGGGCAATTGGCACATTACACACTCTACACACGCTTGATTAGCACTATGCACCCTAAAATTAAAATTTTGTCATTTTGTACACTTGAAAATACATTAGCTTAGCACTTTGCACCCTCCACCCATTGCTATTGAAAATTTTCACCAATAATAATATTCCAACCAAAATTAAAAAGGACAAATTTGATATTCTATATAAATATAAACAAATAAAGTAACCAATTGAATGATAACTTCTTCCTAATAGTTATGACAAAAAATTTGAGAAAAAATAAAAGGCCAAGGAACTCTCCTTAACGGCTTGAGTGCTTTTCAATTTCTCTTCAACTTTTCATTTATTTTCTAACAACAAATTGAAAAATCTCGGCTATTGGAGTTGGATAATAAACAATCATGTGAATATTAAAAGAAGATGATGGCAACGACAAAGCCCTTCACATTGAAAATAGACCGTAAAATATTTCTTTTTGATTATTTTTTGTTAGTGTTTTTATTGAACTATTCACTATAATATACAAGATCATATTGTTGTCACTTAATAACAACCTTGTCTCTCAAGGCTATAAGGTGTTCTAAAAGTGCTAATAGATGTAGTCTTGCCAATTTGATGAATAAACCCTTTGTTAGTGAGGGTTAGGGATGGCAATGGGTCCGGGTTAGACCCGGACCCGGATCCGCCCCTAATGGGGCGGGTTTGAAGGCTCCTAACCGGGTCCGAGGCGGGTCCCAGGTCTTTATTTTTTGAACCCGGACCCGCCCCGAACCCGCCCCGGTTAGTTATTTTTATATATTTTTATTTATTATTTTATGTAAATTTATATAATATACATCTATATTTCATATATAAAAGTATATACTATATAAATAGTTATTTAAAAAAATAAATATGATACTCTTGTATATAAAAATAATTATATAACATTAATAATTAAGTTATGAGTTCAAAATATATACAAATAAATATGTGATAATGATGTTTTAGTAGTGCCATTATTTTTTTCATATTTATAAAGTTGTAATAATATCAATTTTCTTAAAAAAAATATTTTTTTTAATTATTTTTAAAAATTAAACTGGGTCTACCGGTCCAACCCGGACCCGACGGGTCCAAAATTTCCCCGGCGGGGCGGGTCTCGGGTTTGGCTAAACCCGCCCCATACCCGCCCCGTTGCCATCCCTAGTGAGGGTATTGAATTTAGAATGAATTATTGGTAATATTTAGATCATGTTTTTGAATTTATGATATTATCTTTTGGTTTCCAAATTACCTTCTAAATTTTAGAGATTCTTAATATTGACTGGAATATTATTTTCAATGAAAATTTTTGATGAGAATAGATGAAGAGTGCAAAGTACAAAATTAATATATTTTTAATGATGTAAAATACTAAAATTTGAATTTTAAAATATATAATATCAATTAAGTATATTTAGAGGGTGCATCACGTCAATTTCCCTCCTAAAGTATATCAAGATTTAAGAATAAAATATGACTATGACCAACAACCTCCACTATGATAGAACCCGCCAGATACTGGCTTTCTTGTTTTTATCCTTTTTTTACTATTTTAAAATAAAATTATGTTTATTTTAACTTCTTTTCAATAAAATACCACTCATTTCTTCTTCAAACTTATCATCAACATTTTCAAACTTGTAAAGCCAGTTCTATGTAGTAAAACTTTAGTAAACTAACCTAAAAACAATTGAGATCCACTAACTAAACCTAATAATTTCTTTTTCCTAAAATAACAGGACAATATTAAACTTTTATTCTAATTTTATTTAAACGCAACCCATAATATATCAAAGGGAAAATTACACTAGACCTCTTGAGGTTCTATCAAATTACAGCTAGATCCCCTTAGGTATGAAAAATTACACATACCTCCCTTGAGGTTTGGGTCCGACTAACAAGTAGCGCATTCTGATCACTGATACACCATAATTTGCTTATGTAAGTAAAACATTATAGCGGAACTCAAATTTTACCATATTTCCAAAAATTCAAACTTTTTTGTAAACAATATTATTCTTATTGGAATTGCATATTGTCATCAATGAAATGGATAAAAACTTATCATTTTACACTTAACCTGAATTGTGGAATTTTTTTTCTTATTTTTTTTAACATTCCGACAAGGATAACAAAGTCATTTCATTATCTTTTCCTTAGATGTTAACCAGAGACAAACCTCAAGGGAGGTATGTATAATTTCCCATACCTGAAGGGGTCTATCTGTAATTTGACCTAACCTCAGGAGCTTAATTGTAATTTTCCCTATATCAAATAAAATATCTCTTTCTACAATCATTCAATTGATATAACAAAATTTATTGGGAACCCACAAACTTCAAACTCTTAACATTAAATTTTCATTTTCCATATTATAAAATCAACATTACATGTCACTAATCCACATACATTTCCAATTCCTCACAGAAAAGTCAATTAGCAAAACTGTTTTTTCCTATTTATACAAGAGCGAAAGTGGAAACTGAAAATGGAAAATATTGGAAATGAAAAGCTCTCAGTCTGTATGAATGGGAATTCTACAAAAAGGTTCTGCCACATTTACGAGTATAAATCAGAATGCAAACCTCCTTAACTAGAGAAGTTAGAAGACCAAATATATCATCAGTCTTTGCTAGGAAGTAAGAAGCTGAAACCCGAATTCTCACGGATTTGAGGAGGAGGTTCGATGTCTGAGATGTCGATTTGTTCCATCGATTTCGATATTTCATCCACTGAAAACGGTATGCTGCAATAGATGACGAAAAATGGATCAAGAGCTGCTTAGCAAGTGAGCAAGAAAGTATAAGCGAGCGAAAAAACAAAACGATTTGAGAAATATGAAAAAAGTTTGATATTGGCTGTGCAAAACATTGACTTCCCACAAAATATGTATCTCAGATAAAATTGTGAAGAAAATCGTTATAAAGTATTGTTCGAAGTCTACCATGTACGCTTGCATTTTTTGTTTTTTGTTTTTTGTTTTCTCATTAATTTTAAACAAAATTTTTAAGCGAAAATATCTTTCTTAGTTTCATTCTAAACGAAGAAAAAGAAAAACCAAACTTTTTCATTCTCATAATGTGACCAACTATAAGTTAAATAATCATATGCAGGGGGTGATAACCACAAAAATTAAAATAAATGAAAAAATAAATAAAATATCAGATATATGGGGCAAACCTGGAGTCATCATCCAATAGAAAAGAATTGCTTACTGCATTATTTGTATCTTCTGTCATCAACACCCTCATGTTGGATATAACCTGAATGAAAATATGACGTGTTTCAACGATGTTACTAAAGATGCACGTTTATGCTGAAATATCTCTTTTTTCTGAAGAATCGGACTCGAACTTCAGTACTGGCATCCATAGAAACTTACATCCGAAGACACACTATGAGTTCCATACTTGTCATCCCAGTACATTGTACTTATCCGATACAACTGCTGAATGCTCAGCACCTACTCGACAGAAACAATATGTTAGAAAGTTAAAAGAGTTGGGGTGTAATCACGAAAAAGCCTCTTAGGTTTGTCCTGTTTCCCTATTGTGTGAAAAGTTACAAATGACCCATCTAATATTTGGTTTTGTATTACAAATCCCACCTGCATTTTTAAGGGGGCATCTGCACAGATCCAAACATAAGGGTGTAATTGTAACTCTTCATACCACAGGGGTATTGTGAAAACGAGCTTAACCTCAGGGGTTTTCCGTAATTAACCCTAAACAGTACATGTAACTCCTCTACGTTTTTGCACCAGAAACTGGACTCACTGGGCAAAGGTTGTGACTTATTTCGTCCAATGTTTTCTTTGGCTTTTGGTGGATAACCTGGATTAAGCAAATCAATTACCGAATTATTACACTTGCCAAGAAAGGAAGGAAAACACACACAAAAAAAAAAAATGTATTACCAGAAACCCAATGGCTTGTCTAATATGCTTGAGTTCATCCCAAGCTGATCCAGCATACTGCAAATTTTCTAATTATATTAATAATCTAACACCATTCGCTAAACAGATAAACAAGTAAACGAAACTTCGAAAGTACCTGATCAGTTGCAGTGCTGCACCAATGTTCTAGTTCAGCCAGCCCAGCTTTAACATATTCCCCATTACTAAATGAGCAGCATTCTCGTCGTAGTAGAAGGCTGAAGCCATGACATTTTAGTCCAAAATATTAGGACTTCATTACAAACCAAAAGATCTTCAGAGGAAAAAAAATGGCAAACATGTACTGAACCTGTTAAATAGCTGAACATTGATGAAAGAAAATATCTGAGTGAACACCTTGCGGACTAAGAAAGGGGGTACCTGACAAGACATGAACACAGTTTACACGTGAGACTATCTAAAATTCATAGACTACACTAACCTCCCGTGTTACTATGTCTATCTACACATACTTCCGCTCTTATTTTTAAAATTATAAATCACCCCTTTTGATCATTGCAATTTAGTCAAAACTCAATAAACATGTTAAGAAACTAGGATAACATCATCATACATCCAACATCATTTAACTATAAGGTGGAAATAAGTTACAGAGGAGATATCTGTAAATTGAACCAAGAGGGCATTTTTGTGTAATCGTACATAGTTACAGGGGAGGGTGCTGTAATTGATGACATAAAAAAACTAAGTTCCTCAAGAAAGACACACGGGAAACCTGCCTATTCTTAACAACTCGGGGAGATGACATTTAATAGCAATGAAAAATTAGCATGGAGTAGATAATATTTATTCCAAAAGAATTTAACAGAGGAGGCTTTACTAACATGATTGGCTTTCAAAGTGTTCAAGAAATTCCCAAGGCTCTTCACAATACCCTGCCAATGAGCAATTAAAACTTGCTGTGCTGCTGTATTTGCAACTGAACGTGATGAACCCTTAACTAAGCTTGCTCTAGATGTTCTTGGGGCCTATTAATGGTTAACAAAAGGTAAGCCACGCCAGCAGAAAAAGAGCTTGCAGTTTCTTTAGAAGCAAAAATGGCAACTGATCACTTTTATACCTGAATGCACAAACCAAGCAATGGAGATATCTCCTTCTTTAAATTATCTCTTATCATTCCATAGATTTTCTCAACATATGCCGTAAGTTGCTGCTTAAACAGCAAAGCAGGGTATTTGGCTTCTACTTGCCGTAAGGTCTCTACTCCACCAGGTGACCCAAAGGAAAGATTCATTCCTTGTGGAGTTCCTCGAAAGCTCTGAAAAGAGTATTGATAGAAACATAGTTCAAGGGAGGGACAAAGAAATTGACTTTTACAGTGTAAATTGAATTTTTTGCTTATGTAATTGAAGAATAGAATATAGGGTCAATTACGGATACATTTCCTGGGAATTATTGAAATTAGAGACTGTACCCCTCTTCCTATCAAAATTACAAAAGCCCCCTCTCAAGGTTTAAAGTTTACACCCACTAGGTTATTTTTGATGAAAATTGCTGATTTCAGCCAAAAAAGCAGTGAGAGTATTTGATTGCAAATATTACAGAGTATTAGACTGAATAGTCCACAGTTCCTTCATGTTTGATTAAAAAGACTTTTGCATACGTGCCTTCCATTACTTGAGAGAGAATTACAAAAACTTGAGAGAGAATTACTTCCCCTACCTCCAACAAGATTACCCGACCAACAACTCATTTTTGAACATCAATATTGGCCTGTGATACGTCTCTTTCTCCAAGGTTAGACCAAAACCTTGTTCTACCACCCTTCTTCTACCAGATCTGTGTAAATCTTCACACGGCTTGCAATTTTTTTTATCAGTCTCAATACTGCTGCGGATAAGTGTTTTCAGTTTAATAGCAATCTCTTCTTCATGAAATTCAAAAAAGTCAAGTACTTTTACCCCTTACAACACCTTAACTTTTAATATGGTGTGATGTTTCATTGATTCAATCCCATAAGGTTTACTCATCCAAAAAAAAAAAAAAAAAAATCCCATAAGGTAAGGTGTAAGGTTGAAAAATATTAATTAGCTTTTGAGCCAAATCGTCATTCCCATCTCGAAATAATGTGTTTTGTTGACAAGCATTTATTTTAAGTATTAATTTTAAAAAAAAATACAATATCCCGTCAAAGATAATATAGTCTAAACCTATAATATTTTCCAGTTATGCGGATGACGCAAATAGTGTCATTTAATTACGAAAAACAATGCAAATGTCGCTTAATTTTTAAGTTCAGAACACAAAGTTAGCAACCTCCAAACTGTGAATTGGCCGTCCTTAGCCGAATCAGTTAAAAAAAAAAGTCTACTGGGTCTAGGGGTAAACTAGTAAATCGCCATGTTAGTATGCCATTGAGGTCAAAATCAAAGAGGGAGGAAACACTAAAGAATTTAGTATGTCAGTGTCCCGAACTCCTATATACATTAGTCATCATATAAGGGTAGTTGAGGCAATATTTACAATCAAACGCTTCCAATATATATGAATGACTTCGACAATTTCAGTCAAGTGTAATGTATGTAGGTGTAAAGGACACAACAAAAGGATATGCTAAAAAATAGTCATTTAAGTGTTTTGCTCAGATAAGCCATTTTCATCCAAAATCCTAAGGATATAAACTTTTAAACTTAGTAAGGAAGTTTTGGTAATTCTGAAAGGAAGACGGGTGCAGTTTGTCAATTGACTAACTCTTGGGGAGGTCCCTGGAATAAACCTAGAAAATAATCTTTTACCTGTGACATCCTGCCAAATAAAGCAGCTGATGATGACCGACGGCGCAGCGGAGCTATTCCAGTGCCCCCACTTGCTTTCAGCGTACGCTGGAGGAGCAATAATAGTGTAGAAGCATTTGACAACCAATAAGACAACATATCATTGTTATCCTGGATTTTCTGTAAAAAGCAGGAAATTAAACATTTTAGAATCCCGACATATATAAACAGCAAGGACAAGAACTACTAAAGAGGGAGGGGAGAAAATAAAATAAAATAAAATAAAAAGGAAAACTGTTAACACGGGTTTGCACATCACAAAACCTCAATAGCGTGCCCCATAGTCTGGATGATCCGGTCAAAGACACTTGTTCTCTCAACTTCAAAAGATCTCCATTGCAAAAGGCATTTATAGATGATACAGGCAGCTATTGGCCTGTTGCCTGCAAAGCCCAAGTGATCCGAGATACAGTGAATGAGAAACTCCTGATTTTCCTGCTGTTTCTCATTCAGTGATCTCTGTGGTTTGTCATCAAGCTCAGAAAATGATGGGCTGTGTAGATCCTACACCCAAAAGATGATGGTTAGAAAAGTAGCACTTGCAAGCAAAACAGTTAAGAGTTAATTATGAAGAAAGCCTTCAAATTAGGCCCGTTTTCACAAAACCCCCTATGATATGAAAAATTACAAATACTACTCACAAATACCCCATAACTACAGCTGGATTTGTAATACAAAACTGGATATTAAGGAGAGGGTATTTGTAATTTTTAGTGCCATATGGGTTTTATGAAAATGAGCCAAACTTCAAGGGAATTTTTCTCTTAATTAACCCGTTAGTTAAAGGAAAGTTTATTACCACATGCAACTTGTCCCCAAATGAACGGCCACTGTCAGTCCTCTGCCATTTGCAAATGCCATAAAACTTTCGTAAGATAACATAGTTTAGATTTCTATGATGACATGCAATGCAGTCATGAAAATACCTGGATGATCGATCTAGAGCGTCCAGAAAGAAACTTATTTGGTGCAATTGACACAGCCTGTTGACGAAGAACTTTATTCTCTGACTCCAAATTATTAATCTTCTCTTCTAGCCTAATAGAAACATAAAGCTTCATCATTTGGTGTAATGATTTTTTCGGGCTTTACAACAGTGGGAAGGCATAATTATAGTAACAAAATAAAGATGAAGTCTTCTCTTCTAAATTAGATAAGAAAAGGGGGGAAAAAAAAGAAATAAAAAAAAACAGATATTCTTTATCGTTTTGAATTTTTTATTACCTTTGCATAAATTCCTGTAATTGAACAACTTTCTTTTCGGCCTCTTCTAATTTTGTACGTCTCTCTTCACTGCATTCCTGTGCCTCAGCATATTTCTTCCGCAGTTCTTCAGAAGATTCCTGTTCTTTCTGTAAAGAAGACTGGACAAGACGGGGGAAAAAATAATATAAAAAAAAAAAGCACGGTTATGGAAATCATGTTCTTCTCTGATTTAACGTGCTAGCAACTAGAGCAGTTTTCAATCAGTAAACTACTCTTACATTAGATTTTCTCAAAGCTCCATGGATATAAATAGTGAAAGAGAATCTTTATGTTTAGTTGTGTCATTTTATTCATGAATCTAGGTGTAAGAATCAACAAAGTAGAGGTTGCTGTAATGAATAGTTATCATCCAAAATTTGTAACAATTTATACTTTACCATCTAAACTTTTTGTTTTTACAGATTACCATCTAAACTACACCGGATTTACATTTTCCACCTCCAATCAAATTATGGTGGGCTATATGATCCAGATTCTATCACATGCCAAACCTGTGACTTCAGTAAGGCTAAAATAAACTTTTTTTAATACAACTTCCCATCTGAACTTTGCAGGATATACAAAATACCATCTCAGATCCAACGGAATTTGATTTGAGGAGACATTGTAAATCGCAAATGTTCAGATGGTAACTTGTAAAAGAAAAAAAAATAATAAGATGGTAAAGTGTAAATCCCAGAGTAGTTTAGATGCAAAACAATGTTTTTCCCATAAATAATTATCAGAAGAATTACAGAAAATTGTTCTAGGTTCGTATCAAGCTTTGAAAGTTTGCTAAGATTTTGGATAAGGGCACATGTTATGTTACAGCAGTTACCATAATTTCCCGAAAACAAAAACTGAATGGATATCAAACTAAGCAAATGCATTCATATGATTGTGAAACCTGTTCTGATATTTATCATATGTCATTACCTTCAAACTCTCAACTTCTTCCTTCAGAGATTCAGTTTTCTTAGTATCTTCAACATACACGGGAGTTTCCTTGACAACAGGAGGTGCTTCTTCAATTGCTTTTTTAGCTTCTCGTTCCTTAACAACCAGAGCATTTGTTTCATCAACTTTCTTCTGCAGTTCTTCCACCAAATTCTGCAACTTTGTGATCTCTTGAGTTTTTGTTTCTTCCAAGTCAGTCTGCATATTTATGATTTCAATAAGTGGAAACAATTGCAAATAAATTTATTTGCATGTCATTAAAAAACAAGGACAAAACTAAGCACTGTAACATTACATAAAGAAAAAAGAATAGTTTTTAAATTTGGCCTTCCAAAAGATGATTTCTGTCTCAAGTTCATAGCATACCCTTAAACGTTTTTCAAGTTGCAAGCGCCATGTGAGTTCCTCTAGCTGTTTTTCAAGCTTATCTTTAGCCTCTTTGAGTGCACCTGTTTCCCTCGCAGCCTGCAAAGTGTAGAGGAATGCAATAATTGCTAATTTAAACAAGGTCGAATAATAAAATATTACTAACATTTCTGATACCGATGGATGAAAGTCCCAAAATTATTTGTTTGTTACATTGAAAGAAAATTACTACTTCAATTCGGACATAGTAGATTTTTACTAACTATATAAATCAGTTTACACAAATTTAAATAGTGCCTCAAAATGAACAAGCCAGAAAAAAGTTAATATTTTGAAATTATATGGAGCTGAAACAGACCATCTTAAGCTTCCGTAATTCCCTTTTTGCAATTTTTGCTCTCATTCTGCATTGTGCAAGTATTGTTCCCCTCTTTAGCCTCCTATAGTAAGATGAAGCTCTATGACAATGCCACCGTGCCTAAGAAAATTAGCAGTAAGCAGAGAGCGACGTGAAACACAAAAATAATACAATTTGACAATAGCCATATATCAGGAACCTGTTACCTGAATAATAGTTGCAGCTTTAGTTTGCCTCCTAAATCTGAATTTGGTACGAGCATCCATGGCACGTAAACCTGTTTGTATGACAAGAACAGATACCCGGAGGGCCTTGTATGCTTTTCTGGCTTGGTATCTGCGCATGTTCTTCTGAACTTTCACTGCAGCTGATTCCCTTTTCATGTGTCCATATTGCTTACAGGCCAGTCTACCTAAAATAGTACACTGCATAAGAATCTCAAAGAAAGGTGGAGACAGACCACTGTATGTGCATGAAAGGGGCTGCGGGGCGGTGTTAAGAATCACAATAGTTTTAAGGGTTCATTACCCAAAAAAAAAAAAAAAAAAAAAAAAAAAAAAAAAAAAACAGTTGAAAAAAGACCCAAGGTGAATTTCTACAAAAACCCCTTGAAATATTACAAATTTCCCCCTCACGTTTGGTTCCGTATTACAGATATCCCCTAGTTGCAGGTGGAATTTGCAGTAAAAACTAAACATTAGGGAGGTAAATTGTAAGTTTTGATACCATAATCTCAGGGGCGTTTTTGTATTAACCCTAGTTTTTAAGTGGCTCACCTCTGCAAAAGGCTTGCACATAAATGCTAGCCTCTCTCACAGCTATGAAATGTTTACGAGTAATATGAGTTCGTATGCGCCTTTGTATTGTTTTCGCTGCAGTACCAAGAACTTCAGCTCTATGTGCATCAAGTTCAGCCATCTGGCCAGCTCGTAGGAAGACCTTTGTTTTGCCTAACTGTAAGGTCATCAAAAGTTCATTTGAATAATCGAACACATAGTATACGGCAACATATTATCAAACTAGCACACTGTATGCAGAAGTACGTGACACTGTAGAAAAAAAAACCATTTGGTGTAATTGAAGACATGGACTTCTGTGCAGACAAACAAAGACAATGGACCAAATAATATACCATGCGAAAGCCTAAAAGATAAGAGAATATTAGGGTAGGTTAAATGGTATATCTGATCTCAGGCACGCCATTTTTCTGTAAGTTCAGTATAAGGCAATAAGCAAGGACCAGACACTGTAGTCTCTTCATGTTGTGAAGGTAAATAAAAGTTTAATTAACTAAAACAAGAAAAACCTACAATACGATACCACACAGGTCGTAAGTAAACAAGCAATTGCATATGTGACTCAACAAAAATAAAATTACACATACCTCCCTCTGACATGGCTATAATTACCAAATCCCTTCTTTCATAATTACAAGACCTTTTGCTTTGAGTTTACCAGTTCGACCAAACTTCCCTTAGAAGTCTACTACTGCTATCAGGTTCATTAGGTGTTCTTTCCAATAAACCTATGCCGACTTCAAATAATTTCGAAATCTGGCTTCAACATTTCATTCTCCTTTTAGCTTTGCTTTGAAGTATGTTTCCACCATTGTTTGAAAATGTTTCTATTGAAAAACTTCATTGTGATATTTGTGAATTTACCAAGCACCATAGAGTGCCCTTTCCTTTATGTTCAACAAAATATGCCGAACCTCTCTCAGTCACTCATTCAGGTGTTTTGGGAGCAGTTCAAAAGTTCCTAACATAACTGGGTAAAGCTGGTTTGTCACATTTATTGATGCCTCTATGAGAAGCGCACAGTTGTTTTTAATGAAAGAAAAGCCAAAAATGACAAACATTTTTCTAAATTTCCGCAAATTGATTAATACTTAGCTGCGAATCGGGATGAAATGTAAGGACATATAATGCTACGGAATATTTTAAATCTACTCTTAAGTCTTTGTCCAACAAGAGTATCCTACATGAGTCTTCATGTGTCAATAGATCCAAACGAAACGCGATCAATTAATGCAAAAGTCAACACTTGCTCAATGTAACATGTCCTATCTTGTTTCAATCTCATGTTCCTAAAGGCTTTTAAAGAGAAACTGTTTTAATAGCAACTTATCTCATAAATAGAATGCCATCGCATAATTTAGGAAATAAGAGCCCAATTCTAAAGCTATCTTTTCTTTCAAAACTCCTATCATAACCAATCTCTAGACTATACTTACAGTTGTGTTACAAGTTTTTTAGCATAGCTATTCATGGATGAGACTACGGATACATATAAATGAACTTCAATATATTCTTAGGATTATATTCTTTTATCATTATAGTTTTTTTGGTTATATTTCTATATAAATGAACAAAATCATATTTCATATGTTTCTAAATTGGTAAATAGTAACTACAGTTATTTCATTCATGTCGGTTATCCAGATTTAATTCATCATGTCCATCATATGCATTAATCCTTCAATTTTATATTCAGTCATGAAGCAGTCATAAATTCAACAGTACATATTGTTGAGTAAAGGAAAAGAAAATCAAAAGCTTTTTAAAAGTTTGCTTCTCTTACATTCGTTAAAAGTACCCGATCATATATCCAGCTGCAAACGAACCAAGCTTTTGAAATTTCTTAGGCCCAAGCTCGTCAAGCTTAAAATTTAGTCTCAAACTCAAACTCATTTAGAAAATCTTGAGCCAAACTCAGCTTATTTACAATGATGCCTATATGAGCTTGATCACCAACTCAAGCTCACCCATAGAACACAATCAAATTTCTTAATTAATACGACTTATATGACTTGATATGCATATATTATAAAATAAAATTATTATCACAAATAATTTGAGTTCATCTAATATAGTTTTGATGCTTGCACTAGTATAACTTAAAAGTACTACTTATTACTATTAATATTATACTTGCTATAACAATATCATAAAATATCTGCTGTATAGTTTGACATTATTAATTCAATTATTACTGTTGCAGTAATATGAGTTGATTGTTGCTACATTCACTCATATTGGTAATCGAACCATACTAATATTATCATCATTAACACAATTATTATCATTTTTGAAATATAATATACAAAAAGGAAAACCTCATGAGCCTACTCACAAGCTCTCAAACACTATTTTTTGGCTCAATCTTAGCTCATGAAAAAAACGCAAGCTCCACAAGGCTCATGCTCAAGCTTAAAAGATAAAAGACTGAATCAAGTCATACTCAAACCAACACACTGAGCCCATGAGCCTGCCTGAAACATCTTACACCTTTAACCACGTATGAAATTCACTTAGCTAATAGCCTTATTTATAGTTATAACAATTGACTTAAATTTTTTATTTGATTTTAATTTATATTAAATAAAAAATAACTAACAATCTAAATATTAAAAAACATAAAACAATATCAATTCTCCTTTCGTGATTTTACAAGTAATGAGAGAGAGAGAGAGAGGATGTAATCAGATAGTAAATTTGAAGTGATGCCAAAGAGATGGTTGAAAATTTTAAAGAAAGAAGCACAAGAAAATATAAGAAACCAAAAGGAATGAGTTACTTCCATTAACGTGAAGGCCAAACTAAAACAGAGTAATGAGCTTAAATAATTTTTACCTTATAGAGTACTTAATAATTCCATCTCTTTTGTGTTAAGCCATATTTTTCATTTATTGCAATCAAATATGTTAATTTTTTTATCAAATTTCTATGTGAAACAATACCTCTTGTAAGCTTGTACAATTTTAACCAGTATATTCCAGTTTTTGAAAATATATCACTAATAGTAGGAGTGTGGGAAAATTAGTTAGCTATTTCCTTATTTGTTCCTAATTTCTAGAGATTATATTCTTGTAATTAGGTTTTCCTTTCTAGATTAGGTTTCTCTTGCATAAATAGTCTTTGTAGCAGCCATGTAAATTAACTCAACATAAAGTTTTTGAGTTCTTCTCACATGGTATCAGAGCCATAAAATAAGTTCCTAGGGTTAAGCCTGAGTCAAGCTTTCGTGTCAAGAACAGTATTCTTTTCGAGTATATTTGTTTCTCACCGCCACCATAGAAGGCGGCGGAACGTGATTTCCGGCCAGAAAAAGGTTCTCCGGCGGTCAGGCGTGCAGCACATGGATCTCACGTGCCTGTTCAACTTTCGGATAGTTTCTCACGCGCCGGCGCATGGGGGCGCATGAGCCTGCAGGCGGCTGGCGGGTTTGACTTTCCGGCGTCGCCTCGAGGTTTCCAGCCAGTTTCTAGTGTTGCTACAGTTATCCAGCGATTGTACAGTGGCGTGCTCTTTGGATTTGTGGTAAAATCAAAGTACCTTTGCTCGTTTCTTTCTTGCTTCTATCTGCTACTTATTGTGTGGAATTAAACTATGACTGATAAACATACAATGGATAATAGCATTCACAATTCAACAAGTGAATTGCAACAAATCCAAGCAGCTTATAGATTGAATGGTAAGAATTACTTGAAGTGGTCTCAATTAGTTCGTACTTTTCTAAAAGGAAAAGGAAAATTGAGCCGTTTATTGGGTATGGGTCCAAAACTAGGGGGACCCAAAGTTTGATGCATGGAATGAAGAAGATTCCATGGTGATGTCTTGGCTTTGGAATTCCATGTTACCTGATTAGTGACACTTGTATGTTTCTAGGAACAGCTAAAGCAATTTGGAATGTTGTTAAGCAAACCTATTCGAAGGTGAATGACGCTACTCACATTTATGAAATTAAAACACAGATCTCTAGTACCAAACAAGGTAATCGTACGGTTATAGACTACTCTAATTTTTTGAAAAGTCTGTGGCAAGAAATGGATCACTATCAGTGCATTCAAATGAAGTGCAGTGAAGATGCTACTATCCTTAAATGGTTTGTTGAAAGGGATAGAGTATATGATTTCTTGGCCGGCTTGAATTTAGAATTTGATGCAATGCGGGTACAAATTCTTGGGAAGGAAGAATTGTCTTCACTGAATGAGGCAATTTCAATTGTCTAGCTGAAGAAAGTAGAAGAGGGGTCATGATTGACACACCAACCATAGATAGAGCGGCACTAGTATCCAAAAATAATAGAAGCCCTAACATGGGAGCAGCACATTAGCGTTGAGCTGACAAATTCTTCCAAAGCTACCAACAAAGACACTTTATGGTGTACTTTTGCAAAAAACCCAGACATACAAGAGAGAGGTGTAGGAAGCTTCATGGAAAGCCTTAGAATATGAAGGGAGGACAATCAAAAGGGCATGAGCAGGCACATGTTGCAGCTATGAATATGGAAAATACTGGTTCCCATGTTCACAGCTTCAATAGTGGGGAAATAGAAAAGCTGAGGGGTCTATTGGAGACATTACAGAAGCAAAAATCACAATCTTCAACAGGTACTAGTGCCTTGGTATTCTCAAGTATTCCTTCTCACCTCATCCCTATTTCCTTTTCACATTCAATTTATGCTTCAAATACTATCTTTCCCAACTCCTAGGTCATTGACTCAAGAGCCACTGATCATATGACGAACTCCTCACATAAATTCATCTCATATACTCCTTGTCCAAGCAATAGAAAAATCACTACAGTCGATGGATCAGCTACAACTGTGGCTGGTCAAGGAGATGCGTATTTGTGTGAATCTCTTACTTTAAAAAATGTTCTTAATGTCCCAAAATTATACACCAATCTTATTTCCATCCATAAGTTAACTAATGATTCAAATTGCGATGCACTTTTCTACCCGTGTCACTGTGTATTTCAGGAAAGGAGCACGAAGAGGATGATTGGGCGTGCTGATGAAACCGACGGTGTCTATCATCTTGATGAACCAATTAGTGGACAAAATAGAATTCAGAATTTGTCCCCTGTTGCTTGTCTTTCTGATGTTTTAGACTCTAGGAAAAATAAGATTTGGCTTTAACATCGTAGGCTAGGACATTCATCGTTTAATGTTTTGAAAGTGATGTTTCCATCTTTATTTAAAGGAGTACCTGTTGAACAATTTCATTGTGATGTTTGTGAATTGGCCAAACACAAACGTGCCTTTTTTCTCATTACTAATAATAGATCTTTGACTCCTTTTGATCTTATTATAGCGATACTTGGGGGCCATCCACTATTGTCACTATTTCAGGGGCTAGATGGTTTGTATTCTTTATTGATGATTGCACTCGAGTTTCGTGGATCTTTCTCTTGAAACATAAATCTGATGTGATTCATATTTTTCCTATTTTTTATGACATAATCAAAACTCAGTTTGGGGTAGGGATTAAAAGATTTCGATATGATAATGCAAAAGACTTTTTTAATTAGAACTTATCCTCATTTTTAAAAACAGGGCATTATACATAAATCCTCGTGTCTACACTCCACAACAAAATGGCTGGCAAAATGGAAAAATGGTCATCTTCTTGCTGTCACAAGAGCTTTTTTGTTTCAAAATAATGTCCCAAAACATTTTTGGGAGAAGCAGTGTTAATTGCAACTCACATCATAAATAGACTTTCAACAAAAGTTCTTGATTTTAAAAGTCCTATGCAAGTTCTCTCCCAATTTTTCCCCACTTATCCAATATCTAATAATTTGACCCCTAGGATTTTTGGATGTGTAGCTTTTGTTCATGTGCATTCTTCAAATAGGAATAAACTTGATCGAAGAGCTCAAAAGTGTGTTTTTATTGGTTACTCATCTACTCAAAATGGTTATAAGTGTTATCATCCTCCTACTCGAAAGTTTGTTGTAACTGCTGATGTCACTTTTGTTGAACAAGAACCGAACTTTAGCAAACCTTATCCACTAGAGGATAGTAATATGAGTAGTAATGAGGATAGAAATTTCTTTCTCCTTGAATTGCCAAATACTAGTCCTGGGCCTATCAGTCCAAACAGTCAATCCATAAGTATCCCTCCCTAGTCTACGTCTGAGTTAGACCCTTTGCCAATAGTTGGAGAGGAAACTCGAAATTCCATCCATCCATTGCAGGTGGATTCAAGAAGGGAGACACCATTACCTACAACTGAGAACGCCCCATCATCTGAATTTGCTCCTACTACTGTGCCAGTAAGTCCTTCCTCCTTTGATGATTTGAATGTTCCTATTGCTCTTAGGAAAGGAACAAGAACATGTACTAAACATCCCCTCAATTTGTATGTATCTTATTCTTCTTTATTTCATCACCATAAAGCCTTTCTTACTAATCTCCATGCTATACCCATTCCAAAGACATTATCTGAGGCATTAGGGAATGAAAATTGGAAAAAGGCTATGCAGGTTGAGATGGGTGCACTTGAGAAGAACTATACTTGGGATCTGGTCAGCCTACCCGATGGGAAGAAGCCAGTTGGATGTCGATGGTTGTTCACTATGAAATATAATTCTGATGGCACCTTAGAACGATACAAGGCACGGTTCGTGGCTAAGATACACTCAGACTTATAGGGTTGATTATTTGGAGACTTTTGCTCCTGTGGCTAAAATGAACATGGTACGAAATTTGTTGTCATTAGCTGCCCCATTATTCTTGGTTATTCTTGGCCACTACAACAGTTTGACATGAAGAATGCCTTTCTCCATGGTGGTCTTCAAGAAGAAATCTATATGGAGATCCCTCCAGGCTTTGCCTCATCAACAGAAAAAAGCATGGTCCCAAATTGAAGAAAGCGTTGTATGGACTCAAACAGTCTCCACGAGCTTTGTTTGGCAGATTCAGAAAGGTCATGCTTGTCTTAGGTTACGAGCAAAGTCAAGGCAACCATACTTTTTTTGTGAAATATTTTGTTTCAGGGGGAGCGTGCATATTGTTAGTGTATGTGGATGATATTATAATCATAGGAGACGATTTGGTAGAGATAGATAATTTGAAAAACCAATTAGTGAAAGAGGTTGATATCAAAGAACTTGGCAAACTCAAATATTTCCTAGGTATTGAGGTTGCTCGTTCTAAGAAAGGGAATTTTATCTCTCAACAGAAGTATGTGCTAGATCTTTTGAAGGATACAGGTATGCTAGGTTGCAAACCTATAGAAACACAGATAGAACAGAATCATAGATTGGAAAAGTTTCCAGAGGATGTGACTATTGATAAAAGGTCTTACCAAAGGCTTGTTGGGAGACTTATATATTTATCTCACACTAGGCCTGATATTGCCTATGTTATGGGTATTGTAAGCCAATTTATGCACAATCCAAAAGAAGCGCATCTCAGAGCTGTGAATAGGATCTTGCAGTACTTAAAGGGCTTTCCTAGAAAAGGGGTAATGCTCAGAAAGGGGGAGTCTTTAACTCTTGAGTGCTATACAGACGCAGATTATGCGGGTTCTTCTGTTGATAGACAGTCTACTTCTAGGTACTGTACCTTCCTAGGAGGTAATCTTGTGACCTGGAGGAGCAAGAAACAGAATGTGGTTGCCAGGTCTAGCGTAGAAGTTGAGTTCAGGTCTATGGCGCTTGGAATTTGTGAATTTTTATGGTTGAAGATAATTTTGGATAATCTTAAGAGTTGCATGGGAAGGTCCAATGAAACTTTATTGTGATAACAAATCAGCTATTAATATTGCTCACAACCCAATGCAACATGACGGTACAAAACATATTGAAGTTAACAGATATGTTATTAAAGAAAAACTTGATAGCAGTTAATTTGTACTCCCTTTGTTTCTACTAGTGACCAACTTGCTGATGTGCTTACTAAAGGCTTATCTGGAACAACATTTCAACAATTAATCTGCAAGCTAGGAATGTATGATATCCATATACCAGCTTGAGGGGGAGTGTGGGAAAATTAATTAGTTATTTCCTTATTTGTTCCTAATTTCTAGAGATTATATTCCTGTAATTAGGTTTTCCTTATTTGGTTCTAATTAGGTTTTCCTTTCTAGATTAGGTTTCTCTTGTATAAATAGCCTTTGTAACAGTCGTGTAAATTAACTCAATATAAAGTTTTTGAGTTCTCACAAGGAGGATAATAATTTATTTGGAGTATGACTAAAGCTCTGTTAGAAAATGATTAAAGTTAAGTTTCTAAAGTATGATGTTACCATAAATCAAGTTAAAATGAAAAATAGAATATCTTTAAAATTATTAATTTTTCCCCTATAAATGATATACCTTATGTGCAAACGGAATCAAGTTAGCCTTCTTAAACAAGATGCAGCAACTTTGTTTATGAGTTGGGAAGCAATACATGCAAGTAGAACAAGAAAACAATCCTAGGTACCTGGTAACCTGTTAACCTCTTCTTTTCCAAAATTGTCTGGCAAGCCGCCTTCTCATCGTAACTGCCAATACGAAAGGTCTTTAATGTTACCAATATGCCTCTTTCACCAAAATAGGTAATGTAATGAGACAACAAACAACAATACATCACTAGAAAAAGGAATAAGCAATAATGAAACCATGATAGATCAGAGCCACTCATGAGATTCGTCAAGAGCCTATTTGGATGAGCCTTTTTTTAGAATAGAGGCAAAAAAAAATTTATTACAAAAAAAAAGAAAAAAGCTCTTCAGTGAAACAAAAAATTTGTGTTTGATTGGACTTTTTTAGAAAAGCAGAAGCTAGAAAAAACAAAAGCCCAAAAGTGGCTTTTTCTTTTGGGGTTTTTTTAGAAGCTATCCAAAAAAGCTTCAGATAAAAATACCTTTTAAAGTACTTTTTAATTATTGCATCCAAACACAAAATTGTGTCTTTTAAGAAAAGAAAAAAAGAGGCCCGCCAGATAAAAAAAGCCCAAAAGTGGCATTTTAAGAAGCTATCCAAAAAAGCTTCAAATAAAAACACCTTTTAAAGTACTTTTAATTACCGCATCCAAACGCAAAATTACTTGGCTTAAAAAAATAAAAATAAAAAAAATAACTCTACTATAAAAAGAATGACTCGAGAAGCACTTTTTTTTAGACCATCCAAAAGGGCCCAAAACTCTGTGCTTAAAATTCAAAAATTCAATTCAAGCTGTAAATAGGTACCTTCCTTCCAAAACCTCAGGTGCAAGAATCCCAAATCTGTTTAAGAATTCAAAGAAAGGACGGCGAGTAGGGTATCCTGCACAGCTGATCCTGATTGCCTCTAAAACACCCTGAATCAATAGGTTATGACCAACAAATAAATGTCCCAGAAAGTGGATCCATCTCTTGCAGCCATTGGCAATGGGAAAGAGAATCACGTTGATGCTAAGATAAGAGAAGATATATATAAGAACTTACACCACAACGTAGCTGTTGCATGATGTTTTGATTTTCAAATATGGCAGGCTTAAGGAGATTATTCGGCTTTACACATCTAACATAGTGAGGTTGTGTAGCATTTAGAGTTTCCATCAACTGTTGTAATTGCATCTGCATGATAAGATTACAAACACAATCATCTTGGTTATGATGATGCCAGTTTTGTGGAGCATAAAAATGATAACACTAGATACATCCCAAACTGTGTTTTTCTTTTTTTTTTTTTTTTTTTGGTCTTTTTCCTTACTCTTGTGGGTATGTTACTATTTCATAAATATATGTTAAAATTTAGAAAAATCAAATTCCCCTTCAAATGAAAGTTCAGGTCAATAACCTTAAAACGTGAACCAATAGAAGAAAACTTAGAAGATTTTGTGGTCTCTTCAGGTATTGGAGGGAAAAGGCCTGCTACAAAAGAACATTTGGAAGCACCTAAGAGATCTTGATGCTCAGGAACCACATAATCTTTATTCTTGTCCAAGAACTGATCAGATTGGTATTGAACCTGAAAATTAGTTGAATGTGAGATTTGAAAACTTGGTTGTGGACAGACACATCGTGTGCTCGAGAGTAATTTTAACACTATGTACCTCCCCAGCATAATGTGCAATAGTAAAATCTGTACGGGATAATTTTGGCTTGATGAAGCGCTTATTATTCTTGAAGGTCTGATAGAGCTTATTAGAGAATGTCTCGTGTGTTGATTTTGGGAACATACTGCAAAGAGAAAGACTCTAGATTAAGCAAGATACAATACCTGATCTCAAATCAATTTTTGTGATTACTTATCTAAATACAAATAGGAAAAAAGGGGAATGACTTAGAAGTTCAGTTAAAATAAAGTGCTAAGTGCAACAAAGCGTGACAGGAATATCCTTCAAGAATCACAAGTGAAGAAAAGGAAACTGCAGAAAAGTTGAGGAGCATTACCAAGCTTCATCAAGGAGAGCAATAATCCCACCAGGTTTCTGCAAAACAATATAAATAAGTTCTAGAAATTATAGTATAGTTCTGATACTATAAGACAATTACTTTTCTTCCCATTTGAAGTAGTTAGCATGAAAAATAACAAAATAAAAAGTGAATTTCTAGAAAAGACAATTTCCTAGTAACCATTTAGCACTGAAAACAAGAAAAAATGAGCAAGATTTTGTATTATAAGCACCTTCTCAATAAGATCTAGAACATCTTGGTTATCAACAAACTCAATGTAGCTCCAATTAATTGCCTCCTTTGTATATTCTTCTTGTTCCATTTTGAACACATGCTGCAAGCAAATAAAATAAAGACTTAACAAGCTTATAACCAACTGATTCCCATATAGTCTGCTTGATATAAAACCTACCTGATTAAAATGTTGTTGTAGCTTCTCATTCGTAAAATTAATGCAGAACTGCTCAAAACTGCATAGTGTGATATGCTTTGATTAGCACTTCCCACTTTTGAAAGTACCAACGGTTGTCGCGTTACTCTGGGAGTCAAAAGAAGAGGGGCAGGGACGATAAATCAGATAAACTTGTTACCTGTTGTGTTTAAAGCTCTCGAAACCATAAATGTCAAGAACACCAATCAGACATTTTGAGTTTTTATCTTGCCCAATTGAGTTATTGATCTTATCGACCAACCTGCATATGAAATCAGCATGAGCAGCAAGGGAAAAAGTTCAGCATTTGAATTAAGAGAACTGTAAAGTAGGTTAATTATGGAAAAACACCCGAGGTTAGGCCCATTTTCATGAAACCGAGTGGTATGGAAAACTACAAATACTGATAATATTTGGTTCGAATACCCCCCGTCTACTGGTGGGGTTTGCAATAATAAAACAAACATTAGGAGCATATTGTAATTTTTCATAGCATAACGGGTTTTGGGAAAATGGGCCAAACTTCAGGGTTGTTTTTGTAACTAAAACAATACAAGTTAAGAAGCTGCCAAGATGAATACCAATCAAACAGTCTAGAATATATTGTCTTAGCTAATCCATCCCTGCTAACTGCTGCGCTAAGAGGATCAAGACTTCTCTTAATAACTTCTTCAGGAGTGATCATCACACGTTTACACAATGCATCTTCCAATGCCACAGGGTCACACCTAATACAAAAGGATAGTAAGAACTCTCCACCATCAAGAAGGAAATAGGCAGAGATATGTATGGGACATGAAAGTCAGAAGCTTAAAAATACATGAGAAGCTCTGCAGTCATTTTTAGATGGAACTTGGCTTTGTCGTCTTTCGGTACTGATGAATCAACTTCCTTTCCCTTTCCAAAATCAATATTACCGAGATGAAGAATAGCAGCAACCACCCTGAAAATTGCTTCCTGAGTCAAAGAGAAAGATCATGAGGGAGAGAGAGAGAGAGAGAGATTGTAAGAGAGAATGGCTGAATCGGCCTTAGGGCCCATTCAGATAGGCCTAAAAAAAATGCTTATCAAGTGGTGCTTTTTAACCGCTTTTTACAATAGAGCTTTTTTTTTAAGCCAAGTAGTTTTGCGTTTGGATGCAGTAATTAAAAGTGCTTTAAAAGGTGTTTTTCTTTGAAGCGACTCTAGATAGCTTCCAGAAAAAAGCCACATTTGGGCTTTTTTTTTTTTCAAAAAAGCCCATCCAAACACAATTTTTCTTCACTAAAGTGCTTTTTTTAAAAAAAATAAGTGTTTTTCTTTTACAAAAAGCCCATCCAAACAGGTTCTTAATAGTTCTCTGCAAAGACATTTAGCTGATAGTTAACAGCGCCAACTACAAAGGACAAACCTGCTCCGTTTTACTTATTCCAACAACATCCATTGCTCGTCTGGTGGCAAGGTAATCATGGGCATCACTTACGCCAACCAGCTCATAGCATTTTGATTGATTAAGATAGTGAAATGCTTTGGGATGGTCTAACTTGTACTTGTCAATTTCCTAGAAGGGGAACAAATGCAATTGCAAGGTATAAACAATTCTAGCAAATGATTGCAGATGAATCCATTGCTAAAAAGAATCCATCAGTAAATCCAGATGGCAATATACCTCTTTTGGCGCTGCACATAGGAGATAAAAGCAGTGGTAGTTGCGCTCAGGATCGGAAACTTGACAGACACGAGATCTTTCAAGAAGGTAAGTTCTGATAGCCGCTCCTGATATTCTCCCTTGCTTGTCAAACTGAATCTCAACAAATTTACCAAAACGACTGCAGTAGTACCAATATATAGGATAACATCAACATTAAAATCAGCTAACATTTTGGATGGATGTCATCATACGTTCAATTCATATTGATTAGGTAAAACTAGTGAATTATCTTCTTAGAACCATGGTCTTTCTTGCCAGATAGATCTACAAAAGAAACTTTCCTATTGAGATTGTTTAGTCATTTTTATAGATTACAGAGAGAAAAAAAAAGGACTTTACTATTCATTATTACGACCCGAAATGAAGACGAAAAATCACAAGACTTAACTGCAGAAGCACTAAAGGGCTTCACCTGGAATTATTATTTCTAACAGTTTTAGCATTGCCAAATGCTTCAAGAACCGGGTTGGACTGCATTCATAGAATAGCACAACTAATAAGACACAAGAAACCAGACATGACATGATAAAAACGACTATCTACAAAATTAGCTTTATCAAGGTGTCATACTTCAAGAACTTGTTGTTCAACAGTACGCCCTTCTGTAGCTGCTCTGCCTCCCAAAAACGCTAGATACTGCATAAGCATTTTTGTGGTCTCAGTTTTTCCTGCTCCACTTTCACCACTAACCAGAATAGAGTTGCTCTTCGCTTCATTTACCATGGCCCTATTTTCAGTGAAAAAACTTGAACTATAGTTTGTGAACCACATATCCATAACATTGCGCCATCTATTGACCAAAAATTATGAATTTGACCTGTATGCCACATCAGCAACTGCAAAGACGTGAGGGCTTAGTTCTCCAAAAGGAGCTCCTTTGTATTGTTGCATCATATGCTGATTGTATAGATGAGGCAGTTTTTGAAAAGGATTTATAGCTATCAGAATATTTCCAGTGTAAGTCTGCAACATATTCGAACAGAAAATACAATGAAACTCATAATTAGACCATAATAAAGTAAACAGAAAAATATTAGCACAAGCACAAAGAGGAAGCATACATAAATTTCATTGAGTTCATATCTAGTTCTCAGATTCTGCAGCACTCCAGGCTCATGCAGATAAGACAGCTTTGTCATGTCATCAACACCTCCAGCAGGAGCTTCCATGTCTTTAGGATAAAGTTTTGATAACTTGGTGGTGACCTGAAAGATAAATGAGGTAAATCATTATCTGGTGTCTAAAATAGTTTAATTGGTAATATTATTGCAGAAATAATACATTTAATCTTGAAACTGAAGGACAGATCAAAATTCATTTCACTAAACATCGTACATGTCAGAAAAAGTAAACATTTGTACTTTATGATCTTTCCGTAGTGCACAGCTAAAATTGAATAGCAAACTGCATCTGCATGAGTTTCTTTCTTTTATAGTTTCTTTTTCTTTTTTGATTTTTTCTTTTTTCTGAAGGGGTTTCCGGGTGGAGGGGTTTTTACGTGCATGGAAAGACAAAAAGATACTAGAACATAAAGGCAACATCTATTCAAGGACTTGCACCCTAGTAAAGGGCAAATTGGAAAGGCCCTTTGTGGGCCTGTAACTCCTAAGATTGTGTCCTGGACCGCGCATTTCAATATAAGTACGCAACAATATCCAGTTTATCTATGCATAGAAATATCTTAAGGGCACAAACTTCAGAAACTTATGCGTAAGTTTCACATATTCACTTCTGCAATTTATTTGATCGGCCTTATTTCACACAGAAGATGGGGAACAAAAGATAGTTGGGCACTAGTACCAGTAGCAGACCTAAAGTTATGTAAGAAGCCAACAATTAATGGGTTTGATCTTAGGAAAATACCGGCAACCATGACCAAATGGTAAAGAAAATGAGCATATTTTAGGAGAAAGTCAATGTCAATGCATAAAACATGGAAATTGACATCCAAATGCTTAGAAGAAAATTTTGATAACTCAGGCGGATAAAAATTCTTGCATGTAGATTAATGTCTAAATAGCAAATGAGATTGCGAGAAACACATCGTCACAATGGAAACAGAGATTATTAAGTATATAAAACATAAACAGAGATTATTAAGTATATAAAACATACATTATTCCCATCACTCCTCTTGATCTCAGCTTCTTGACCGTTGATTTTGGTGACCTCCCCATCAACCCAGGCCAGATCAGGGTCCTCAACCCACACATGAGAACCCACGATTATGTTCACTGGAGTGCCCTGTTGGAGTTGAAGATCCATTTTAGGTAACAAGATATTTTGTGAAACATAATAATAAATATATGCAATTTCAACAAAAACATTTATGAATAGATAGACAGATTAAAGTAGACTACAAGATCAACCAGGGCATATTTCTGAAATTAACTAGTTGATACATCTAAAAGTGAAAAAATCACTATAATGACCAGACGAATACTACCTACCAAATGAGTTACACACCAAACCTCAAATAGCTTAATTACGAAGAGGATAACCATTTAACATGATGATGCGAGAAGTCTACAAGACATTACGACATCAGTTAGGTACTTTCTAGGATATTATTAGTTTTTCGCGATTTCGTTGTCTTAATAGCATAAAATTCTTGACAGAAGTAAAACAGAATCTCCACATCTCTCTTTTCCTCACAAAGCATTCTGAAACAGTTTGGGTTCTCTTAAACATTGGATCTATATGCATGTAATTAGATTGCTGATTTCCTTGAATTCAACAGTCCTTTCTCATAAGCATCACCCTAGTACATATTCATCACAAACCTAAAGCATATTCAGTAATAACATCTCGAAATAGTAAGACTATTGAGAGGTGCCAATCTAACGTCCAAACCCAAGCTACATTTCCGTGCATCATTATTCAAATAACAATTTACTTCTCCGACATACTTTCTTCGTATGGGACCTTCACAAATACTGTTATCTTCAAGTAGAATAATCTAATAAGTTTACCAATCCAATAAAAACCAAAATTTAGAGAAAGAAGGCATCAAAAAGAAAAATATAACTTGCAGTTTGCACACAATAACATAAGACTTCTTTTTCCTTTGATGGTTACAGTAACACAAGACCTCATTCCTTTGGAAAAAAGAATGAATTAGGCAGAGTATTCTATTTCAAGAATTCAAAATCTCTGAAAATTTTGCTGATTTTAAGTTTAAATAAAGTTTGGGCCGATCCCTATCCATCCTAACACCTGAGGTCAACTAACACTAACATAAAAATTAAAACTGAGCAAATGAACAACCCCCAATATTCACTTGTCTCATCCCAAATAAACATCACCTAAATCAATATACACAACAACTTCACTAT
Source organism: Petrea volubilis (assembly GCA_026212405.1). Classification (NCBI taxonomy): domain Eukaryota; kingdom Viridiplantae; phylum Streptophyta; class Magnoliopsida; order Lamiales; family Verbenaceae; genus Petrea; species Petrea volubilis. The sequence goes on from CM047883.1 coordinate 8,904,748, forward strand.
AAATTACAGTAACCCAGAATCGAATTCCACAAATTCTGCACAAAATATATAATCAAAAAAACTTTACAAAAACGAATTAAGCCCTAAGGTGGCGTACCATTTCTAAATCTCAAATCTTCAATTCCACGCCCTAATAGTTACCCTTCTCATCTGATGTCACAAACCAGAGCTGCATGTAATGTGTGCATGCATTCGAACAGAACAGAGCAGAACAGAAAATTTTCTGCACAATAATTTTCGGAAAAAAATGGGCAAGAAAATTGAAATCCCTGCATGCAATGCAATTGAAAAAGAAAAATAGTGAGTAATAATTTGTCCTTTTTTTTCTGAAATTTCTGTTTTTGGGGTTTTCCAATCTCCATAATTTCTGCATGGCAGCGTCCCTGTAACTTCGGATCCATTTCTCTCTTCGAATTGTCGGGAATTCGTGGCTACAAAATCACTCTCTTTCTTAATTTTTTGCTTAAAAAGTTTGGGATTTGGTGGGATTAAATTTTAATGAGGATCAAATAATTATTTGTAGCACATGCTTATTTATGGATAATACAAGGATAATCATCACATATCCTAATAATAGGCCAATTATTCGACTATTTTTGTCCTAGCAAATTACACTTATTACTAACCATGACCTACAGTGAAATTATAGAAACAATTTTTATTTTATCCTTTTTTTAATTTTCAAAATTTTAAAATAACCCACCTTTTTAAAAATTTTCTAAAATACTTTAGATTATCTTTTCAAAACTCAATTTTACTGTTTATATAGGCCGGCGTATTTTCTAAAAAAATCCAAATTTTAACTTTTATCTCACTAAAACCCTTCCTAAAGTATTTTTGATCATTTTAGTATATTTTTACTTAAAAGAATTTCATTAAAACATGTTTACATTAATAAAATTCATAACCATCTTTTTTTTTACTTTGTCTAAAGCAAAATTTTAAAATTTTAATTATTACTTATTAATTTTTATTAAATTTATAATATTAAATCAAGTAAAACCCCCTACAACAATTTGGTATTAGAGTCATAAAGATCAATAAAAAATTATAAAATACAAAAAATGAAATATTTAGAATTATTAAAAATTTCAATCATAAATATTTTAATAACTAAAGAGTTATTTGTTTATTTAAATAAATTAAACTATAAAAATTTCAATGATGATTTAAATTTTGATTTATTATCTTGTGATTTCTCATGTGATGAAACTGATTGGCAACTACATTCACCATGACGAAGAGTATACTGTTTACATATACAAAAAGATTTCAAAGAGTAGATAGAAAATACAAGTATTTGATGCAGCTAGAGTACATTGCCAAGAAGCATAAAAATGCTAGAATAAAGGAACTATTTTATAAAAAGTTAAAGGCTTATAAAGAAACTAGAGCTGTAATGATTCTACTTAGCAATGCCTAGTTATACATTGCATAGGCTTCAAGTGGAATTGTATTAACATCAAAAAGAGTTGGATTTTATATTAAGAAAGCCAGCTTATCATAGAGGAGATGTTTTTAAAATTTATTTTTTAAGGACCAAAATACAACGAATAAATGAAGGTCTTGATATTTTAAGTCAAGCATGGAGAAAAATACACATCTTAAACGATGGATACAAAACATAAATATAATTCTAAGTTTAAAGATAATTTTCGAAGAATAAAATCGAGAATATGAACACATTAAAACAGAATAAAATAAAGCAAAAATACAAAGTTACAAACAAAAAATAAAAGATACCCAACAAAATGCTCAAATATATTGGGATAGATATAGAAAATACAAATGGATAAAATAAATAAAAATATTGAAGAATTAAATACATGAATGAATAAAATTCTTGAATTACTATAAGTTCTAAGTTAAGAACTTAAAGAATTAAAAACAGAGGTTCAAATCTTAAAGATTTGTAATTCAAACATTGAAGATTTAATAAAGAATACATGTTTAAAGAAAAATAAATTTGGCAAGAAAATAAAAAAAAAGAGAAATTATATTTAAGCTAATAAAAACTGTGAAAGAAACTATACATCCAAATTCCTTTTGATGCATATATGTTAAATATTGAATTACCTAAAATAATAGCTGAAGAAGCAGCCCTTAAAAAGGAAGAAAAAGGTAAAGATATTGCTACATCATCTAATCCACCTAAAGAACAAAATTTTGACTTTGAGACAGATAAAGATGAATGAAATTAATGAATTAATTGATCAACTTGAAAAAATAGATCTTTCTGAAATATAGGAATATGAAGTATTAGTTAACACAAATAATAAAACTGGAGGCCCAAGTGGTATAATAAAACTAGAAGATATGGATTTAGATGAATTAGACACAATGTCTATTCCTAAATATAAAAGGCAATATTATAATCATATAAAGAAAGATAAATATCATAAACAATTAGATAAATTCACCCCAGATAATAATTATAGTGAACCTATAAATCATGGAGGTTCTAAATTAAATATAGATTGCAAAGAAGATACTAAAAAAATCATAATTTCATGGGCAAATACTATGAAAGTTTTCTTTTTATATAATGCTGATGATACATGGACAACAAATAGACAAATAGATTATTTAATTGCTACCTTTGATGGAATTGTTTTTAATTGGTGGCAAGGATTAACTGAAATTCTAAAGCTTTAATAAAAAGAAATGTACAAACTAAATTAATAGATAGTACTGATAAAGGAAGTGAAATTTTAGTTGCCTATCTTTCTAGTGAATTTCTAGGAGAAAATTGGCAAGAACCTGATAAAAAAAAGTTCTAAAGAAAAGGAAGAAGCAAGAACTAACTTAATAAATCTTAGAATTTGTATTATGAAGAATTTAAAACAATATACATGTGAATTCAAAGACTATTATTATACACAATACTATAGTAATGAAGATCAGAGTATATATCTCAATATGTACTTCTTAAAATTTCCACATCCTTAGAATAAATATATAATGAATAAATGGAAGGAAGAAAATAAAGATTCAAACTCAACTCTAGGAAGAAGGATTAGCTTCCTCTTTTCAGAGCTCAGTAAATTATGTAAATCTCAAGATTTATATAGAAGAACTAAAAAATTTTCACATTTATATTGTAATGAATTTGAGGTTCCTAGTCAATGGGGAAGCAATAAAGAAAGATTTAATAAAAAGAAAAGAAGGTTTCATAAAAAGAAATATAAAAAATATAATAATTTTCAAAAGAAAATATAAAATAAAAAAGAAGATATTTTAAAAGAAAACCTAACTATAAAAGAAATAAAACCCTTTCACATACCAATGTTAGAATTGTGGAGAAATTAGACATAAATCACCAAAGTGTAAAAAACCTAAAAAGATTCGAAGTATTGAAGTCGAATTCATTGAACTTCAAGATGAATTATCTAAAGTTTCAGATATAGAGAATTATGTAGATAAAGAAATATACATTGAAGAAGAAGAATATTACAGTAATTCTGGGAATGAATAAAGATTTAATAGAGACTGAAGATTCAGATAAAGAAGTAAAAGTTTATGACGGATCAGAAGGTTATGCTCAACGAATAACCTTTGATCAAAAAATTTTAGCAAAAATAAAAGGTTTAAAACTATATGCAACTAGTCCTACCAAAAGTATTTTTACGACTTTTGATAATCTAATAAAAAGAGAAAAAATAAATATTTATGGTTATCATGCAGTTGAAAGATCCATAAATGTTGAACATACTAAAGGGCAAATTAGAATAAATTTGCTCACTAAATCCTCAATAAATCAAGTTTTAAACAAGATAAAAAATAAAGAAGTTAGAAAAAAGATAAAATATGTTTATCTTGGAAGAATTCAAATCCTAGTTAAAGCTTTATTCAGGGATGGCATAGATAGTCCTATGGTTATTTCACTACATGACCAAAGGTTTATAGACGCTAAAAATAGTCATTTAGGAACGGTTGAAGGAAATTTAATATATTCACAATTTCGTTTTGATTGTTATCCCAAATACAGTGTTGATATAAATGATCAGAACATAAATTATACTCTAAGCTTACACTTTCAACTTTTAAAAGATTTAAAACTAAACGATAAAAGTTAGGCATTTACCTTTTACTATAGAGCAATTTATGCTTTTACTAATAGTGATTATGGCAAGATATATCAAGATAAATCATATATAGAAATTGATTATGAATGTCATGATATAACTACAATAAAGTTTCCAATGATAGAAGAAATTAAAGAAATAAAAGATTATGAAGCTAAAATAAATAGAAAGCCTATTTTAGAATATGGATCTAGTAGTGGTTCAGTACCTCAAATAGATTTTGGAGAAAATTCTATATCTAGAAGAAGCATTAGTAAGTTACCTCTTACTAATGTAGAATTTAAAGACAAAATATAACCAATACAATGGTAGTAAATGAAGGACCAAATATATTAATTGATTTCTACCAAAAAAAATATATATTAATTGATACAGGAGCTAGTGACAATCACCTTGCAAGATATAAAAATAAAGGTTTAATTGTAAAGGTTGCTTCTACAATATTTCAATATAAAAACTTTGAAGGTCAATTAATAACTTGTGATCAAGAGATACAAGTTTCAATAATCTTTGAAGATTTAAGAATAATTGTGCCTTGTTACATAGATAGTGATATGGCCAAAAACTATTACGATATAATTTTGGGTAATAGTTTCTTAAATCAGTGTGATTATTATAAAATAGAGAAACATGGTGTCACACTACAAATAGAAAATATAAAAATCTTTTGTAAAAAATATGAAGGGAATTAATTTTTCTTTAAGTGTTTTTGTACAAATAACAGTACAAGATACTAATATAACAACTTATGCCTTAATAGATAATGGTTTAGAAATAACTTTGTTTAAATCCTTTCTCTATACTAAATGACAAGATAATGAAAATATAAAGATAAAGGGTGTTACGGGTCAAGCCGAACACATTAATAAAAAGGCAGATAAAGTAAATGTTATCTTAGGAAGTAAAATTGTTATCATAAACACTATTTATGAATATAACTCTCTTGATATATTGTTAGGAAATGATTTCCTACAATAATTTTAATTTTATTCACAGAATTTGTATTCTGTAATACTTAAAACTAAATGTAATCATTATTTAAAATTACCTAGAATTAATGAACCATTCAGAGTTCAGCCAGCGAAGCTTGGTGGACCGTATGATACAATTCCGATAAAAATACATAATATAACAATAAAAAGGATAACTATTGAAGATGTAATAAAACATATAAAAGAAAATTATAATGATCATCCTCTGGCTTTTTATAAGGAGTCAGATTTAAAGGCAAAAATAGAGTTAACTGAAAATATAGTTATAAAAGAAAGACCTATGTTATATACTAAAAAGGATAGAAAGAATTTGATAAATAAATAAATGATTTATTAAACAAAAATCCACCTTTAATTAGAAGGAGTAATAGTCCTTTTAGTAGCCCAACTTTCATGGTTGAAAATGAAGCTGCGAAAAAACATGAAAAACCTAGAATGGTAATAAACTATAAAAGACTAAATCGTTTTACTAAGTCAGATAGTTATTATCTCCCTAATAAATAAGTTTTACTAAATTTAGTCAAAAGAAAGAAATACTATTTTAAATTTGATTGTACTTCAGGGTTTTGGCAAATAAAAATGGAACATGAAAGTATATAATATACAACATTCAATTCTCCTCAATGACAGTTCGAATGGTTGGTCATGCCGTTTAGATTAAAGCATGCACCTTCTATATATCAAAGACGAATGGATAAAATCTTTAATAAATATAAAGACTTTCTTGTCGTTTATGTTGACGACGTTTTAATTGCTTCTAATACTCTAGAAGAACATAAAACTCATCTACTCCATTTTGCTAAATCTTGTAAAGATAATGGTATAGTCTTATCCGAAAGGAAGGCTATAATTTGTAAAGAAGAAATTGAATTTCTAGGATTAAAAATAAATAAAGAAGGAATAAAACTTCAACCTCATATATTTAAGAAAATCTGTGAAATTCCTGATAAATTGGAAAACATAAATCAAATTGAAAAATTCATTGGTTGTTTAAATTAGGCTGAGGGATTTATAATAAATCTTGCTAAAAAGAAGCATGAGATTCAAAAACTGCTTCGAAAAAATAATACTAAAGGCTGGAGCAATCAACATAAAGAGATTGTTAAAAACCTTAAGAAAGAATGTAAAATATTGCCTGAATTAAAACTTCTTGATGAAAAGGATAAGTTGATAATACAAATGGATGCTTCAAATCTTTATTAGACAGCACTACTCAAAACCGATCTCAATGAGATATGCAGGTATACAAGTGGTACTTTCGACCAAGCTGAGGTTAACTATACAACCCATGAGAAAGAACTTCTAGCCATCATAAAAGGGATTTTGAAATTTTCTCTCTTTCTATATCAAAACCCTTTCAAAGTCCAAACCGATAATACCCAAATACAATCTTTGGTTTTCAATAAATTACCAAATACACCCCAATACAGAAGGTTACATAGATGGCAAGTATTCCTGTCCTTTCATAGTTTCAAAATAGAGTATATAAAAGGTTCAGAAAATTTTCAAGCCGATTTCATTTCTAGAAATACAGAATTTGGAAAAGAATGAGTTCTCCAAATCTAAAATGGATAAGATGGGTGTACATTTCCCTTTAAATGCAACTAAGAGTGATAGTATGCACTATACATACAGCTAGTCCACTATCTAATGATTGGTGGTAAAGACTTCTCAAATCCTTTGATGGGTGACAATTTCCCAAAAATTGTATTGATGATTCAGATCATCTTACAAATTCTTGTTTTTTCTGCAGGAATAAATTTATAAAGAAGGATGGATCTTGATAAAGAAGCAAATGAGCTAAAGAATGAGATTGCTGATATTGTCTTGGTTTGTCAAGACATTGTTGATAACAATAAAGCTCTTAAAGACTTGATTGAATTAAATTTTCAGACAGTGTTAGAAATATCTCAAGAAGGACTTAGAAGAGCCATTTATATTCAAGAAAGTTTAAATTTGTTCTTGGACTCCAAAAATAAAGAAAAGGAAAAAGAAAAAAAAAGAGTGAAGCTAAAAATGAGAGTGATAAAAAGGATAGCAATAAAGGAAAAGATAAAGCAGAATCTTCTGGAGTTTAAGATAAACCTTTATCTAATAAAGATTTCATTGATTTCATGAAAAATAAAGGAAAGCCTTCAAAATCTCATGATGAATCAGAGGTTATTGAAGTTAAGATCTCTAAAGTCGGAAGCTTCAATAGCAGGAGTTCCAATGATGAAGAGTTTGTTCCCACAAATAAATGGGAAAATGAGTATAAAGAAGTTGCAGAAGAAGCCTATAAATGGGTGAATTCTAGGACATTATTATACTCTAAAGGATATAGTGTTCATCCAAGAATCACAGCTATGTTTGGAGTTGATCCTCATAAAGTTTTTCAGCTTGCAAACTATGGATTTCTAGATCTTCTCTGTGTTGATAAAGATCTTCATAAAATTTCAGCATTTGATGATCGCCTTAAATCACAGGTCAGTCAAAAAATAGAGCAATCGTACTCAAGTTCTATTTTATAGCCCAGAACCTGAGATGCGAATTTGGCATGAAGTCCAACATATGATTACCATAGATGTTTTGACTACAAACTTAAAGATTGAAACTGGTATAAAGAATTTTCGGTCTTTCAAGTTCACCAATTCATGGATCACAGAACGAGAGCCATGGGTTTTAAAGCTATTCAATCCATTGCTGAGTCTCTTTAGGAGCGTCAATATGAGACACTCATACAGGCTAAATTGGATTTGATTAAGGAAAGGTGGCCAAATTAAAACTCCACTTCTAAAGGAATTTCTTAATAAATTCATCATACATGAGTTTTTCTACATAGAGGCTACAAGGAAAAAGGCTTGCAGAATGATTGGGAGTTGCAAATCATGATGTAAATGCTTACGATTTCACAAGGAGTGACGGATGCCATGACGTCATTACCCACTAAAACATTGTCGCAGACAGCTGTGGGAAACAGCTTTTTGACTCGTGAAGATAAAGAGATAAAGCTGATAACGCGTGAAGAAAAATGAGGATAAAACCGTGTTTCCAGCACATAGAGATTGAGACAACGGACGCCAAATAAAACTTTGAAGTCTGAATAGTTCATTTTGTTTTTCTATAAATTGTACTGGGATTTTCTTTTCTTAGGCATCCAAAGTTAGAATCGAGAGTTAGCATCAGAGAAAAAACATTAGATCAAAAAAATTTGTCTTAGATATATCTTTGTAAACCGTTTCTAAATCATGTTTGTATAAATCTCCTTTGAAGGAAATAAAGCCATTTTATTTTCATAAATTTCAAGTGTTTGAGATTTTAATATAAGAATCTTTTATTCTTATATTTCTCCTTATTTTCCAAAATTCTACAATCTTACGAAGGTCGTAGTGATTGCACCGTTTGTAGACAGTAGCCGTTTGGAATTATAAGTCCCGTGAAGCTAGGAGGGCGTTTGGGCAAACACCAGTCAAGCTTGTCAAGGTGAAAGAAGACGAGTCCCTAGGATGATTAAAGAATTGAAGATTTAAAGGAGGTAATATATTTTTAAAAGATTTAGATATTAAAATTTCTTTGCTTGAGTTATGAAACTTTATGGTTTTAGAGTACTTCATTATTAACATGATTTTGAGAAAATATTTTACTAATTTGCACATATAAAATGGGAAAGGATTTTGATATCATAAAGAATTAATTTAAAAGAAGAAATAATTATAAACATAAAATAGCTATTTTAAAAAGTACTAGAGAATTTACCTGAAGACCTAGGAATGCTTATTGCAACATATAATAATAAAGAAGATTATGTTTTTGATTATATCAATAAAAGTATTAATAAAGATTTTCTTGATAACTACATTAAAGAACTAAATCTCATAGAAAATGATATTCAAGCACTTTGGGAAATGAAAATGACAATAGAAAATTATATTCTAATAACTGTTAAAAATCGAGAAAGAGTAAATTTAAATAAAATTTATATATCATGAAACATTGGATCTACCTGCCTTTTTCTAAATAAAAGGTATCCAATCTTAAATAAATCTAAAGTTTTGGGCAATAAAGCAAATAAATAAACTTTAAATAGTGGAATTACTATTTAAATTGTAAAATTACTATTCAAAAGGGGTAAAAAGAAAAGGATTTTGTAAAGTAGGATATTTTGAATATAGAATTATAAAAATAGGTTAATTTAAAAATGTTTTCGAAATTATAAAAAAAAATCTTATATATGAAATTATCATTTCCCACCTAATTTGAAAGGTTAATGATAAGTTCTAATATAATCAAGAAAATGTCAATAAATTTTCTCAAATTAACATAATTTACAGTTACCACTCTGACATATAGTTAAATTAAAAAAGGGGTAATAATTTTTTGCTATTTGAACTATAACATTTTTTTGACTTTGCCAATTAAACTTTTTTTTGTCTTCGATTGATATCCAAACTATACGATTTTTTAACTTTACCGCGTAGGAGCGAATTCCGGCCAAATAAGTCACCAGAACAGTGCCACGTGCATGGCATGTGCTCTTGGTAGGGGCATTTCAATCATTTCACTTGTAGAAAAATTGCGAACCAAATAACACTCGAACCGAAGTGGAGCATGAGTGTAACAACACCCAGTACCACTTGGGCAACCAACACAATTGTGAAAAATAAGGTAGATTTATGTATTTATACATTACTTGTATAAATTCAAATAAACATATTTTAATATCAATTTGAAATCCACAAAAATAAAACGAATAAAAACTATTTTTTTAAAGAAAATTTGATTTATCTAATGTAATTATTTTTTTTAAAAGGGGAAAAATAAACTTGATTAATTTTTTTAAAACAATTAATTTTTTTTAAAAAATTATTTATTTAAAATCACTATCAATTTCTTTCCATTTCTTTAAAAATATAATTTCTATCAATTTATTTTTAAGTTTAATTAATTTTAAAATGAATAAAATGTAATTAATCATTTTAAGAAATAAATTTTATCCATTTTTAAATTAATTAAATTTAAAAATAAATTGATATAAATTATTTTTTTAAAGAAATGGAAAGAAATTGATAGAGATTTGTTTTATATTAAATTTTTTTTAAATAAATTAATTTTTTTTGAAAATTAATCAAATTTATTTTTCCCTTTTTTAAAAAAATAATTACATTAGAAAAAATAAATTTTCTTTTAAAAAATAGTTTCTATTCATTTTATTTTTGTGGATTTCAAATTGATATTAAAATATGTTTATTTGAATTTATGCAAGTGATGTATAAATACATAAACTTGCCTTTTTTTCCCAATTGTGTTGGATGCCCAAGTGGTAATGGGTATTGTTACACTCATACACCACTTGGGTTTGAGTCCTATGAACAACCATTTTACAAACAATTTTTCTACAAGTGAAATGACAGAAATGTCCCTGCCAAAATCACATGTTATGTATGTGGTACTGTTCCGGTGACTTTTTTGGCCAAAATTCGCTTCTAGGTGGTAAAGTCAAAAAATCATATAGTGTGGATGACAATCGGAGACAAAAAAAAAAAAAATTTAAGTGGCAAAGTCAAAAAAATATCATAGTTCGGATGGCAAAAAATCATTACCCCTTTAAAAAAACACCACAAATATATGGGAAATTATCTTTAATCCCTAGCTTGTTCGTTAATCATTTTAAAAAATGTATATTGTATGTTTTTATAAGTAAACATTAAACTTTATAACATGAATCACGATAGTACTTTTGGACTTCATTTGATTTGGAGAATTGGATTGACATCCCTTAATTTGATTTTGGGGTGTTAGGCCATATTATGTGAGTTGGGCTCCATATTTGATCTATGAGTCTGTGTATACATGAGGTATGTACTATGCACTAATGATATAGTTTAATTTAGAATATTGAGCGATAGTGGTTGTGTATGTACTATTTTACCTTTAAGTTTGATAATTTTGAATAGAGTTGTAAGGAGCAAAATGTAAATATACAACCAATATATTCAACTCACAAAACCCAACTTCAATAATAATACTCTCCCCCATTAGATTGAATACACTTTTTAAGTATGTATCTAGTATATGTTAACATGAATTGTGGTATTTGAGTACCTGCCAAGACAACAAATCAAATAAGGTATATTCAATGGACTATAAATGGTACAAAATATATTTCAATGAGTCAAATCAAGCCTTGGTGTTCATTTTGTTGCATTTTTTGATATGTTCGTATGAGTTTTTGTCTTGTTACTAAAAATTAAGTTTTATATGATTTGTAAATAGTATTTTATCGACAGATTATACACCACACAAGTAGAACCTTACATTGCTTGAACACACTGGTTCAATACTAATAATATTGGTTAAATATACACACCATCAACCAACGGTTTTAATCGGCAAATTTGAAAAAATAGCGAAATTACAAATAACACCGCCTTATATCGTTAATTACCAATAACCCCTAAATTTTGTGAACTTATTGGTAAAATAGACGGAAGCAATAGAATATCCATTTTGCCCATTGAATATTTGAAATATTTTTTATTTCAAAAATTAAAAAAATAAGTATATGACTAAATTGACCAAAATATTCTTCATTGATATTTTGGGGAAAAAAATTACCATCTTCTTCAAACAAAATCCTAACTCACCCCCACCTCCCACCCACCCCTACCACCCGACCACCGCCACCCTTTACTCCACCGCCGCCTCACTCTATTACCCTAGCCCTCGCACCGCCGCCGCTGTCTCATTTACACCACCGCCCTCACTCCATCATTCGCATCGCCGCCGCCCCCACCCTAGCCTCTCTCTCCCTCCCTACCTCTCAAGCTCCCTTCCTCTCCCTTTTCCTTCTTTCTCTCTTTTCTTTTTACTTTTCTTTTCACAGATATGAGATATGAGATCTCAATTTGATGGAGGTGCTATCGAAGGCCGGGCAATGGAGGTATTGAGGGGTGGGCGGCGGCGACTGTAGTCCCTCTCTCTCCTCCTCTCTCTCCCCCTCTCCCTCTCTTTCTACCTCTCTCTCTCTCCCCCCCCCCCCCCCCCCCGCCATCTTTCCTCTCCCTCTGTATATGTCCCTATCCCTCTAGATCTCTCTCTCTCTCGTTGGAGGATGATGAGTAGCAGCGGAGGACAGTGGGCGGCGAAGGCGGAGGATGTCAGAATATATATATATATATATATATGTATTCATAAAGTTTTTTTGTATATTATGTATATATTTATAATTTTTTTGTATATCATGTATAGATATTTATGTTATGTATAATTTTTTTTTATCACATTACAAATTTAAATTTGTGCAAATATATACATATTATAAATAAAAAGTGTTCAAATATATTTTTTTATTTATTAAATATAAAATATAAAATTACAATTGACCCCTTTTTATTGTATTAAATTACAATGTATTACCTCCAAAAATGGCATTATACAACATAAACATCCATAAGGGTAAAAGAGTCAATTTATAATTGCCAAATAACATTCCCGCCTTCAAAATGGTAATTTTGGGAGTTCATATTGATATACTGACGTTGACCGTTAGTCAACTTAACGGAAGGTGAAAATTGAAAGACGGCAACAAAACTTAATGGGTATTGATAATTACCGATACAAAGGGGTGTAATTTGTAATTTCGCTTTAACTTAGGGGTAGTGGGAGTAATTATTCTGAAAAAATAATAGAAAAATTACATTTAAAATGGTAATTTTGGGAATTCATATTGATATACAGATGTTGATCATTGGTCAACTTAACGGAAGGTGAAAATTGAAAGACGGCAACAAAACTTAGGGGGTATTGGTAATTACCGATACAAGGGGGTGTTATTTGGAATTTCGCCTTAACTCGGGGGTGGTGGGAGTAATTATCCTGAAAAAATAATAGGAAAATTATATTTAATCCTATGTAATTTCAACAAATTACAACATTGTAGCCCAAGTTATAACACATAATAACAAAAAAAAAATCCTTGAGCGTACTTTTGAAAGTTCATATAGGTTGACTAAAAACATGTGCAAATTATTAGACGATACATAATGTTAAGAGAGTAATAATAATTTTTCATCTGTGGGGGTTTTTTTTTTGTTTGTAATTTTGTCATACTTCAAATGTGTAACTGTAATTTGCCATAACCAAAATGCAAACATGCAAGATTACCACTTGCTGTTATTATTTATATTTAAACATCTCCTATTCCAATTTTTTGGGAAAATATTTTGAATATATTGCACTTTACTTCACATTTTAAAAGATCTGCATTTTACAACTTCAAATATTTTAGAATGTTAAATTTCACTACTAAATCATATTATCGTGGTATATAGTAGAGTGTACGTTGTGGGGTTCAAACGATTTCAAATAAAAAAAATTAATGTGACTCAATATATGTAGCTTGACAAAAATATAAGTCGTAGCCATACAATTATCTTTCCAACCCAAAGGCAAAATTAATATGAATTGACATCGTATATTGTCATTTTTTTTGGATTTTTGAGACTGAAATTTTAATTTAGAGTGAAAGGCATTTTCCAATGAATTTTTCTTACAAATACTCATATGGTTCAAGAGAGCCCGCTAATTTTGCTAATAATAGTTTTTCAAAATCTTTAATTTTCTCAATAGTTGTAAATATTAGGTCATATTTCTCAATAATACTTATCAATATTTTTTCAACTATATTTTGTTTTCATATGAAGTATTTTTACCATGAGCTTTCAATTAATTAACCATTTCAATTAGTCTAGCATAATATTTTCAAATGGGCAAAATGTAATTTATACTCGTGTATTATGCCTAACTAGCAAAAAGAAAATCATGTGAAAAAAAAACTAACATAAAAAATTCCATGTTTTTCAGAAGTGCAACAAAAGACCTTCGTATATTGCGTGCACGCTGACCACAAAAATTATTATATTTCAACTAATAAAATAACTTTTTTACCCTAACGATTTATACTCGTGTATTATGCCTAACTAGCAAAAAGAAAATCATGTGAAAAAAAAACTAACATAAAAAATTCCATGTTTTTCAGAAGTGCAACAAAAGACCTTCGTATATTGCGTGCACGCTGACCACAAAAATTATTATATTTCAACTAATAAAATGACTTTTTTACCCTAACGATTTAATTTTATTTATTTTTTATTTTTTATTTTAAAAAATAATAAAAATAACAACTCCCACCCCACCCCAACCCAACCCAAAAAACTGACTTCAACATCTTTTTCGCCTCATTAAACTCTAGCTCCCCCCACCCCACCACCGCCCTCTCCTTCCTCCTCCTCCACCACCACCACCACACTGCCCCCACCCTCGCATCACCACCACCCACGGCCCCCTCCTTCCTTGACCCTCGGAGCTACCACCGCCTCCAGGAATGGAGCCAAAAATTTGATTGAGCGGAGCAAAATGTTTTTGAGATCATTAATTACTAAAATGTGTGAATATATGGGTAATATATAATATTAACATATAAAATAAAAAAATTATCATATTTATGCGTATACGACCCATTACAAGTGCAACAATAAAAAAAAGTGCTACAATCAAAATAATATATTAAAAATGGTACTGAAAAAAAAAATAATGAGCTATTCTCTAATTCAAAAGAAGCAAAAGTAGTGGACGATGGATTGCTTTTAAAAAATATTTAAAAAAGAATTTTTTTAACAATACTCAATAAAATTGATATAAATCTACATAATGATATATAATCAAACCTAAAAAAGTATTAAAATAGATTTTTTTTCTCTATCTTTGTTCTCACAATAAAAAATATAGTCAAAGTTCAAAAAATATATTTTCTTTTTTCTCCACATCACATTCCCCAAATCAGTCACAATTAAATATGAAGTCTCAAATTATTAAGATTAATTCAAGTTCAATAACCCAACAAATAAACATCAAGATTTATTAAGTTTAATATTGAACAACTATCAACATTCATATCAACAATTATAAGATTCAAATCTCTAGACAAAAATCAATTACAAAAACATAAATAAATAAATGTATAAATTTTAAAATTGGTACACAATACCTTCTTGTATATTGCTTTTGAAGGAAAAAAAATTGAATATTGTAGGTTTGTGAAAGAAGAAAAATTCTAATAAAATTTTTGGTATTTTAATTGGAAAAGAAGAGAGAAGTAAAATCTATTAGAATTTTTAATATTTTAATTTGAAGTAAAGAGGGAGAAAGAGAGGAAAGAGAAAGAGAGAATTTAATTATTATGATAAATGAGATTTGGTAAAAATAACCACCAAAACTAAAATTAGAGAAAATTAAAATTTTATTATATAACTTATATAAAAGTCAATTTTTTTGGGGGGTGGGGGGGCCACCACCCCTTGGCTCTATCACTGGCCACCCCCATCCCCTCGTTTCGTCTGTCTCTCTCTCACTATGGCTGTTTTTACTAGATTTCTATGTGTGTGTGTGTGTATTATGCAATGTTTGTATATTTGTATATATACATATATATGCATTTATAAATATATACAAATATATAAAGAGGGATAAAATTTTCTTTTTATTTTTATTTGGTGAGCTACTTTTGAAAAATATGAGATTTTTTATGTTAATTTTTCTTTCACAAAGTTTTCTTTTACTAGTTAGACATAACATAAGGGTATAAATTGTATTTTGCCTTTTTTTTAAAAAAAAATTGTCTCATTTTAATATTTTCAAAATCTTTTTTAAAAGTTTGAAGTTAATTGAACGCACTTTAGGATTTCCTTCAAACTACTCATTCAAAGTATTTCAAACCTCTTTGGAACTTTTAGTTTCTATAATTCTTGAAAATATTTGATCTGCTAACAGTGGTAGATCTTTTAGTTGACAAGGGAGGTGCCCCAAGACTTAAAATTTTTCCAATTACCTACTTGTATGTGTATATATATATATATATTTGCCCCCCCCCCCCAACAATGTTAATTGTCCATTATATTAGGTTGCAAATAAAAAAATTTAGCCCACTAAACATAACTAATAATATGGGTCAACTAACATATTGATTGAAGAAGTAAAAATTTAATGATAGCTAAACTAATACATTGATATAAAAAGTGAGAACTCAATACCTGAGCCCAACAAATAACTAAACATAACTAATCAATTCCTGGGCCCAACAAATAAATTGATCGTATAAGTAATAATTCAATATGACCCAACTAATAAATTAATAGAACTAAAAAGATGGCCCAATTTTAATACAATTACCTTCAATTTTTCACATCTCGATTCTCAACTCCCACGTGTACATCAGTACATCACCTATTCTACTATTCGCCTCACGGTCCTCACTCATAGTCACGTCCACGGCGCGCCAGCGGCAAAGAAGTTGGAATTGAAGAATTTAATCGGTACCTCCATTGTTGGTAAATCATCTTTTCAATTTTTGTTCTATCCTTTTGATTATATTTAAATTTTTGCCCCTTTAATTGTAAAAATGAACTTTAGGGACTAGGGTTTTAATTGTAAATCATCTCAATTTTTGTCCCTTTTATTACTTGGAATTTTCACTAATTATTTTGATATTTATGTAAATATTTGAAGGTGTCATAATTGAGAGAGCAAAATGGTCAAGCATAAAAGGATTGATTCTTTTTATTAAGAAAGCAACTCTCGAGAAAGATGATCAAAATATAAGATCAACATCTTTAGCTCCTGTCAATCCAAATCCTAATGATCAAAGTGTACAATTAGATGAGCAACCTACTAAGATTCGAAGAGTTATAGTTCATAAATTTGATGTTAATTCTTTGGAGTGGGATCTAGGAAAACGTCCTCCAATGTGGGAATATCCAATTAACCAAAGAGATGAATTGAAGAGCTTATTTGAGATGGGGTCCATATCAAAAACATCTTAAAGAGTATCCTCTTTCTAGGGATAAACATCCTAGACGTTTTGTATTTTCTTGGTTTAATATGTTCCCTTCTTGGCTGGAGTATTCTCCAATTACTGATGTTGCTTATTGTTTACCTTGTTATTTATTTTGTAACAAGCCAAATGGGAATTACTGATTGTCTATGTCGAGCTTTGCAACAAGAAAATCAAGATATAGTTAATGCTATGCAACTGGTCTGTACTACAAAAGTCTTGATTCAAAAGTTTAGAGATGATGGTTGGTATGATCTAGTAAGAAATGTGATATTATATTGTAATAAACACGACATTGACCTTGTGGATTTTAATGCTACTTATGTAGCGCGCCAAGGGCGATCTCGTCATCAAAAGGATCAGATTACAGTGGAACATCATTACCAAATAATATTTTCTTGGTTGCAATAGATAAGCAGTTGCAAGAGTTGAATCACAGGTTTAGTGAGCAAGCAATGGAGCTTTTAATCCTAAGCTCAACTTTAGTTCCTAAGGATGCTTATAAAGGTTTTAATGTCGATGACATATGCACACTTGTGAACAAATTTTATCTTGTGGATTTTAGTGATCAAGAGAAAATTAGTTTGAAATTCAGCTACAAAATTTCATTCTTGATGCTTCTACCAATCCAGCTTTCAAGGACTTGTCAACTATGAGTGGATTGTGTACATTCTTAACGAACACATGAAAGTCAAACACATTTTACTTGATTGACCAATTGATCCGTCTCATTTTAACTCTTCCGGTCTCTACAGCTACTGCCGAGAGATCATTTTCAACAACGATGATCATCAAGATAAGGTTGCGCATTAAATAGAAGATGAATTTTAATTGACGATTTCAAATCCATAAAAGAATGAAAAGCAGCACTTTAGATAGAGATAATTTATAATTTCTCATTACTTTGTTATGATATGCTTATGATACATATTGTATAAGGTTTTTTTTTTATTTTTAAAAATTACATTTAATTACTTTGACCCCCCCCCCCCAACAGCCCCAAAAAAAATTGATCAAGCTCCGCCACCGTCCGCCAATGCCATTTGGATGTCATAGAGTGTTGTACAATCTTTGTTCTATGGCTCCTCCAATAATTTTTGATGGACCACTAATGTAGCATTATTTGGAAAAATAACATCTTTCTCGATGACATCTCATAAATTTTGGAACAAAAACTATCTCTTTATTTTAATTGCCAATTAATCATAATTTTGGAATTATAATTTTCTTCAGCATGCCCATTCCTCTGAAAGAACTCAGCCATGGTGTCAACTGTTGGAATATGAAGTTATGTGATTAATGAGTAAAAATAATTATAAGTTGACAATTTGAAATTGTTGAAATAGTGCTCAATGAGTCGGACAAGAAAACAAAATAAGACATGTAATTTTGTTGGAAAATAGTTTGAGTATAGTGATGTAGATGAACCAGGGCTTGCGGTAGTCAAAGGCTTGGAGACAAAAGAACAAGAATTCATTAAATATTAATGGTGTTTTAACCAACTATCAGTTGGTCTAGTGGGATGAAGCGTTAGATCCCTTATCCCTTGAACAACGTCTAGAGTTCGAATCCTGGCGTTGTGAATGGAGCAACTGGGTTCGAAGGGTCACCCCCATAATGGGCGCCTCTGCAGTACCCAATCCAGATTAGTCGGCTAATAGATCGGAACTGGGGGTTTAAAACCAAAAAAAAAAATGGTGCTTTAAATTATAGAAAAGAATTATATTATTGGAGGATATTACAAGACTTTTAGAATTTATTTTCTATTTCTCCTTGATCCATTCGGCCTTACCCAACCATATATTTATATACACTCCATCGACTTAATATGGCGGTCCTAATCTTCGATCTTTTTGCAATCAATTACAGCCATTAATCGTATGATAAAAGCTAGGTTTTTCTTTGGGGAGATGATATTAATATTTCAAATTTTTATATTGGTACTCTACTTCAATGTTTAGTTTTAGATATTTGATTAAAATATCCTCTTACCTTTTAACTTTTAAACATCACATAATTTGATTTGTTGGGTAGAATTATCTTAAAATCACCACTGAATCACTCATTCACCTTATTGCAATTAAGATCGAACAACAGCTACAACTTGGAGTAGAAAATCAAATTCTTTTCTTGGCTTCTCGGTAAACAAAAATAAGAACAAAAAAATTCAAAATCTAAAACACAAATTGATGTACTTTATTTTTCCTATTTAGTTATTCCTCTTTTTTGTCTTAGGATTAGTCGCATGAACCATAAGACCAGATAACTTGATCGAAACTCTATTAGGTGACATAAGTATTTAAAAAGTACTTAAATTCAAATTTTATCTATCTAATAAAAATACAATATCTTTTGAATTATACTATATTTTGCATTTGTACTCAATGGTATATTTAATTTTTTGAGTTTCATTTCAAGACTTGTTTGATTTTTTTTTTTCTTTCTTTTAAAATATTTTTATATATTTCACCATCAATAGGTGAATACAAAAATGAAAAAAAGATACATATTAAAATGAAAGTATATTTGTTATTTAAAATTAATATAAATAATATTTTATGAATTATCATCTACCTTTCTTTAATCCTTAATAAGTGATCATACCTACCAACCTATATGACTTTTTAGGAAAGCATTAAATTTTAACATTCTGCCAACCCTGAGAGAATGTAAATGTTATAATTCCAAACGAAGTCTTTGTACTTTCGAGATTCTCCATCTGGCGAGATACTCAGATAATTTAATAAATAACATATCTGTTTAGTTTAGATGATAATACTGTTTTCTAAATTTTTCAAACTTGAAATTTATCAATACATTATTCAATGCACTTCAACGGATAGAACATAAACTATTCTGTCTGGGTACTTCAAAATTGAACCGAACTTCACTACCAGAACGTAGCTATCAAAATAAGCAACCACATTCTAGCACATTAGCCAATGTAATATTTTGTAGAACTTAAAAAGAATCAGAGTTACTTAATACTCGATTCAATATCGATTATGAAAAGCTCGTTTGATCTCAATTTACTAAGCTTAACAAACCAAATACAGTAACATATGTATAAAAATATCAAATTACTCGAACTCAACTTGAATTTGACTCGATTCAAACTCATTTGAGTTCGATTCGTTTAATAATTAAACCAAATTCAAAAACAGATTCCTAATTCAATAAAAGATTCAAATCAAACTTGAAGATTACTTTATTCAAGTTGATTCGTTTACGCCCTTAGTAATATGCTCCAAATCCACCCCAAATACCCAAATAATAATAATAATAAATCGTTTAGCAACAAAAGCATAAACGAGATTACTTTGCAAGAAAGCATGCATTCAGAAGTTCTACCACTAAATAGATTACAAGTTCAGAAGTAGCAACATTTTTGTTGTCCCGAGTTTACACTAAAATATCGAATGCCTTGTTATACATTCTAAAGTTCAGACGTCGTCACAAAAATCTAAAAACTAACACATCTTACCTCAATTTCCATCATCGGCACTTTTCAAGTAGAGATTTTCGCCCCCATCATTCCCGCCTCGGCCCCCTTCACCCGACACATTGCTCCCAATATCTTGCTTACTTCCACCGGCCATTGCCCTGGCCCCGGCTTGCAGCCCGTCTCCAGGCCCGCCACGGATGAAATCCGGGAACCCTGCACCTCCGAGCTGGCCGGTACCGTGAGGCTCGCCTTGCAGCATTAGTCCACTGCTTCCTCCAGAACTCATACCGATTTGCCCGTGCAAAGCTTGCTGTTGAAGGGAGGGGTAAGGCTGCGTGCCATACAGCATAGACGAGCGTGCTGCCATGAGCGATTGAGAGGTCATCTGCTGAGCTTGTTGGTGTTGCTGCAGGTAATGCGGGCCGGGCTGCAAAATCCCACCACCAGGATACTGCAGGAAAATAGAAAGATTAAATTGAGGGGGTTATGGCAAAAAAAAATGAAAAAAATTGGACCAATATAAGCAAGGATTTACTTGAATAAGTATGAAAAGGTTTTAGTTAAAGTGTTTGGGGAGAGTTTGGCAAAATACATAAACAGGTGCTTTGCAATGAAATATATAGCTTGAAGAAGATATAAATGTCAAGATGAACTTCAACCTAATCAACAAATTAAAATAGAAGCTGAAAAAAGTTGGTTCCAAGGTGCTTACAGCTTATTGACTTTTTTCTATTTAAAAGAAGAAGAAATTGGTGGTACCAAACATTCCAAAAGTGTTGGAGAAAAAGGCTGAGACGAAACCAAAAAAAGTGCTTCCTTAAGTAGCTCCAAACATTTACTTAAAAAAAGAAGATAAAAAATAAAAACCAGTGTACCAACCACTCCAAAAGTGCAGGGAATAGAAGCTAAAACCACATAAGTGCTTTTCTCAAGTAGTTCAGAACAGCCTCTTACGTTGTTGGCACATAGATAATTAGGCCACTTTCATGATACATCTAGGTTCGGGCTCCAAAAACTTTACTTCGGAAAAGTAGACACGGGATTCACACGTTAATACGAGTTTCCCTCAATGAATTTCAAAGGATCACAAAGAGGACTTCAAAATTTAAGGGCCCTTATATGAAATTTGGTTTTAGGAAGGGTTAGGTTGCTAGAAGGGAATACCTGAGAATGCATGCTAGGTGGTTGAGGCTGTGAATCAGCAATGGCAGCAAGATACATCAAGTTCCTTTGCAATCTCGCTTGGTTTCTGCCAAGAATGAATCAGAAATTAATCAACGAGCGTCATTATTTGGTTTCGTTTTAACACAAAATAAATTTAAGGAACATCACAAAACTTACTCGCAACCATTACTTTTACTTTCAAGGAAAATAATACGAGAACACAAACCTTCCACTTTCACATCGATGACATAAAACTCCGTGCACGTCAAAGTGGACATATAAATATGCGTCGAAGGGAATATTATTCTTAATCTTAATTAAATAAATGGGTTTTAGTATATCCATAATCAAGAGTTAAGATAAATAAACATTGTTCTTCCAAGTAGTTGCCGTGTAGTTTATACATTTGCAAAAGCTCAAGTACAACACCATTGCCAAGTGGAATCACCATAACAAAAACTCGAGCCCACAGCTCCTATAGAAATAAGTGTGTAATTGACTTGCTATGGCTATGTTTAATCTTGCAGCCTGAGCAAAGGCAAACAAGCTGAAGTCAAGAATAAAAGTTGGCACTAAAAATAGTATGAATACTTGAAACATTAATGATAATATTCACTCATGGTAGTATTTAAGTATATAATTTATAAAGTTACATACTGCTACATAACTATTTTGTAACACCCACAAGAAATTTATTAGGCATAAGGAAGAATAAGAGGAAAAAGGGAAAGCTTGAAAGAGACTTCTGAAGTAAATAAAATGAAAAGAGCAAAGACCGTTAACTTGGTTCTCAACAGCCCACAGATAAGTAAATAATTTTTCAAGCAATTTTAGAAATAAACTCGTGAACCAAGTCAAAGACTTTCTTAGATTAACAAGAAGTGTTCAAAGTATGACATTTTGTTATATAGATGTGTGTGTGCGAGCGCGCGTGTGTGTATATATGTATTTAGTTCCATAGTAAAGACCCAAAATATCTAAATTGGCATGAAAATTGATTGATGAAATAAGCCATATATAATCAGCAGCCATAATTAGTTTCTAAATAACTTTTCCAAGTGAGAAAGAAATTAATTAATTAACAAGTGGATTTCCATTGATATCAAGGAAATAACGTGCAGGAACATAGAAGCACAATATGAAGAAACAATACAAAATTTACAAAGATAATTGGAACTTCTTCACTCTCTCTCTGGTTCAAGTAAACGATTATGGTACATGCTGTTGCAAATAACAACTTGTGCATTTCCAGAACAAGAAGTTCAAACACATGCCTAGTTAGCCCAAAAAATAAAAAGGATTGAAATTGTTAATATTTCCAATGTGTTGGAAATTAGTTACACACTTCACACTTATTAAGTTATTTGAGTTGCCATAAATGACCAGTCTTTATAATTTTAGATTCACTGAAATGGCTTATCAAGAATGTAAAAGGATGAGTCATATCATTACTCAAAATATTAAGGCAATATGAATCAAATTGGTCACTAAATATTCGAATACGTGCCACAGGCTGTTAGTGAGTTTTTCCAAGCAAAAGAAACAAAATTGTGTATGATTGGATAATGTACTTGAATTTATTGCAAGACTTACACTAAAGAGTGGTTTGCTTTCATAAAAGGTTAAAAAATGTTTAATACTTTTGTGTTTGGCAAGTAATGAAAGTGAGATAAATATAAAATTATCGCCTGGCTAAATGCAGAAAAGAAAAAGATTTTTCTACTCATCTTTCGAAGTGAAAAAACCAACATCCATGTAGAGCCTCACAAGATATGATAAACAATCACTGCTCACATTACCGTAAATTATATAAAAGATAATATAATAATCAGTAAGCAAACCCCAGAATTAAAAATTATGTCAAAATTTAGATTAACTTAAAACCAAAGAGATATAATACACTTACTCTGCACACTCACTCAGCTTTCCTGAGTTCTGACTCTCCACAATCTTAAGAATCAGTGATTTGTTCTCATCCAGATACTGCAGATAACACAATATTATAATAATGTTATCAGCCCACAAGAGATACTTGCATAGCAGCTTTACGGCTATAGAAAAAGTAGAACGAAAATGTAAGATAACAGAACAAAAAATAAGTGCTACAATTTGAAGTGACGAAAAGATAAAACGGATTTCCCTTAAGTTTCCTACTGAAATTCAAAGACCAAACATAACGTAGCAACCAGTAACATAAGCAGGAATCGGGAGGCTACGCCATAATAATCATGCAACGACTACAAAAATCAAAACATATCAAGAAAATATATTTAGCATACTTGATTGTGTGAACGTTGTGTTTGGACCTTGGATTTTGATGAGGAAATATCGAAGAAAATTTTAAAGGATAAAAAAAAAGGCATGATGTATGATGATTCAAAGTGAACCAAAAGTTTTCATGTACGTTCTCCGTACTGAAATCCAAGAATCAAATATTGTATGAGATGCTACTAGGCTTTAGGTACATGAAGGCAAATGGGGTTTGAAGAGAGTTACCTGTGTGTGTGTGTGTGTGTGTGTGTGTGTGTGTGTGAGTGTGAGAGAGGGAGAGAGAGCCAAGAAAAAGTTGTGATTCCTTTTTTTCTGAACTAGAGGGAGCAGGTTTCAGAGTTAATATAGTAATCTGGCCAAATTGACAAACTAACAGTGTGACTAACCAAGTTCAAAAACTTGACTCAAACAAGAAAAGTAAAGGGCTTGTGCCACATCTGGATCCATATTCTGGCGATTCTTGAAATGTGTGTGTGTGTGTAAACATACATACATTTTCTTGAAAGAAATTTCAACCCATGGAGTGGGAAGCAAAGAGAATATAGAAGATCAAGTGAGAGAAAAAGATGATCCACGTGATAACAAAACAAGCCCTCGCAAGTAAAATAAGATCCTCAACAGTCAGATTAACGAATACAATACATAATAGGACACTCAATAGTTATATACAAGCAATTGATGGATCAAGCTATTCTGATGTCTGAATAATACTATATAATAGTCAGAAAAGAAAAACAAAAGCCCCAGCAAGATTACCAATTTGAACGGCAAGAAAAGAGTGAAAGAATCTTGAACAACTGGCATATCAAGAAATATATACGCAAGTTTGTTAAAAAATTAAATCACAGAAAAAGGCACATTAAAAAAAGCCCCTTTTGTGTAGTTTGTTAAAAGCAAACATCCATATCCAAGAAAAAGGGGCAAAACCCCACCAACCGAAAAACCCAAAACCCCATAAAAAAGATAGCATCCATCAAACCCAAAGAACCCAAAAAAAATAAAATAAATAAAGACAAGACAAAAGGTAGCCATTTGAGTAAACCCTATAAATCAAACACTAGAAGACCAAAAAATTAAAAACAAAATAAAGAAAAACATAAAAGGGTGGTATGATAATCACAAAACTGAGTGAACAGTGCTTATATATATGCCATCCATCTCAAGATTTCTGAAAAATAGAAGTTGGCAGAAACGCAAAAACAAAGAAAATAATTTGGGTTTTTTCAGGCAGAGGACAGAAGTGAAAAAGAAAGCAGCAGAAGATAAAAAGTCTTTAAAAGAGCAGAGTGATAAGTTCGTGTATATGTGCGTGTATATATATCATGTACGCAGTATATTTGCAGATGAAGAAGGGATTACCAGAGAAAAAAGATGAGAAGAGATTAAAAACCTGTTGAATGTGATCAGTTGTGACGTTGCTGGGATAGTAGGCTGCCATCATGGGCTGCATCTGCATCAGGTGCTGCTGCATGCGCCTCTCTTATATACCCACCCCACCACACACAAACACAAACACACACACACACACACTACTCACACACTTACACACACGCACGGTGTTCCCCGTTCTCTCTCTCTCTCTCTCTGTAAAGACCAGCTGGTACTACTATCCGTATCTATCCCTCTGTAAGTTTGACTGTGATAAGCATGAGTCAACAAGAAAGCACTGCAGATGCTAAGAGGAAAAATTGGCTCCGTCCTGTTTCTTGTTTTTTGGGTTTTATCCGCAAAATTTTCTTATAGACTTCTACTTCCACAGTGTGCTAGCAACGGGAGACTATATGGGAATCGAGAAAATATAATATATATATATGTGTGTGTGTGTGTGTATTGGTGTGAAATGTGTGAAATTTCATTCACAGTAAATTGCTTGAACGACAAAGAAAAAAAAGGAAAAAAAGAAAAAAAAAACCCCTTGTGTGGTGTCGCTGTCAGTGTGTGTCGTGTGTGTGTGAGAGAGAAAAGAATCTGCCAACGGAGAGAGAGAGAGAGAGAGAGAGAGAGAGAGAGAGTTATTAACTGAGGAGAAAAAGGGTTTACTTTGGGGTTTGGTCTGCTGCCGGGCTCTGTATATTAAAAAGTTGGTCACGTGATGGATGATGATAGAGACGCACAGAGAGGGGGGGAAGAGAGAGAGAGAGAGAAAATCATGTGCGAGCATATCAAGACCAGTACTCCCTCCTCAGTCCTCCCTAATTCCTTTCACTGTTCATAATAGAATATTAATCATCAAATATTGAAATTAAAATGCATGGATTCGACGGGCGCAGTGGTGTAATTTTCTTTTGGTTTGTGACAAGATGCAATTTTCTGTGGGATTATATTACTTTTTATTATATAAGTACTTTTATAAATATACACTCATATACAATGTGTTTATATTGGTGAAAACCTTAGTAAATATGAATTCAAACGTAATAATTTATAATTCGAAACATAAAATAAAATCAATTATTATGAATCGATCATACACAAGATCTTTAATAAATAATCAAATAATTCTTTAATCGAAACCACTAATCTTGATCCATCAGCGATGCGAAAGAGAAGTGGAGCTAGGGTTAATGATCTTCTAAATCAAGAAAAAACGGCGTAATTTTTCTGTATTCTCTCTATTAGATGAGATAGAAAGAAAAATGTCTAAATATTAGCCACCACCATACCCTAATATGCCTGATCTATTACAATTTAATTATGAGCCCATCAAAAATAATTAAAGTGTGATCATGTTTCTACACATGAAAAATTCATACTCAATGTAATATTTCTATAAGCCCATTAAACTTATTTCTTAATTGATCATGCAATTAGGCTTCCTTTAACGCGATAGCAATCCCCATACAATAAATTAATATGTGAGACCACCAAAAGAAGAAAAAAAAAACCCAACAATCTCCCACTTGGTCCACATATATTTTTTCAAAAATTGTACATGGCTGAAACCTTAGTGTTCAGAAATTTTATGCTATCTCAACCTCAAAGTATTCCAAAATAATCCGATCCATCAATTGTGCTAATATGGGATCAAGGCGGCTTTTGTTACATAATTCGTAACTAAACTGAACGATGGTCACAATACCAACATAATTATTGGCATAGATTAAGTATGGATGTGTAGCATAGAAATTATATGGAATGTGATCTCAATCACTCCTATTTTCAACTGGTCCTCCTTTATGACTCAAAGAGTCCCAAAACACTTTGTGCAAAACTGCAATGCAAAGTCAACAACTTTATTTCAGAGCATTCAATTAAGCATGAAAATCATACATCTCATAATTCGAGTACACCTTTGGAACAATCCCGATGGACCTGTATACCTAGAAGAAAAGATGACTCACCAAGATCCTTCATTTCAAATTTACTTGATAGAAATTCCTTCGTTTCATGCAATAGACCTACATCACTACTTGTCAGTATAATATCATCTACATACAACATTAGGATGATAAATTTGCTCCCACTGACCTTGAGATATATACATTAATCAACAGTGTTTTCCTTAAAACCACAAGAGGTTATCACTTGATCAAACTTTCGGTACCACTGACGGGATGCCTGATTTACGCCATAGATGGCCTTCTTGAGTTTACATACTAGGTGCTTTGAATCTTTGGACTCAAAGTTCTCCGACTGCACCATGTATATAATTTCCTCAATGTCTCCATTGAGAAATGTTGTCTTTAAGTCCATTTGGGGTAATTCCAAATCATAATGAGTTACGAGTGCCATGATTATTCTAAAAGACTCATTCGTTGATACCAGCGGGAAAGTCTCTTTAAAGTCTATACCTTTTTTTGAGTGAATCCTTTGGTGATTAGGCATGCTTCGTATCTTTCAATGCTACCATTTGAGTCCCGTTTGGTTTTGAAAACCCCACTTACAACCAATGGGTTTCGCCCCATATAGTAACTTGACAAGATCCTAGACGTCGTTGTCTGCCATGGATTTCATCTCCTCATTCATAGCTTTGATCCATTCATCAGAATTAGAACACAATTTGATTTGACTGGAAATGTTGGATCATCTTGCAGTCCAATATCAAATTCGTGTTCATTGAAATACAAGATGTAGTCATCTGAAATTGCTTTTCTCCTTTCTCTAGTGGATCTTCTCACTAGCACTTCAGGTTGAGGTTGTTGGGGTTCATCTACTTGACTAGATGATGACTCCCCCACCTAACTAGTAGGCATCTCAAGTGTTGTATTTTTTGTAGCATCCTGATTTATAGGTTGAAAATTATTAGGACTTGTTATCCTATTCTTTTCAACTGTAATCGTAGTAGGAATGTTAACATACTCCTCTTTAAACACAACTTTCTTATCTTGATTACTCCCATTAAAAGCAACATTCTCAATAAATTTGGCATTCTCAATTTCCAAAACGACCTATTTGAAGGATCACAAAACTTAAAGCCCCTCGATCTTTCTAAGTAACCCATAAAGTAGCAACTTATTGTTCTTGAGTCCAATTTCCTTTAATTAGGCCTATAAGGCCTAGCCTCAATTGGACATCCCCAGACATGCAAGTGTCTAATACTGGGCTTCTTGCCTGTCCACACCTCATATAGGATTTTTGCTACTGCTTTGCTTGGAACTCTATTTAGTATATAAACTGCAATCTTTAACGCTTTGCCCCAAAGTGATTCTGGTAAGAAAGAATGACTAATCATACCTCTTACCATGTCCTTAAGAGTTTGGTTTCATCTCTCAGCTACACCATTTTGGCTTGGATTCCCCGATGTAGTGTACTGAGGTACAATCGCGCACTCAATCAAATATTTGGTAAAGGGCTTCGGACGTTGTTCACCCGATCCATCATATATGCCGTAGTATTCCCCACCGCGTGTCAGATTTGATAGCTTTAATTTTCTTGCCTAATTGATTTTTCAACTTTGGCTTTGAAACTTTTAAATACGTCCACCGACTCAAATTTCTCGTGAATTAAGTACAAATAACCATAGTGAGAGTAATCATCTATAAAGTTGATAAACTATTGTTGTCCATTCCATGAAACTGTAAAAAATGGACCGCAAAAGTCTATGTGTATCAACTCCAAGAGTTCCCTACTCCTACTTGCGCTTGTTCTCTTTATATTTGTTTGTTTTCCCTTTACACAATCAATGCAGAAATTAAAATCTGAAAAATCAAGGGAGTTAAGAATTTCTTGTGATATAAGCCTCTTTATTCTCTATTCAGAGATATGCCCTAATCGCTTATGCTACAACATAGATGAATTCTCATTTGTTAATTTATCTTTAGTACCGTAATTACTAGAATGTAGATTTTCATTCTTAATGGAGGCTTGGTTGTATAATCTATATGATTTATCAATTAGAATGTTGGTTCCTAACAACATTTGAATTCAGAGAAACACTGCAAATTCCATTCCCAAATGAACAAGTATAATTAAATTTGTCCAAACATGAAACGAAAATCAAAATTTGTCTAAAAGACGATACAATAAAAGTTTCTTCCAAATCCAAAAATAAACCAGTATCTAATAAAATCCTAAACACACCAATAGCCTCCACGTGAGCTTTATTTTCATTTCCTACATAGATGTATCTTTTAGCGTTGGTACTCGGTTCTTAGACAATTCTATGTTGTGTCACTTATGTGAGTAGTTGCACCTATATCTATCCACCAAGTGCCACTAGATACTAAAGTCATATTAACTTTTCAACAAATAAAGTTGAGAAATTTACTTTTTTTTTTCACGCCAAGCGGCGTATTTGGGTCTTCTTGCAAAACAAGCATTTATCAACCATATCATACTTTTTTTGAGCCTTAGATTGGGATGCCCCTAATACTGCATTTTTCTTACCTTTATTCATTTTTCGCTTATTGTTGGCGGCATTGGTCCGAGTAGCAACTGCCAAATGAACACTTTCAGTCATCTCTCATTTCATCCTCTCCTCTTCCTATACACACTAAGCTATAAGCTCATTTAATGTCCATTTCTCCTTTTACGTATTATAGGATATTTTGAATGGACTAAATTGTGCAAGAAGTGAGATTAAGACTAAGTGCATAAGTATGTCATCCGACACCTCAAGCTTAAAGGCCTTTAGTCTTGTCACAAGATTAGACATTTCCATCATGTATGTTGGAAGAGAAAAAATATGTTCATATATTATTCATAGTCTCCTATCTCCTTTATATAAAGATGGAAATAGAAGAATACAAGAGTTCTAAGCAAACTAGAAATTAGGTAACAAAGTAATATTAGAATCCTAATTGATATAGGAATCATAACCCTACCATAATATGCTACCCTACTAAATATTCTTATTAGATCTTCTAACAATGTACTCTCTTATATTTTCTTTGCTTTTATACCGTATAGAAATAAGGTTTTTAAGAACAGTGCTCATTTCGACCTTTCTATTTATGGTGAATTGGTCCTCAATTTGCTTCAAGAAATCTTTGGCATTTGCTTCCTCAGGAATGCCACTCCTTATGGCTTTCGGAATTAAACGTCGCATGATCATCAGACTCACTTTTCGTACACAAACCTTTCTGTAGCAATACTGCTATCAGTCAAATTTGCAGGGCGATCAAATCTTAGTGCATAGTCAAGATCCATGCAACCAAGCATAATCATGATATGCTTCTTCCATTGCTTGAAGTTTGTGCCATTAAGCACAGAGACATAGTTCAAATTAGCAGATATAGAAGACAGTATATAACAAAAGACATGCTCACAATTAATCAACACGATAAATGTATATATGAAGATAATAATAAAACAAACATATATCCATGCAAGTGGGCCAATCTTAAGATACCTAGTACAACACTGTTATTTAGTCTTTGGACAAAAATAACAATTTGTAAGCTGTACTCTTTTACATAGTTCATGAATATTGATTGTTTCCAAAAATACCCAACACAACATTGTTATTTTGTCTTTCAACAAAATAACAATTACTAAATGGTATCATATAACTCATAAATACTAACATTAAAAAAAATTGCCTAGCAACGTGCCTTTCTTTGGACCAAAAAATTACTAGCATGTTCCAAAATGTTTCACATATTTATGACTAGCAATTATCCGGACAAAATAATCTTCCCTTGGGCCGACTATTTTGCATAGACAAAGCTACACAATATATCACATATTCATGAATAGTTAACCATTTGGCCAAAATAATCTTCCTTTGAGCCGATTATTTTGTATAGATGAAAACATGTCTAATTTTCCAAAACAGGTAAATTTTACCTGATAGAGGTTACTTTGGCAACATAATAGTTCAACTTATCCTATTTCATGAAATAGGCATACATGGATAATTTATTTGTTTAAATATCAACGTATGTACTTTTGAACTTGTATTGTATGTGACGTTGTTATACTAAGACACGAGTCATCAGAAATAACTCTTTTTTTTTGGCCGTCCTGGTTTCCAATCGATATACTATTCTGGTTCAAGGGTTCAGTTCCGGTTCAGTCCCAAATTACAAATACTGTACAATGATATAGCGCACACAATTATAACAACGAACAGAGCAATAGCGCAGCGATTGGGACTGCGAATGCCCAACTTCATGGTCTCAGGTTTGAGACCTGCTGGTTACATTTATGCGGGTCCAATCCTGATAACACACAAAATAATATTAACGCACAAAATTATATCAACAAACAGAACAATAGCCCAACGACTGGGAGTGCAAATGCCCAACTTTATGGTCTTAGGTTCAAGACATGTTGGTTGCATAAATTTGGGTTCTACTCTCTTTTTTTTTTCCCTCAACCTCCAGCAGTTTTTCTTTTTAATAACAACAATATAGGCTTGATGATTCATCGAGAAATTGTCCCAAAAAAAGAGCTTTATAGATTGATTTCTTTTAACCTTGATGAATACGTAAATAATACCACATAATGATATGAAATCAAACAGGATTTACGAATATGAACATATATCCACAATATATATCAAACATAAATAAATATATATTGTAAATTAACAAAAGCTTGCTCAACAAAATATCAAATCACAACCGGATAAATCAAGATTAAAAAACACATTTGACTATTTATCTAGTCCTGCTCTGATACCACTTGTTGAAAACCTTAGTAAATATGGATTCAGACGCAACAATCCATAATTCAAAACATAAAACAAAACCGATTGATACGAATCGATCATGCACAGGATCTCTAGTAAATGACCAAATAATGCTTTAATGGTAACCACTAACCTTGATCCAGTAGAAACGCAGAAGAGAAGCGGATCTATGGTTAGTGATCTTCTAAGCCAATGAAAAACTGCGTAACTTTTCTGTATTCTTTCTCTCAAATGGGGCAGGAAGAAAAACATCATTATATTCTGGTTTAGGGACCATATTCTAATATGTATAATGTATCACACTTTAATTATAGGCCCATCAAACATAATTAAAGCGTGATTAGACTTCTACACATGAAAATCTATACTTAATGTAATATTTCTATAAGCCGATTAAACTTATTTTTTTAAAGGATCACGCAATTAGGCTCCCTTTAACGTGATAGCAGTCCACATACAATAAATTAATATGTGAGACCACCAAAAGACGAGAAAAAACCCAACATATATAACTAAGATGTATAAAGATGGGGTACGAGTACAAGCGAAAGAAAGTTTGGAAATACGAGAAAATTTTTCTTTTTTGGGTAAAATCTGTTCAAAAACTTTAATTTTTAGGTGTTTTGCATTTTCATACTTAATATTTGCTTTGCAGAAGTACAATCATGATAGTCAACCTTTATAATTTTGTGTTCTGATGATTATTTTTTCAAAATTTTGATTAAATATTCCGTTGATATCTTGATATGTGGTTCATGCATGATCAATCAAAAGGCAAAAATGTCAGTTCAATTTTTATATAAAGTGCATGCATTGCTTGGGTGTAGTCATGGAATTTTGCACATATTTCACACAAAATAATATACTCAAGCACACAAAATATGATTTTTTAAACTCCATAAAATCCATAAATTAATTAAAGAATCGGCTTGCCAAGTACGAAAGGAGTAAATTCATGGCTAGAACTTTCAGAAACAATGATCAATGGTAGGCATCAAGAATTGTGGCGAGATGCTGGAGGTGGTGTCAGGTTAATGATTCTCATCAAAATTATAAATGACTTGGATTGGGAATTGGACAGGACATGATAGGTTAGCATTGGATAGAATGTATTTGGGCTCAGTTTAATGAAAAAAAAAAAACATAGGATGTTTGCGAATTGAGGGTGGTGGCGGCGCATGATAGTGATACTGCGACTTTGATGGTAAAATTAATGATCACTACTAGAAAATTGGCTTTTAGCCACAGAATTTAGCCACGTAAAAATTTCAGGTCAATCCGTAGTTATTAGCCACAGATTAGCCATGAATTAACCACGGATTAGACACAACAATGTAAATGCACACGACTTGAAATTAGCCACGGATTAGGCATGAAAAATCCGATGCTAATCTGTGGCCACCATGGCACCAAAATATAGCCAAACCCAATTTTTTTTTTAAACTTAAAGATATGCCACGGATTAGACACGAAAAAATCCGTGCGTATTCTGTGGCTAAAATGGCACCAAAATTTAGCTAATTGGGCTTCAGACTGTGGTGGAAGGGGAATGACGGGCCATAAAGGAGGTCCAAAATCTCACCTTACTCACAACGAGGAGTTGGTTAGTATTTGCATTTCATTATTATTTCAAATTTGTGATTGATAGTAATTGCATTTTCATATTACATTAAAACATTACATCTCTTCTTACAGGAAGCTCAAATGGAGCATTATCCTTCCTTGGATGAGTCTTTTATCCATCTCTACTCTTATATGGATGAGGATTGGAACCTGAAATCGGTTTATAGGAGGGTGGAGCATGCATATGTGAGTATTTATTATGCCTTTTATGATTAGCTATTTCAACTTTTAAATTATTTCGACCTAACTAACATTTTAAAATTTTGTAGAATACATCAAAGGAGAAGTAGGAAGAGACTACTTCCCAGCCACCTCTTCAGTCTGAAGATAGCACGAGCCAACCTTCTAGACTATCCAAGCTTGATGTAAGTCATATAACTCTAATTTCATGTTCTAAAATTACATAGATAGAAATGCATATTCTACAAGTTACAATTATTTTTAATTTTATCGGTATGGAAGGAGACAGTGGTTGCTCCAAAGAAGGGTTAGTGGTATAGAATTCCAGGGGGACCATCATATAGTATGGAGACTACAAGTTCCTGTACTTACCCCCAGAAATGGGTGAATCCAGCGATGCTTGAATTGAAGCAAAGGTTTGATAGGTTTGAGGAGGAAAAAACTTTTGAATTGGCTGAGATGCGACACACGCTCAATGTCTTGTTTCAGAGAGTCCAAAAATTGGCCCAAGGCAGTTTCATATCTTTGTCAAATTAGCCACACCTGTTAATTGGTTCACCACATGTGCAGCCCACCCCTAGCCAATAGAGGGGTTCTTGTGAGATCTCATCTGGAGGACGATGATCCACCTCCAGACAACTCCACAACATCACTTTTGGAACGACGAGGATGATGACAACGATGATGATGATGATGAGGGTATTTGAGGTGTTGATTGTTAGACATTGACTATTAACTTTGTTATAGTGTTACTAACTTTATTATGACTTTTAAGTATGTTATGATAACGGTATTTGACATTAACTAATTTTGTTTGTAATTTGTGATGGCACTTTAGGATGTTAGATTTAGTTGTTGTGGTGGTACTTTAGGATGTTAGATTTAGTTGTTGTGGTTTGTAACGATATTTGACATTACTAATGTTGTTTGCAATTTGTGGTTTGGAATGTAATTTGAATTTGATTTTGTGTTGCTAGGATGATATGAAAATAGACAACAGGATGTGTATCAATTTTTGGTTTTGATATTGTTAGGGTGGTAAAAAAAAATAGGTAGCGGGCTGTCCTAAATCTAGCAAATTAGCCACTAAAAATTTGTAGCTAATTTGCCAGATCACAGACTCTTTAGCCACGGTCTGTCCATGGCTAATAGCCACAGACTATCCATGGCTGAGCTGTGGCTAAGTCTGTAGCCAAGGTGGCTAGGGTTGGCTACGGCCGGTCCATGGCTAAACTGTGGCTATTTATTTTTTAACCTTGGAAAATTCGTGGCTGAATAATCTGTGGATGAATAATCCGTGTCTATATTTAGCCATGGCAAAAATCCGTGGCTAAAAGCTAATTTTCTGGTAGTGGATCAAGAGGTGGTGTTTTAATGAAATTAACTTGGTGTTTTGATGAAATTAACTTAGGGCTTTGACTGTGCTCAGAGACACGCATGGAGTGCTGGTGCCTGAGTGATTTTGCAGTAGTGGAACTATGTCAACAATGGTAGTTCATTAAAGCTTAACTTAAGTCTACTGTTGTTTTTTTTTGCTTGTTTTAAGAGAAAAGAGAAACATGTTAATGAAATCTTATTTTTACACCGAGTTAATCCATGCATAAGGCATACAGGGGAGGTGTGATGGAGTATTTGAGTATATTCCACCTAAAACAAGCAAACTTCCTTTTTGAGTACAAATTATAGAGGTCGGATACTATGGTAGCATTTCCGCAAAAGTTGGATACAACAACGTACAAAAGGTTGAGGTGTTTAATGTAGTTTACTCTTCTTTTTGTGTGTGTGTGTGAAACAAATATATTTTGTTGTATTTTTAAAAAATAGTGATTTTTTAATGAAACTTTTTTATCGCTATTTTAATTCAACATGTATTGCAAAAAGTGTTTATGTTTTCAAGAAGTGTCGGAAACATTATTGATGGCACATTAGATCATCAGAGTTCTTGATTTTGTATTTTTATAGATTTTTAGACACAAAAAATGTAGTGTCTCTTCTCTTCTTTTTTTGGAAACAAATGCATCTAGATTTCTTGTGGTTTATGAAACTAGCACGTTGAACTCTGTGTGTGTGTGTGTGTGTGTGTGTGTCTTTTTTTTTTAATTGTTTGAAAAAACTCTTTGATTTTCAAAATCAAGTTTAAAAGACCTTTCTAACCATCGGTATAATTTGTTAGTTATGCCATTTTCTTAGTATGTCATAATGATATGGAACTTTTATCAAAATAACCCGATTTGGTAAAAACTTTATCAAAATAACCTAGTTTTCAAAACTGTCGCCAAAGTAACCTAGTTTTGAATTTTATATTATTTATTCTTATTTTCTGATAATTATTCTATAGCCCTATCTTTTGGATATTTTCTATTTAGACCACTTAAGTTCTATAATTAATTTTTAAGCCAAAAGACTTCTAGTGTTGAAGGTTAGGTCTTGCATTTTAGTCTATTATTGCTTTAATTAGACATAGTAAGACTAGATCTGAGCTAGAAGACTGAGGTCCTTCGTGAATAAACAATTAAAAACTGAAATTGAAACTTCTAAGATGGTTTGCATAGGAGATGCTGAAAAGAAAGAAAACTATAGATGCAATATGCATATACAAGAATAAGACATTATCAGTCATAATATGGCTAGAATATTAAACTATATAGCAGATATAATTGGTAATATATAACTTGATAGGTGAAATTCAAAATAATCTACGAAAAATAGGTAGAGTTGAAAATATTGATTTACCAAAAAAAAAAAAAAGATAATGGAAGAATTGATCAAAAAAGACCTAACTACAAGAAACAAAAACATTGTTCTCGGGAAAATAGAAAAAAACTCATATGGAAGTTAAAAACACCTATGTTCAAATGAGCTAGAAAATTTCAAGAGCACATCTTAACAATAGATGTTGCAAAATAAAAAAGACATGAAGATTTTTTAACCTATAAAGAAATTATTGAACATTGAAGAGAAAGATATACGGAAACTGATAATGTGGATAAAATGGACAAGCATTTAAATTAGATACAATCCTTATATGAGGAATATGAAAAAAATTTCAAAAATTTGAATATGTCTTAAACATGGTTATAGATGATAAGACTTCGGAAACTAAAGAATTTTACGCAACAAGCATGATGAGTTTTGATTTCGAAGAAAATGATTGCAAGGAAAAAGATTATGATATTGAAATATACAAGGTTTTTTATTCTAATCCAGAAAAGCAACCTATATTTGAAGAAGAATCTTAAAATATAGAAGAAATAAAGGTTAAAGAGGAAATGCATAGAACTTCTTCAAACAAAGAAGAATCATATAACAATGGCATTACTACTCATGGAACTTACTTAGATTTTAAAGATAACCACCCAAAAGATTATGAAAAAATCATAGATGAATGGATACAATCCTTAATGCTTGTAGTAAACAACCTTGAATGGATCGGGTCTAAAGGAATTGGGTAAAGGCCTCGGAAAAGTCTGAAGAAGGCCAATTAGAAAAAAAAAAACATAGTTATTACAAAAATTAGATTTAAGAATAGTTTTACAAGATTTTACTACATTAAAGCAAAACAATTTATTTGGAATAAAAAATTCGGATACCCATTTTAAAGAAGATGTGCAATATCCGTAAATACATGAATTTTGTAAAACTTTATCAAAAATAGTTTTGGATGCTTAAAGCTAGTGATATGTCATCGTGGCTTGAGCAGTTTTTCCATAAACTCGCACCTCCATGGGATGAATTATGTGAAAAATAATAACTTGAGTACCTTGAAAAGTCACACGCTAAAGATACTTTAGGATACAGAATTTCACTCGGTTAAAAATAATAACTGAACATTGTTTGCAAAGAAAAGCCCATAAACAAGTTAAAACACAATTGTCTAAAACTATTGAAGGCTAGAAATGTTGTGATAAAGTCCTTCAAAAGACTTGCAAAGTTGGATGTACAACTAGTACACCATATAAAAAGAAACATAAGCAATTTTGGTTTAAAAAGTGGAAGAAAAATAAGAATAAAGCAAATTTTTTTCTCAAACAAGAGATATGCTAGAAAGAGTATCAAAAGAAAATTTACTAAGTTTAAGAAAACATGCACTTGCTATTTTTGCAGTGAAAATGGCCATATAGCTCCTGAATGTCTAGAAGAAATCCTAAGATCAAACAAATCTTAGAAGAAAATGAATTAGAAGTATGTTCAGGGGAAGAAATATCAGAGAACAATGATATTGTCTATGAAATTGAGTCTATATCATTTGAAGAAAAAGAAGAGGAACAAGTGTTCATGATGAACACTAAAACTTAAGAAGAAAATTTCGAATCTGTCCTGAATGAAGAACTAATTTGAATCAAGCTTGGAGATGTAAGAATTAACATTAGATAACAATAAACTAGAAAAGTATAAACTTTTGTAAGTTGAGAATTTATATAAGAAGTCTAAGTTTAAACCTTAGCAAACAACACATTTTGAGATGTGTGAAGGAATCACTGAAGCTAGGGCTACATCAAACGGTCAACTAGAAATCCAAATGTTTGACAAAAACAAAATCAGGAGACTTAAGGAAAAATATTCTAAAGATAGATTCATTCATATTGGAATAATACAAATAAGTATTACTCCTTTGTTTAGTCTAGGAATCGAGTAGCCAATTCTTGGCATTGTTCAAGATAAAAGGTTTCAAGATCCTATCCAATCATTGATAGGATGAATTCAATCTAATTTAATTTCTGGAGAAATAATGTTCAGAGTTAAATCAAATTATTTTGTTTCCATACAAGATAAAGGAATTCAAAATACCATAGTCTTAAGAATTCAAACATAGAACATCAAGATTCATAACGATTTAAGGATTTTATGGAAGGTTCTTCACTAACTTACAAGTTATACTTCTGTAAAAATCAAAAGTACTGACTCAAATATAATTGAGCTTTATGAACAAAAAGCCTTTTGATATAGAAATTCAACCAAAACTCATAAATTGGAAAGATCTAAGATTACCAAAAGACTAGTTATTAGAAAATTTCACTAAAGAAAATTATGAAAAACAACATAGCCAAATAGAATTTCAAGCTTCAAGAAACACTCTTTATTTTAGAGACAATAGAAGTGTTGCAAGTAGAAAATCATTTAGGCGTGAATTTAAAGAAGAAGCAAGTAGTTCTAAAGAACAAGAGAAAGAAAAAGAAAAAGAAAAAGAGCCTATAGGGATAAAAACTATCCAATTTCCTATTCTACCTGGCAGTAGGAGATTTAAAGAAAATAAATCAATTAGGTTCGAACAATAGATTTTGATATAGAAAAATTCTCGTTTCTTATAATCAAGATAAAAGAAGATATTGTTATATTGAAATTACTTTTGAATTCTTAGGCTACAAACCATGTAGTCTATTCTCTTATAGATAGAGAAGCAATATCTCCAGTATGTCAACCAAATGCCATGCCTAATGAATTGTGACTAAGGATGAAAAATCGAATTGTCTGCCAATAATACCACAAGTCTTATGGAATATAAAACCAAGGATATTCCATTTACGGTAATGATTTCTAATGGTGAAGGAACCTTTAAAATTCCTAAATTATTATGTTTTTTTCTCAAATGCATGGAGATATAATTTTAGAAAATAACTTTTTGTTCCAATCCTTTCCAATAAGTATATCAAATGAAAACTTTTTACTCACGAATAAGAAAAAATCTTATACAAATCTGTGGTTACAATCTCATTGCTTTATATGCAATAAAGGATTTGTGCTAGTCAAGTGTGATGAAATAAGCCCAAAAATTATATTGGATTTGTAAAACATTAAATTCTAACTTCTCAAAAAAAAATCATTATTACTATGGGAAAAATCACCCAGGTATTGTGAGTTAAAAGTTAAAGATAGTGAAAAAATTGTTAGGGTTAAACCTATAATCTATACTAAACAAGATATAGATGATTTTCAAAGCAAATAAAAGAATTACTAGAAAAATGATTGAAGAAGAAATTGGGAGTCCTCATTCTAGTCCAACATTCTTAGTGATGAAACATAATGAGATGAAAAAGGGAAAAGCAAGAAAGGTAATAAACTATAAAAAGTTAAATGAAACGTAAAGTCTGATGGTTACGTCATCCCAAAGATAGATGTTCTAGTTAACTAAACTAGAGGAGCCAATAGTAATTTGATTGTAAATCAGGATTTTGGGAAATTAAGTTAGTAGAGAAGTCAGAACCATGGACTGCTTTTTGAGCTTCTTATGGTCACTGCTAGTGGACTTGATTATCATTTGGAATACGTAATGCTCCACAAATATTCCAAAGATGGATGGATGGAATCTTTAAAATCCTTAAATATTTCTGTTTAGTCTATATTGATGATGCTCTTATTTTCTCAAAAACACTTGAAGAACATAAGCAACATCTAAGCAACTGTTTTTGAGTTCCCAATAAGATATAATTAAAAAGAGTGAAACAGACTCCTTAGGAATAATCCCAAGTTCTACGGGAATTCTAGTCCAACCTTATATTACTACTAAATTCAAAAAGTTTCCAAAAACAACTGAAAACATTAAAAGAGTTACAAAGTCTTAGGTTTGCTTGCTATGTCACATAGTTTGTTAAGAATCCTTCTAGATGGGAGAAACCATTTTTAGAAAAACTAAAAAATGCTTAGAAAAGTATCAGTACTAAAATTGATTG
The DNA here is from genome assembly GCA_026212405.1 of Petrea volubilis. Lineage (NCBI taxonomy): Eukaryota > Viridiplantae > Streptophyta > Magnoliopsida > Lamiales > Verbenaceae > Petrea > Petrea volubilis. The sequence goes on from CM047883.1 coordinate 8,945,116, forward strand.
GTTTAAGGAAGATACAAAAAGATTGCAAGAAATAAAGAGTTTCTTTAATTAAACCAAATTTGAAAGTTCATTCCCCAAAAGAGATAGATTTACTGATTTTAGAAACAATTGCTTTAGACATGTTCTGAGGAGTAGTACTTAAAACTGTGAATATATCCAAAGAGGATATTCAAAAAGAAAATGATTTACCATAAATACTTAAAGAACAAAAAAGTTCAGATGAGTTAATTTGTGGGTACAATTCTGGTAACTATAAACCCAATGAGTTGAATTACATTATATTTGAGAAAGAACTGTTAGCCATAAAAATGGTATTAACATATTTTAGATATACTTAGCAACAGTCAAGTTCTTAATTAGAATTGATAATAAAGTTGTTCGAGATTTTCTATAAAAGAAAACGATCGAGGATAACCTTAGAAGAGTGAGATCATCAAATTATATTTCTCAGTTTTCTTTTGAAGTTGTTCATATTAATTCTAATAAAAATGTTCTTGCAAATTATTTTAGCATACATCCAAATGGATATTAATCTTTTTGTATTGTTACAAAACCAGTGAAAAAACCTATTGCCTCTAACTCAAAAGTAGTAAGAAACTATGCACCAAGAGGAGTACCAAGCTATTGGGAATATGGGCCCTAAAATTCAATTTAAATAATAATATTGTATTATTTTATTTATTTTTAAAATTGAATTTATTGCAAGTTATGTGTATTTATGTGACATCCCCCTTGCTAGGACCTTCCTATACGAGTAGGGCTCACTTAACGGTCTTTTAAGTACCTATTTTTCAATTAATACCCAACACAACAATTGTTTATCGTACAACAGAATTGGGATGAAATAAAATGCCATTAGCTTATATAAAGCTGTAGGGTAACAAACTATCCTAAGTACAACATTTCAAGTGGTGGTCTTCCATTTATTAAACAAGTTAATCTTCTATACATAATAAAGGGCTATATATTAATGCACTGATCACCTTAATCGAGTCCCCTCGATCCATTTCCTAAATCTAAGACAGTGAGCAGAAAGAGCTTGGGGTGGTAAGTCCAATTGACTTAGTGAGGTCGAGCATAAATATGTATAGAATTTTAACAGAACAGGACTCATAAAATATTAAAATATAATGTAGTGCGGAACATGTATTTTAGTAACATAATATCAAAACTGAACAATACCGATAGTGAGCCGTGAACAGTGTTTCCAACTTTATGACTACCCAAAACAATATCATAAAACCCTTATGCCTCCTCTTTGTGTCAAAGAGCGACCTTGACAATGGTAAATGGTAAATGGTAGGTGTACCACGTGCCCGTGCAATACAATGAGCCAATTCCTACTACAATTAACCTCCAATTGTATGTAGAAATCAGGTCCTACGATACGGTATCAAGTAAGATGGTTCTATCAACGGTTCGTTCCGCCCGATATTCCCTGCTCACATGTACCTGTGCCCAAACTTCCCAACGGCGTCTCCAAGGGTATCAATAGATCACATCAAGACAGTATGACTCACAAACTTTGAATAAATTAATAGATTGTTTCCAACACCAGGAATACATAAAATATAATTAAAACATGATATCCCAAACTGCACACACACACTGCACACACACACACTGCACACACACATACACACTGCACACACTGCGCGCGCGCACACACACACACACTGTGTGCAGTTTCACACACACACTGCACATGCACACGCACACACACTACACACGCGCACACAAACTGCGCACGCACACATACACACACTGCACATGCACACACACAGTGCACACACACTGCACATGCACGCACGAATGCACACACACACATACTGCACACACAGCACACGCACACACACACACTGCACACACTGCGCACACACACACACACTGTGTGCAGTTTCACACACACACACACACACACACACACACACTGTGTGCAGTTTCACACACACACACACACTGTGTGCAGTTTCACACACACAGTGTGAAACGCAATTTCACACTGTCTCACTGTGTGTGTGTGAAAGTGCAGTTTCACACACACACACAGTGTGTGTGACTGTGTGTTTTCACACAGTGTGTGTGTGTGTGTGTTTACACACAGTGGTGTGCGTGCAGTGTGTGTGTGTGTGTGTGTTTACACACAGTGGTGTGCGTGCAGTGTGTTTGTGTGTGTGTGTGTTTACACACAGTGTGTGTGAAAATTGTGTACAGTGTGTGTGAAAATTGTGTGCAGTGTGTGTGTAGTGTGTGTGTGTGTGTGTGTTTACACACAGTGTGTATGAAAATTGTGTACAGTGTGTGTGTGAAAAATATGTGCGCTGTGTGTGTGTGTGTGAAAAATGTATGCGCAGTGTGTGTGTGTGTGTGTGTGTGTGTGAAAAATGTGTGTGGTGTGTGAATACCAGTTGGATAATGATGTGTGTAGTGTGTGAATACCCATTGGGTATCATTACCCAATGGGTAGTAACGGCTAATGCCCTATCCTAACCCATTAATTTGAAGTAATATGGGTTAGGGTAGGGTATGGGTAAATTTTAAAATTTTAGGGTATGGGTAAAGTATGAGTAAATAAAAAATGGGTACGGATAGGGTAAAACCCTACCCATTGACAGACCTATCCCAAAGGTGTCAATAAATCATTTTTGAAACAGATATAACTAACAATATCAGAAATGCAACACTTTTTGGGTATAACTTGACTTATAATTCACAAAAATACTTTGTCGAAACGTAGAGAGTAAGATATAATTTCAAAAGATTCGAATAGTATAAATCAGACAAGGTAGGTCATACAAATAATATTTATAACATATCCTTCAATACCCTAGCAAAAAAGGTAACAGGCACTCACCTTAGGAGTTTATCCAGTTTATAGACTTGGTTTGAATAGATCAACTTGGTATCCTCCTTTTCAAGAGTGTGTGAGGGAAATAGAGGGATATATAGAAGGCTAATAGGTATATATGTATGAAAAAAGAGAGGTTTATATATATATATATATATATGTGTGTGTGTGTGTGTGTGTGTGTGTGTGGAAGACATACTATAAATAGAGAGTGTTTTTTGTGTTGAGAGTGGAGTGAGTGTGGGTGTGTGTTTTAGGTGGGATTTTTATGTGTGTGTGGGAAAATAAAGACAATGACCCATTTTTATAGAGTTTAGAGCAACAAACAGGATTTTTATATTATAAGGTCAATTTATAATAAATGCATAGAAAATAAGATATGATAGGATAAGATAAGATAAGATAAGATATGATAATATATTTTTGTAGTTATCCAATTTGTTATGTTTATCAAGAATTTTATCAAGATCTTAGCATTTAAGAACATTTATTAGGAGAAAATGATATTTTTGGATAAGTACATATGTATATGATAAAAAAATGACCTCTTATATAATATATTCATATAAATTCGAAAATTACATATATATAGCTATATTTTCGAAATATACATATATTTATACATATGACTTTATTACAAATAAATTAAGAAGTTGTAATTCTTGTTAATACATGTATATACCTATATATAACTTGATTTATATAAATCATAAATTCGATTATTTCTGATAAACATAATTATCATGTCACATAATTCACATATAAAATAAGGATTATAGAAACATGCATATAAAACATGAAATAAAATTAATTATGCACGTATATTATAAGAACCGATTTTTATATAGTTGTTAGACCTTTGTATAAAAATCGAGATGTCACAATTTACAATTATGTCATTTGATTGGCATAATATTTAATGATGCATGGTTGTAATTTAAATGAAAGTGTTGTTTCATGGAAAGACTTAAATTACTAAAACCATACATTATTGTTTGAGTTCATAGTCAGTGATAAGAGCATTTTGTTCTTATCTGCTAAGACTATAATATGCCATAAATGATGATTTGTCTTTAATCATGGGAATTGTGATTCAAGTTATAACATATTGGTGTTCACCAATGAGATTAGAACATTGAACTGGACCATTTGAATTATTCATTTTGAACTAATATCTAAAATGAATAATTAATATGCATTGACTCCAAATCTTGAAAATATTGCGACTTTGGACAAGTAGTGTTAATCACTTTAATGTACTTCAAAGTGAGGTCGTAAGTGGTCAACATACTTTGCATGTTAGGTGATTGCATGAAATATGCTAAAGAAGAATATTTAATTAAAATTTTAATTATTTATTTATTGCTTTCCATAATATGTGTTTTTGATTTAAATTTTGAATGTCATGCATGCACGTATAAGGGGCTTGGTTTTTTTTTTTTTTTAATTTTCCGCTACATTTATTAATTTTTGGGATTAATTTTGACAATTTTCCCAACACAAGCATAATGCCAACTACTCAATATGGTATCCCCAAACTATCAAAATTGGTATGTCCCTGAAAATCAGTCTTGGCTTGGCTCGCACAATTATGCAAATGTTGTTAGTAATCTAGCTCCTCAAAAAAATTGAAGAGCCAAAAGATTTCTATATATAACTCCGAAATCTCTAGGGAATTTTTATGAGACTTTGAATAAAGTATGAAAAACCCATATAATGGGAAAAAGGACTGATTTTAGGAGAGTTATGATAGCATTGTCACAAGAACTAAAACAAATTTATGACAAAAATTGGTACATGCAATAATACACAAGAAATATAGTTCTAAACATGAACTTTGAAAATAAAACTTGCGATTCCGCACTTACTTCCCAAATTGGGAGACTTATGGAAACTTTAGAAATTGAGGTACACAGCCCTCATTTAGATAGGTTTAGGAAGGATTGCAGTTTTTGAAGAAGCCCAACAAAAATTGTCAAATGAAGTCTTTGAAAAATTAATGACATGATACATGAAGCAATTCTTGAAAATTAAAATTTTTTAACATATTTTCAAAAATATCATATCAAGGGAATTAGTTATGATCCATTTCACTTGAAGCAATTGAATGGGGATTAGTTTGTTAGATTACATTTACTCCAATTGATCCCATGAAAATCTTGGAGTTCCTTGTCATGATCAAACATGCGATCTGTGAAATTCTTGAAGAGTATAAGAGACTCCCTCTTGCATCAAAATTATAAGCTCTATTGAATGAAGAGAAAAAGATATGTTTTCCAACAATATTAAATTTGGTTTTGGAAAAATACCAATAGCAAAGTGAATCTGAAGAAGAAACATATCTTGGAGAAGCAAAGATTGAAGAAGAAATACTTATTTGGTTTTGGGTCAGATTAGTTGATATTTATTCACGCATTCAACTATAATTTAAAGATGCTCTTGGTAAAGAAATCAATCCAAAATCAAGTAGACTTAAGTCATTTTAGCAAACCGTTTTATTTTTGTGCTAAAAAGATAAAAGAAACAATTTTTTATGTTACAAGGAGAAAAAAGTCTAATGATATTGGAATGAAATATATATTATTTGATTATCTGGACATACTGATTTTTTTTTTTTTTTTCCGTTTACCTCGCGTCAATCAAATTAATTGAGTGAGAAATTGGTCTGGAGTTTAGTGTCGATCTCATTTTTTTGGGAGGATAAAAAGAAAAAAAATTAGTTGGTTGATAGGTATCAAATATTTTAAACTAATAAATATAACGATGTGGGAAATTTTAAAATGACCGACATTGGTGTGACTATAATATACATTGCCAGAAAACGATAGATTTTGAAGCATATTAATTGAAGGTAATCAAATATTGATCACTAAAAATAAATTAAAAATGCCTTTTATTTTTAATACTCCTCATATAAACTGGAAAATTTTTAAATACAAATTTAGATAAATTTCTAAATCTTATGAGTCGTCTCCAAAAGCGGAATACAGAGGCAATCTAGGTCAGGAAAAAAAAAAAAAACCTCTACTTCTTTGACAATCGTAGCTACTTGGGGTATATTTTAATTCAAAACTCTCCTTATGTATTAACAAAGACATTTTTAGGATTTTTTAAACACAAGTCATTCTTCAAGTACTACTGCATTGGTACATACCAAATTTATCAGATCAAAACATATATTGACCACCTCATAAGCTAGGTTTTAGACTCAGCCGCCAAATAGTCCCCTCGAACCATGTGGGTTTGTTGTGAAATCTAAGGGAATCTAGGGGCAATTTTGTAAATGCTCTTATTATTTTGTTTTATATCGGAACTCCATCATTATATATATATACCCCCACTATGCAATATTTTGGGGTAAGCACATTTAACTTCTCGAAATGCTATCTATATTCCTCTTTGATTTTCTCTCCCCTCAATTTATACTGATTTTAACATCAGATAGCCCTAGTTGGGAGCATTGCCAGTTAGCTCACATTTGTACTTTTTAATAGGTTGGAGTCCATCTTCCCCTTCGAACGCTCTCCTTCAATCAGTTCCCCTCGAATCCTGACCGATGGCCCCAACTCAACTTCATCAAGTATAAAATAAAAGGTTGTGCCTTAATAGTAAGATGAAAGCTCATCAACCAAGAGCTAATAGACACTATAAGAAAAAATTAATATTAGTGACAAAATATAAAAGTGACAAAATAAAAATTACCACCATAATTTATATTAAGTGATAATACTTTCTATACTGTTACTAATTAACTTTATTTAATGACAACAATTTTTATTTGATCACAATATCACTCAATGATAACAACAGTTGATGTCTTAATTGTCATCACTGCTAATTAGTAGCACACCTATAGTGATAATTTGGTGATAGGAGATATTGTCACTATAATTTTATGACAAGGTCTCATCATCACTAAGTTGTCATCATAGGTTCATTACCAATCATCATTGGTGACAAATCATTATGTTGTCACCAATTGACAATGTGCAAATTATTCTTGTGACAAGATAATCTTTTTGTTATTATATATCCATATATATATATATATATACACACACACACACACACACACGAACACATAATTAGTGACAACGCTTTTATCACTTGTTATAGTATCACAAATTTACTCATTTTCTAGTGGTGAAATGCCAGTTCTTTAACTCTCACTAATGTTGGTATTAGTATGTTAAATAGTAGTTCATGTATAACTACGTGGATATTAGTGATAGTCGATATAATAATTCACACTATAAGAAAAAATATTATTAGTAACAAGATATAAAATTGACAATATAAAAGTTGTCATCAATAATTGTATTAAATGACAATACATTCTATTTTGTCATTAATTAAATTTTTTTAGTGAAAATTTTTATATTGTCACAATATCACTCAATGGTGATTGATGTTTTAATTGTCACAATTGACAATTAATAACATACTTATAGTGACAACTTGTTGACAAAAAAAATTGTTATTAGAATTTTGTGATAAGATTCTATTGCTACTAACTTGTCACCATAAGTGTGTTACTAATTATCAATTTTGCACAATATTATCACATTTTTACACTATGTTGCCACTGTTGATGTTGTGCAAGTTATATATGTTTTGTGATAATATAATTTTGTTGTTATTAAATTTATATAATTAGTGATAATTTTTTCATTATCACTTGTTATATTGTCACCAGTTTACTCATTTTCTTGTAGCATTAATCATGATTTAAATGTTTTTATATAATCGATTGATATGTAATAAACCAATTCTTTTTAGAAGAAAAAAGTAGGAAATAAAAATAAGCTTTCAAAAACACAATAAATCAGGCCTTAAGAATCAAATTCTTCAAAATATTAGGTGGGCTTAAGTTTCTGGAAAATTTAGTTTTTTTTGTTTTTTTTAATATGAGGTCTTCAACTTGTTTTTTTTTGTTTTTTTTCAACTGCAAAGCTAATATATAACCATCAATACAATTTTTCAGAATCAAATTCAATCACTAACTCTAAAGACTTTGTTTCTTTAAAATATTATATCTATTTCTCTTTGGAGATGTTCGAAAACATCTTTCTCTTCCAACTTCTGTGTGGTTACGTTCCTCAGGTAAGAAAGGAATTTGGCACGATTTGGAAAAGCAACTTAAATAGTATAGCATCGTTGTTTTAAACGAGAGGTTTCTTTTTATATTTTCATTGAGAAGTATTTTATTTTTATGGATCTATATTAAGCAATATTATAAATAATTTATGATTGGTTTTATTTATGAAGAAATTGTCTTTAAAATATCTTTATGTAACTTTTTTATTAAAAGTGTCACAAATTTTTGTCAGCATGGCTCACCATTGGGAATTGTTATTGATTTTTTAAAATTATTATTAGCACTTGACTCTAATTTCTGTTATTAAATTGAGCAAATTCATTTTAAAATAGATTTGAATTCATTTTACCCCCTAATTATACGCTATTTATCATTTACCTCTTTAAACTTATAAATGTTATACTTATCCCCTCACTTAATTGTACATTTCGACAAAAATATCTTTAAACCTATATAAACAAATATCTACTATATATAGTTTACAAAATATTTTAACTAATTTATAATCTGAATTTCATTTTGTAGTATGTTTTAACTGAAAAGTCAAGTTATTAATTCTTCAATCAAAATTCAGTCTTAGAATCTTTTAAATACATATGAGTAATTATATTTCAGTAATTACTTCAATTTGTGTATGTTCTTTTCCTAAAATAAGTCGATCATATATATTCATTTTTCTTTTATAGAATTTACATTTATTTAAATGTATCGTAATCTATTCTTAAAAAGAGACACATATTTAAATTATAGTTATAAAGTATTTATTCCTTTATATTCAAAACAATAAAACTTCGCTCAAAATGTCGTACTTAATAAGTTCATTTCGTTAAAAACACTAGAACAATTTTTAAAATTTAATGTTCAAGTATTATTAGAGTAAGCTATTAATTTAGTTTATATTTCAAGTTACTTAAGCTACAAATTATTTTCTTAAATTAAAATAGAAATTATTTTATCGTTAATAAAGGATTTTTTTTTGGTTATGGGAATTCAAATTGAATTTATGATGCTAAATGCAAAAAATATATAAATAGAAATTGTAAAATGATAATTTTATCTAATTCTTTAATTGAGGCATAAATGTTGTGTTTGGTAGTTTAGGGAGTAGACTAGACGTAAATATAGTTAAGGGGGTAAATTGTATTTAACCCTTTTTTAAAATAAATGAATATTTTGGTTAATTTTTCAAGAAAAAAACAAAGCTGGAGTGGCAATAATAATATTTGGAGTGCTAATAACAATTCTTCTCATTATTATCATTATATATTATTGATCTTGTTATTAGTATTAGTATAATATAATGATCGACATGTATAAAAAAACATCGTTTATATTTATTTAAGCTTTTGAAGAACAAATATTGTGCATTTATTATTTGCTATCAAGGAAAACCAAAACAAACTTATAATTAGGCTCAATTTTTCCTGTATTATTTTGAGAAAAGATCAAACACTTTCGTGCTTCCAAAATATTGTTAAACGATTTTGGTCATATGAAATCATTACGGCAATCAGAAATTTGTGTGCCAACATCTTCAAAAAAATATATTATATCACCACAATAATATAAAAATTTAATATAATTCTATTAATTAGATAAAAACTTCACATGAAAAGATATTTTTAATTATATTTATCTAACTTGAATTAAAAGACAATTTCTTTTTCACTTTTTCTATATGTTTTCTCTATCCACCATTAAAATACAATTTTCTCAAATGAAGAGGATATTTGGGATTACTTTTACTTGTGGAGAAATTGTAATTGTTGAAAAAGTTGAAAAAAAATCAAGTAGTAAAAGTTGATATTATTTGAAAATAAAAGTGATAATCAGTTAAAAGTTGATAGTAAAAATACGAAGTGTTTGAAAATAATAATGAAAAATAGTCAAAAGTTGGTAATTAACAGTTCAAAAAATTCAATTTACTTACGAAAATACCAAGAAGCACATTCAAAGCCCGTTTGGATGGGCTTTAAAAAAAAGTGCTTCTCGAATGGTGTTTTTTATAGTGGAGCTTTTTTTTAAAGCCAAACAGTTTTGTATTTTATATACAATAATTAAAAGTGCTTTACAAGGTGCTTTTATTTGAAGCTACTTTGGGGTAGCTTCTAAAAAAAGCTATTTTTGACTTTTTTTTCTAGCTTCTGTTTTTTTTCAAAAGCCCATCCAAACGCAATTTTTTTTCTTCAAAGTATTTTTTTTCAAAAAATAAGTACTTCTTTTTGACAAAAAAATCATCCAAACGGGCTCTTAAACTGATAAAAATAGCTTTCTCCCAATTTCTATTTTTTTTTCAATTTAATTTAAGTAAAAATTGTGTAACCAACACTCAAAATAATTTTTTTAAAACTAAAAATAGAAAAATACTTTTTTTTAAATAATCGCAAACTTCCCTGAAATCAAATACACCTTCCAAATTCACAAAAAAAAAAAAAAAAAAATCAAAGTTTATAGTTTCAAAAAACAATCATTTAGGATGGATACAATATAGCATTTTTCAAGACATTTATTTATTATTTTTTTTAAACAAAGTAAATATATAGTGTTAAATTAGACGCAACCAAGAAGCAAACAGACAACAAACCATTGGTCTTTGGGCCACGCCCCCACCTCGGTCCAAACAACAACCGATTGGTCACTTACCTCCCCCGTGACGTCATTTACCTTGTAGACAGTCGAGGACAATTCTGTTCATTATTCCCACGCTCTTCTTTGCCGCGTTCGTGGGATTTCATGTGCTTTTACGATGGGAATGTGTTGCACGCGCCACGTTTTCGTGCGGCATTTGCGTCTGATTTATTGATCTCGGAGTCCAAAGCGATGGGGTTCATTTGTTCCGTGGGGTAGGGGTGCATGGTTAGTTGTGAAGTTCTTGGATTTATTGGTTCCCATCTAAAAACATTTTTAGATTTTATTATAATAATAATAATTTTTTATTTTTATTTTTATTATTATTATTTTTTAAAAATCGATGTGCTAGGGCAGAAGTGAAAATGAGTGGTGAAAATCATGGATTAATGGGGCCTCGAGAATTGTGTTTTTTTTTTCTTTATTGTTCTGAAATGATTTTTTTTTTAAATAAAATTTTGAAGAAAGTACTTGAATAGGGGGTGGAAATTTGGAGTTTAATATCTGAAATAAGAACGAGTTCAGAGTTCAATCTTCAAGCAAGAATTTCAGGTTGTTTGGCCCAAAATATGCATCTTCCTTTTTTTAAATATTTAAATTGGCTAATTTTTTTATTTAGTCATGCCATCGATAATTTTGTGGGATTTGATAACACCCACATGTTTTGAAATTAAAGCTAAGGTTTCTGCAAATAATACCCGTATAGCTAAAATGTGGGTTTGTTAGCATGAGTACTCAAGTGCCCAATTTCATCTTCATGTATTGAGGATAAAGGCAAGTAAGGACAAAGATAGTACCTAGCCACAAATAAATAAGAAAGATAGTTGGAGAACTATCTCTACAAAAGGTGTTGGGGATTTTTGAATGCTAACAAAAAAAAAAAAACAAGAATGTAAAAATTTTATTAAAAAATGAAAAATTGAAAAGTGTAAAATATAAACAAGATATATTGCAGAAAGTAGAAGATTTTACTAGATGTTTTACTTCATAATTACTTGATACAAAATAAAGGTTTTACTTCATACTTACTCGATACAAAATAAATGCTAAAGTACCCTTTTTATAGGCAAAATTTCACCTAATCATCTACTCTCGTTAAGTTTCATTTCTCCACCTAACATTAACTTTCATTCATGATCCACTACTTCATCTAATATTTATTCTTATTCAAGTTCCAAGTAAGTGGGTAACTTGAAAGGTCTCTTTCAGGATGTGTAAAGTCATAATCCCAAAGATCATATTTATTATCGACTTTTCAACTACTTGTCTAGAAAAATTACAAAGTGTTTTTCCAACACCCCCTCTCAATTTGTAGTTTTCAAATACTTTTTGAACTTTTCAAACTTCTTCATTTTTCACAGTTTTTGTTAGAAAATCTGCAACTTGATCATTAGTGTTAATGAACTTCAAGTGAATTTCTTCTATGTTCACAAGATCACAAATGAAATGATGTCGGAGTTCGATGTACTTCGACCTTGCATGAAAAACAGAATATTTAGTCATTAGCAATAATTGACATGCTGTCACAAAAGATAATTGTTGGCTTATCTTGTCCTTCTTGCAAGTTTGAGAGCAGTCTTCTTATCCAAATCGCTTCATAAGCTGTGTCTGCGGTTGCAACATATTCAACTTCACTTGAGGATAAGGCAACCATTTTTTGCTTTTTAAAACTCCGAGAAATCACCTTGGAACTAAAACAGAAAATAGAGCCAGAAGTCCTTTTTCTAACATCTAATGAACTTGCCCAATCACTGTTTATAAAGCCAATCAAGTTGTTGTTTTCTTCTTTTTCATATTTGATCCCCAACTTTTTAGTACCTAGAAGGTACTTTAGAATTCCTTTTGCTGCTGCAAAATGAAGCTTGTTTGGCTCACTCATGAACTGAGTAACATAGCTCACAGAATGAACTTTATTTGGTCTTGTATTTGTGAGATAAATTAGAGAACCAACAAGACTTCTAAATAATATTGGATCAACTTTCTCAGCACCATTTTCTTGTTGCAATTTTTCATTTAATGCCAAAGGTGTTACAATTGGTTTGCAATTCTCAATATAAATTTTTTTTAGCATATCACAAATATATTTTTCTTGAGAGATGAAAATCTCCCCTTGGACTGTTTTACTTGAATTCCAAGAAAGTATCTCATAAGCTCGAAATCTGTCATCTCAAATTCTTGCATCATTTTCTGTTTAAATTCTTCCAACATTTTCATTAGTGCCCAAATAAATACGATCATCGCCATATAAGCATACAATCAAGAAATCTTTTGCACCTTCCTTCTTTACATAAGGCAAATGTTCACGTGGGTTTCTTTGAAAACCATTCTTGCAAAAGTATCCATTGATCTTGCTGTTCCAAGCTCATGGTGCTTGTTTTAACCTGTATAGGGCCGTTTTCAATTGGTGCACCTTATCTTCTTTTTCTTAAATTTCATATCCTTGAGGTTGTTGCATACAGAGCTCTTCCACGAGTTCACCATTGAGGAATGCGGACTTTATATTCAATTGGTAGACATTCAATTCTAATTGTGGTCTAAGTGCTAGGATGGTGCATATCGTCTCCATTCTTGCCACGAGTGCGAATGTCTTGTTGAAGTCAATTCCAAGCTATTGAGAATAGTCCTTTACTACCAATCTTGCTTTGTGTTTTTGGATTAAGCCATCTTTATTGAGCTTGGTTTGGAACACCTGTTTCAAACCGATTACTTCTTTTCCTTGTGGCATATCAACAAGCTCCCAAGTTTTGTTCTTCTCAATGGTTCAATCTCTTTATTCATTGCTTTCTTCCAAACTTTCTCTTTTACAGTTTCCTCAAAATTCTGAGGTTCACAACCAAAGAAGGCAACATTACAATTTTTATAAGTTTCATGTAAAGACCATACATTCCTTATGGGTGACTCAGAGTCCGAGCCTTTGTGATTTGATGAACTTGTACCAGGTGTTTTCTCTGGAATTTTCAATGTATTTGTAGCTGAAGTTTGTTGAGGTAGCTGACTTTGAGAAGTGATGGCTCCAAAAATTCATTGAATGATAAACTTGATGTGGAATTCTCCTCCCAACTCTGAGCTACTTCCTCATCAAAGATCACATCTTTTGAGACAATTAATTTGTCAGCCTTAGGATTATAAAGTCTGCAACCCTTTGATTGATCATTATATCCAAGAAAATTGTTTTTTTCCTCCTTTTTCATCATATTTATCTCTATTTGTAATGCAAATATGTGAATATGCAGTACAATCGAAGACTTTTAAATGATCAACAACAAATTTTTTGTCATACCATGCTTGAAATGAGTTTTTTCGGATACCCTTTTAGTAGGAGAACGATTGAGGATGTAGATGGTCGTATGAACATATTCTACCCAAAATTGATTTGGAAATTCTTTACCTTTAAGCATGCTTCTCGCCATTACTACGATGGCTCTATTCTTCTTATTGGCCACTCCATTTTGTTGTTGGCTTCTTTAGATTATGAGTTGTCTTTGAATGCCACTTTTGCTTGCAATATTCTATAAACGGAGTGTATAAAAACTCTCCTCCCCGATCAGTCCGCAAGCACTTGATAATGCATCCGCTTTGTTTTTCAACAAGTGCTTTAAATTAGAGAAAAAGAGAAAATACTTTAGATTTTTCATGCAAAAGGCACAGCCACATCTTATTGTAAAATCATCAACAAAAAGAAAAAAGTATCTTTTGTTACCAAGTGATGGAGTCCTTGTAGGACCACAAATGTCGGCATGTACCAATTCAAGAAGAGTCTTGGCTCTCCAAAAGATTTTAGGGAATGTTAGTCTATGCATCTTGCCATAAATGCATCCTTCACAAACTCGATATTTTCTTTCAATGGAAGGAAAACCAACGACCATATTCTTCATTTTGAGTAATTGCAGCCCCTTGTTGTGCAAGTGACCATATCTCAAGTGCCATAGTTGAAATAGATCAACCACTTCACTTTTTTACGCCATTTTTTCTTGGGTGGAAAAACTTTGTTTGGAGTCATTTGGATTGCAGCAACTTAAGTATTATTTTTCTTATCAAAATTTGCATTTTTATCATCAAAATGCACCGAGTATCCTTTTTGCAAGAGTTGTCCAACACTTAACAAGTTTTGAATTAGATTTGGAACATAAAGGATATTTCTAATGAACTTTTGGTTACCTCCCTTTGTATAGTTGCAACAACACCTTTTCTTTTTGCATCTTAAGTATTTCCATCGGATATTTCTAATGAACTTTTGGTTACCTCCCTTTGTATAGTTGCAACGACACCCTTTCCATTTGCATCTTAAATATTTCCATCTCCAAGTTTTATGTGATAAATGTGGATTGTGTCCAACTCTACGAACATCTGTTGGTTTCCCGTCATGTGATTGCTGCAACCACTATCAACATACCACACATTTTCATATTCTTTTTCTTCATTCATGCAAGAAAATACTTGGTCACCTTCATTTGTTGAGAAATTGGCTTCCTCATTATCTTCTTTTCTTTTCTTTTGGACAACGATTAGAGGAGTGATCGGCATTCTTGTAAGTTTTGCATCTAAAGTAGCAATCCTTCATTTCGTGGTTTGTTTTCTTGCAAATACGGCATTTTGAATTCAAATTGCAGTATTGTTTTCATCTTTTGTATTTCTGGCCTTGTCCTTTTCCTTTTTTGGTTGTGGAGGCCCTCTCTTTCTCCTTGCTGCCATTTGAAATTTTTCTTGTTTGAACTATAAAGTTTGGACTGAAATGCTTGCTCCATGGGTTGATTTGATGGCCTATTCAATCTTTCCTCATGAAATCGAAGAGAGCTCATTAGTTCGAGAAAATTATAGGTTAAAAGATTTTTAGACTTTTCAATCGCAGCAACAACATGATCAAACTTTGTCGGCAAACTTCACAAATCTTTTTGCACAATTCTCTCTTCAATTACATCACCAAGGCTTTGAATTTGATTCACAATTTAAGAAACTTTATATAGAGAAATGTGCATACTCACTTTCTTTCACTGCCAAGTTATTGAAATCTCTCCAAAGGGGTTGGAGTTTCAAGGGAATAACTTTTTCATTTCCTTGAAAACCTTATTTTAGAATATTCCATGCATCCTTGGCCTTTTTTACACTAAATATTCTTGGAAATATTGCCTTGCTCACGCCTTGTTGTATATATCTCAAGGCACTTGCATCTTTTCGAGTATTCTCCTTATATTGTGTTTGCTGCTCGAACCATTCGTCATTTGAGGCCATTTTTAAGATGAAAATAAGGGTGACAAAGTTCCAGAGAACGTAACTACAATTTTTGGCTCTAGGTGCCAAATTTGTTAGGGATTTTTGAATGCTAACAAAAAATAAGAATGTAGAGGTGAAAAGTGTAAAACGTAAACAAGATATACTGCAAAAAATAGAAGTTTTTACTAGAGGTTTTACTTGATACTTGCTTGATACAAAACAAATGCTAGAGCACCCTTTTTATAGGCACATTTCACCTAATCATTTACTCTTATTGAGTTCCATTTCTCCACCTAAGTTTACTTTCATTCATGAACCACTACTTCAACTAATATTTATTCTCATTCAAGTTCCAAGTAAGTGGGTAACTTGAAAGGTCTCCTAGGGGATGTGCAAGGTCATAATCCCAAAAGTCACATTTATTATAGACTCTTCAACTACTTGTTTAGGAAAATTACAAAGTTTTTTTTCCAACAAAAGGAACACCAAGGCCTAGGAGGAAAACATTTTACACTCACCCAACATAAATTTTTTAAAGAATTTTTCACTTCTTTAATCTCAGTATCAAGAAATCCACACTTCTTTGATTTTTAAGTTAAAATGAACAAAAATTAGTTTAGCTCATAGAGATAGAAAACCGTTCTATAGAAGTCATAGCCATACCCACTCCGCTCAAGATGGACTATCAATGTGTCCATCTCCAGAACGTTGCTAGGTCATAGTCATACCTCATTTTGTCAATGTATGTTATCAATGTGATTTAGTGGTATCCTACATTTTCATGTCGGGCATTACGCATGGATGGATAGTAATCATAGTTTACTTTGTTCATTTCGAATATGAGTGGACCATCAATGCAATCTATTACCAGTTGCTTCATTCATTGTATCTTAAGTGTTGTAAAGTCGTAGCCATTAGTTTGTTCAATTCAAGCAATATACATCTCTAATTGGATTTAACTATCAATGTAACTTAGCCAAAGCTAGATAGGTTCTAACCATCGTTTGTTTTATTCGAGCATTCCATCTCGAATTGGGATAAACTATCAATGCGGCTTACCTACATTTGTTTCATTCATTGTACACTTCCTAATCTATTGATTCCGAATTCTAAAGTCCTATATTAAATTGTAGGCAGTCAGAACCTAAGAGGGGGAGTTAGCCCACTTCGATTTAATCGTTTGATTAGAAATCAATAAAAGACGCATTTTACATTTTATTTCTATTTTTCATTTTGATTATACATTGCTTGTACACCATTATACACTGGCACACCTGCCCCTACACAAACTGTTATATCGTAGTTGTTACTTTTACCTTTTTGGTTTTAGTGGCTGTGTCACGACCTGAAAAAATACCCTTTTATTTTATTAAAATATGTTGGATTGAAACGCGCAACGGTAATATTTTCATAGTTGTATAAATAATATTTTCACATAAAATTTGTACAAAATACAAAAGTTACAATTTTCAAAAGAAATACAAAAGCAACTTTATTGTGTAAAAGGCCTCCAAACGCTTCCACTGCGCCACTCTGATCTGCTATCTCATTTTTGTCTAAAAATATTCACGTAAAGAAGAATCAACGCGGCGGTTGAGTAGAAATATCATTCAACCCCATAAGGTGAGTGTGTGCTATAATAGGTGCACGTAGACACATAATTTCACATAATACTACAATGGAAATAAAAGCATAAAATATTTAAGACTTATAAGATACTTAAATTCCTATTCTACTCATGAAGTTAAACAATACTCCTACCTTTCAAAGGGGTACCTTCTTCTTTATAAGTATAAAGTGTAGAGTGTATATATGGATATATAGAAAGGTTAATATGTATATATATAGGTTTAGAAGAGGGGTAATAATATATATATGTATATAGGAAGGTATACTAAGGATATTGTGTGATATATATATTGAAAGTGCAAGATTTTGTGGGTGTGGGTCTTATAGGCGGGATTTTGTGTTGTGTGTGTGATGAAAATGAAGATCATGCCCCCGTTTATAGAGTTTAGGGCAAGAAATACAATTATTATATAATAAGGTCTTTATCCATAACTAATGCATTTGATCTTATCTACATTTCATGCTTATCCAATTATCATGCTTATCCAATTATCATCCAAATCTTCTACAATCTTATAATATTTAATAACATTTATTATTATGAAAATAACATTTATTAGCTAGATTTTTCTAAAATATTCCAAACCTAATATCTATATATATATATATATATATGAATTTTCGAAATTATATATATGTATAATTGAAAATTGTGTATTTTATGATTAATAAAGAAAGAAAAGAAAGAAAAATAATTCTAATTGTTATAACTATGCATTAATAAATAAGCATAGGCATGTATCGTCAAGTTTTTAAAGAAAATTTCACGTAATACAAGTAGTATAATAATCATATAATCATAAGAAAATCAGGTCCTTACATCCTCCCCCACTTAAAAAAATTTCGTCCTCGAAATTCAATTTTGTTTAGTAAAATAGTTGAGGGTATTTTTCCAAAAATATGATTTCACAGTAGATTTTAGAACCCAAAATGTATTTCAATCAAATACGAAATCCAATAAATACACTGGAAGTTTTTAGCAAAAGTCACACATACCAATACCATCTGCCAGGCGTCGGGACTCTAGAGGTGGCTCCTGTGGGCTCAAGAGGCGACTCTCGCACACGTAGCACTTTGCCCCGCAGGCTCTTAACATTCAAGAGATAGTACTTGGCCTCATGGGCTCAAGACTTTCAAGACATATAGTACTTGGCCTCGTGGGCTCAAGACTTTCAATACATAGCACTTGGCCTCGTGGGCTCAAGATGTAACATTTGCTCTGCGGGCTCAAGCGGTGGCTCCCATATGTGTAGCACTTTGCCCCACAGAGCACTTAGCTCCCGGTATTCCGGCTGGCAAGCGGCTCTGATACCATTTGTCACGACCCGAAAAAATACCCTTTTAGTTTATTAAAATATGTTGGATTGAAACGCGCAATGGTAATATTTTCATAGTTGTATAAATAATTATTTTCACATAAAATTTGTACAAAATACAAAAGTTACAATTTTCAAAAGAAATACAAAAGCAACTTTATTGTGTAAAAGGCCTCCAAACGCTTCCACTGCGCCACTCTGATCTGCTATCTCATTTTTGTCTAAAAATATTCACGTAAAGAAGAATCAACGCGGCGGTTGAGTAGAAATATCATTCAACCCCATAAGGTGAGTGTGTGCTATAATAGGTGCACGTAGACACATAATTTCACATAATACTACAATGAAAATAAAAGCATAAAATATTTAAGACTTATAAGATACTTAAATTCCTATTCTACTCATGAAGTTAAACAATACTCCTACCTTTCAAAGGGGTACCTTCTTCTTTATAAGTATAAAGTGTAGAGTGTATATATGGATATATAGAAAGGTTAATATGTATATATATAGGTTTAGAAGAGGGGTAATAATATATATATGTATATAGGAAGGTATACTAATGATATTGTGTGATATATATATTGAAAGTGCAAGATTTTGTGGGTGTGGGTCTTATAGGTGGGATTTTGTGTTGTGTGAGTGATGAAAATGAAGATCATGCCCCCTTTTATAGAGTTTAGGGCAAGAAATACAATTATTATGTAATAAGGTCTTTATCCATAACTAATGCATTTGATCTTATCTACATTTCATGCTTATCCAATTATCATGCTTATCCAATTTTCATGCTTATCCAATTATCATCCAAATCTTCTCCAATCTTATAACATTTAAGAACATTTATTATTATGAAAATGACATTTATTAGCTAGATTTTTCTAAAATATTCCAAACCTAATATCTATCTATATATATATATATATATGAATTTTCGAAATTATATATATGTATAATTGAAAATTGTGTATTTTATGATTAATAAAGAAAGAAAAGAAAGAAAAATAATTCCAATTGTTATAATTATGCATTAATAAATCAGCATAGGCATGTATCGTCAAGTTTTTAAAGAAAATTTCACGTAATACAAGTAGTATAATAATCATATAATCATCAAATAATAATATATTTAAAATATAAGAAAATCAGGTCCTTACAGGCTGCATGCAAATTTTGAGCAAACACAAGCTATGTTTGGTGTTGTTTTGGATATTTTCGAAGAATATATTTTAGTAGGGGGTTGGAAGAATGTATAGAAAATAAAAATATATTTGATTTTATTTTAGAGGAAACTAAAGTTACGGTATATGTCTTTTCATAGAAGTTTTTGTTTGATTAATTATGTTACATCAAAATCTCATATTATTATATATTATAATTATAATAGTACAATAATTAAAAATATATTTTTATATTAAAATAATAACTGATAGATGTAAATTATAAATATATTTGATGGATATGATGATTTTACATGATTATAATTTCTTAATAATATTTTGAAAAAAATAAGGATTTTGATGAATGTTTGATATTATTTTAGGAGTCAAAAACTTTTCCTCAAAACAATACCAAACAAAGCCTTAAGCTCTGTGCTTTCTAAATCAAATTTTATTTTAGAGTTTATTTCCAAGTTAATGTGAAAAATGCTTTGTGAGCTTTGTGGAAACTGAAACATAATTTGTGTTAAAGCTTTAACTCTCGTTCATTGTGCTAAAAGTTATTTAATCCATTGAAGGATTGAAACTACGGGCGATCTAAAAGTAACATAGATATTTAACACAATGAACAAAACGATTTATAGTGGTTAGATCGAAACTTAATCCACTATCTAAGTGTATCTCAACTTAGGATTTAAAACCTGCAAAATATTATTATCATTAGAATCAGAACAATGCAGCAGAAGCTGATAACAAAGGAACGGTACAGGTTTAAAAAAGATACAACTTCCAAACCTAGAAAAATACAAAAAATAGGAGTGAGAAGAGTTATCTTGTCTATCACCAGGACTCACGTTGGACCACCGGTACTACCAATGTAACGACCCGATAAATTCATTCTCTAAATTAGGCATTATGAATTATGTGATAATTATTATGTAAATTTATGTGATTAAATGTGTAATTGCTCTACATGCATTTTATAAAATGTGAGTATTTCTTCATTTGTTTTCTTAAGCACTTAAAAATGCAAAATATTTGATATAAAATATTTGAATTCCTGAAATTTTATTTATTATTATTTTTGAATTTTATTATTAGTTAAATTATTATTTTAAGATTACTTTATAACTTAGACCTTAAAGTATTAATTTTGAATTGTGATTATTATTTTTTGGAAAATTTATTTACTAATTATTCTTTTCCAAAAATAATTCCAAAAATAATATAATTATTTATTGTATTAGTGTGATATATATTTACATTTACATCCACACACACACACACACACACACACACACACACATATTTATACACACACACACATATATCTATATATTTATAAACACACACACACACACAAACGTACATATCTATGTATAGATATATTGTTTTTCATATACAACACACACACACACACACACACACACACATATATATAGATACTAGGTAATTTTTGTAGTGATGTGTATATATAGATAACCATATAGAATTGAATGGTATATATATTTATATTATTATTGTTATATTAGATATTTCTTTTTTACTCCTCTATAAATAAGACCACAACCCCAACCCCATTTTCATCCCACAAATTCCGCCTAAAAACACACCCCCACACTCACCTTATTCTAAATACACAAAACACTCTATATTTATAAAATATCTCATACCCATATATATATATATATATATAAACCTTTCTTTTTACCTACATATATACCTGTTAGCCCTCTATATACCCTCTTTTTTTTTCCCTAAAAACATTTGAAAGTATAGAATTATTACCTTTCTCATAAGTAGTTTAGGCAACATAATCTTAAATTATTTTCATAAAAAAGGCTTTAACTTGGGTCTACCAAATAATGGTAAAATACCAAGGAATTTTCCATGTTCACATTTTTAAGATTTTATGCCTCAAATTAATTGTTGTATATGTTAATATCATGATAATTATTTTCATGCTATTATGCTTTCATAAAGGTACATGCATGAATATGATATGTTTATTTATGCTTTAATGAAGCTCTTTAAGATCTATGTGTTATGAGAAATTATTTCTAACTTATGTGTTGGGCCCGAAATATTTTGGAATGGACGTGGTTGAGTTCTACCGGGACATTCTATTGGAGATACTAGTATTAAGTGTTCCAACCCTCCATCTCCTAATCCCTCCTCATATGGACGGAGTGTTCCATGTGAGAGTGGGTCGTAGGCTTCGGCATACACCCGGGTTATGACCATTGATGTGACTCGATTGGAATTAGTGGAATCGCGGAGTGACTTGATTGTATTGTTTTGATCGTGGTGGGAGTTATAAGGAATTACATCACTATATGTTATGAACATGGAGTATTATGTGATTTTAAGTGTTTATGTGAAACTTTCACACACCTGCACCTTATGTGATTGAGTAATAATTCTACTCAACGTGTTTGTTGACCGTGTTTTGCATGCCTAATTTAGATCAACCTGAAATGCATCATCAGGAGAGCAGAACTGAGGATCACTATAGAGCTTTTACTTAGACTTGATAGGTGTTAATTTGAAAATCGTTGTATTTTGTACAAATTTTATGTGAAAATTATTATTTATTTTTAATAAAATATAAAGGAATTTCGAGGACAAATTATTACTTAGACTTGATAATTATTACTTAGACTTGATAGAACTGAGGAGCACTATGGAGCTTTTACTCAGACTTGATAGTTTATTATTCAATTCTCACTTAATACTTTTAATAGAAAATTACACACCCACATTTTCAATAGGAATACACAATGAACGAGAGTCAAAGCTTTAACACAAATTGCTTGATGCTCAAATCGTTGCCTTCATCTTGCATCTTTGTCCTATTCAAAGGAATGATGTACTTCTTCTAATTAAGTCAAGAGTTTGACTTTCTTTGATGAACCAAGATTGTTATCCCTAATACAAGGTAAGAATCCATTAGCAAAGAACTTGATTTGCTGTATAATAAAATTAGGAAAGAGTCGTCGCTACAAATTTTCAAGGAAATCATGTGATAAAATTCATGCAAATTAGGAGATCCATAATCTTTTCATCATCAAAATTATGGCAACAATCTCCCCCTTTTGATGATGACAAACCATGAACACAAACTCCTCCTACCTTTGTGCTTACGCCTCTTGATTTAGAGAAAACCTGCTAAGTATCCAATCTTTCAAAAAAGATATCATTATATTTGGCCAACTCCTCCTAACTCAAAGAAATGTTGCTCATTTTGTTTAAAAAAAAAATCATAACGAATTGCCATAACATAATATCAAAAAGCTACATCTGGTGCTAAAAAGGGAACATGCCAAATATTAGTCATCAATCTAATATTATCAACATAAAATATGAACAAACATTTATTAGCATTTCAAAGCAAAACAAGAGCACATAACTCAAAAATACGATAAAAATAAACCAAAGCAGTGGTGCGTTGCATGCAATCTCTTCTCCCCCTTATCATCAAAAAGCTTACTTTGTGTGGAGAGAGAGTGCTTGATATACCTTATCCATTTGGTATCTCAAAATAATCGTCACATAGTTGACTTACATTGAGCAGGCTATGTTTCAACCCTTCTACCAACCATACCTGCCATATGACAAAAGCACCTACCAACTAGAATTCATCTCTTTGTTCCAGATTATTTTCGTTGGGGATTTTTAAAAAGTCAGATTCTTATAGGTACCCAATAACTTATGGGTCTGAATAGTTAGTGATAGAGATTTTGGTACGCAGGCCTTCTTGATACTTAACTTCCTTTAATAAGAGTGATATTGAAGGTGTCCCGTTCTGCCAAATGATTAGCATCTTCTTTTAGTATAGAAATAACTTTCTTTAAATGTTTTTCCTTTAAGAGCATTTTTGAAGTTAAGAATGGTTTGTTCCATTTTTGTGTTTTCACTAGCAAGCTGTTCATTTTTCTTAAGAAATAATTTTTCATTTTTCAAAACATCACATTGAGTGGTGAATATATGAACCAGTTCTTCCTTTTCTTTTGTAATGCGTAATATGCTTTTCTCAATAGTATTGTTTCTCGAAATAAGCTCTTCAATCCTTTTTTGACAAGTTTTTAAAAGTTCTTTTGTTTCAAGATCGTCATCATCACTAGGTGATGGTCATGGATCTAGGCTTCTTGTTTGTTTTGAAAGGCTTTGGTAGTGGGCAATCTGGTCGAATGTGATTTGGGTCTCCACATTCATAGCACTCGATAGGATTCGTTCTCGGAGGATTAGAGTAGTTTCTTTGTTGATTTCCTTTATTTTTCTTTCAAAACCTTCGTTTGGAGAAAATTTGCCTCAATCTTTTTTTGTTCATGAGAGCAAGTTCCTCATTTTCTTGTTTTCGTTAGTATCATCGGTACTTCCATTGGAATTTTTTTAGCAGTGAGAGCGATGAATTTTTTCTTTTCTAGAATTTCTTGTTTAGACAGCCGCGTTAGTTCATGGGCGGTAAAAGATCTGATGAGTTGAGCCATGGACATGGCATTAAATCTTTAGCCTCATGGATTGTTGTGACCTTTGAAACTCACTCCTTTGGGAGAGGCCAAAGTACTTTTCGCACTTGCTCTTCTTCAGAGATAGTTTTTTCAAGGGAACACATTTGATATGGAGATTTTTTTTCTAGGCAACACATTTGATTTGTCATCTCCATGAATCTAGTATACATTTGGCTAATGCTTTCATTAGTTTCCATTTGGAACATTTCGTACTGATGAGTGAGGGTAGCCACTCATTCTTGTCTAACTTGAGAAGAGCCCTCATAAGTGACTTGCAACATATCCCACGTGCTTTTTGCGGAGTCACATGTACTTACTCAATTTTATTCCTCCATTCTAAGGGCAAAAGATAAGATGTATTCAGCTTTTGCGTTCATGGAGAGGAGTTTCTCATCTTTAGAAGTTAGTTCCTCCTAAGTCTTAGGCACCTTCTTGGCTCCTTCTCCTTTCATAGGAATGATTGGCCCCTTGATAAGTGTATGTCATAGGCTGAAATTGATTAATTTGAAGTACTTTTGAATTCGATTTTTCCATGTGGCGTACACATTAACACTACACACAAACATAGGATCTTTAACTCGGGTTAGTTAAACCACAAAAGAAATAAAGTACGATCTCTGAAGCCACTTGTTAGACTCAGAGGGGGTGAATTACTCTTTTTCTTAAATAACTTAGATGTATGTGTACACTACAAGAAAACACGTGAAATCTGGAGGAAAAATCCAGTGGAAACGTGTCTGCCGGAAAAAACCTTGCCGGAAAGCCATTTTTCGCAGGATTTCTGCCGGAGTTCTGTCGGTCTAGCGAAAATTTCCACCGAAATTCTGCTGGAGATCACCCCGGCAGAACTACGGGGGAATGTTCAGACGGAATGACTTTCCTGTAGGAATTCGATGGAAAATTCCACCGGACAGGCCCTCTGGTGGAACTCCGGTGGAAATTTCCGCCAGATCGCCTATGCCCCGCCGTCGTTGCCACCTTTGCCCCGGCCCCCACGCGTGAAATCCGGTGGAAATGTGTTTGTTGGAAAAAACCGCACTGGAATGCCATTTTTCGTCAGATTTTCACTGGAGATCACTCCGGCTGAACTCCATGAGAATGTTCAACCGGAATGACTGTCCAACGGAAAATTCTGCCAGACAGGATCGTCAAAACTCCGACAGATTTTCTTTTTCGCCGAATTTTTCAATTGAAAAGCATGCGTGTTTTCCCGTAGTGGTAGATTTGATGTAGACTTAGAAATCTGCCTTGTTCTATTAATCATGTGATTTGTATATTTAACTCTAACGGCTACTTCATAATTCAGTGTTTTCCTAAGGGCTTCATTCTTTTCTAAGAAATTCCCTTTAGCTCTTAAAAGAAAAGTTTGGACTCTTGACAAATCTTCGTCTAGATTGATATACAATGGCTCCTTTCCTTCTAAGAGCGCATGACAAGGTCTTTAAATACAAAGAAGTCTGAAGAAGAAAACCAACATTTTATGAGATCAAACTATAATCATTGAGAACTCACATTCAAAATGTTGTTTAGTGAGAACTGAGTCAGTATCTATTGTGGGGTGTACGTTGTTTATCAAGTGTTGGTAGTACCAATTGTGCAACCTACCTGTTTTAGTGTTTAGTTCCAAATTAATGCGAAAAAGCCCTAAAAAATAAAGTCAATCCCTTCTTGTGAGGATATGACCATCATTTTCTTCTTAGTATCCTTCTCCCTAGCAAAATCATACTGCCTTTCTAACCTCTTATTCTACAACTAGTAGTCAAAGCATATTAGGTTCATTTTCACAAGTTGATTATATTTAACTTTTTTGTTTAATAGTATTTATGATCATCAAGTCCCAAGTTATACTTGGTTATAGGTTATTGTGGATGATCTATGTTAGTAACTCCTCATATATGTGAATTGAAGTTTAATTTTCCTTGTCATTGGATTTCGTGGAGATAAGAAAAATGTATGATCGATTCTTGAAAATAATGAATTTTTTCTATGGATCAGTTTGAGAGGGAGAAATAATTGTTGCTACATTGGTTGAATTGGTCTTGGTATAACTCATGATAAATTTGCCAAAAAAAAAAAAAAAAAGAGAGTGGATCATATCTTATCGAGAAAATGTGAGATATTTTGGGTGAACTTTTCATAATAAATTGCTTTAATTGAAAATAAATTAGTGGGTGAGCCATATACCGCTGGAAAACTATATCGCTATAGCTTTCAACAACATCAAAAAAAACAGGTTTCTTAACATTCTTTCTTCTATGGATAGAGTTATGCCTAGAATACTGAGAAGTGACAGTTCTGCATTTTGTTTGAAAATGTGATATTTTTTGGGTGAAATTCTCACAATAAGCTGCTTCATTCGGGAATGAACTAGCCAGCGAGCCGTATACCATTGAAAGTTATAAATTTTGAGTCTCAACAAAAAAAAAACATATTAAAAAAAAGTTTATTTTTCTATATAGAGTCATATCTTATATATTAGGATTGACAATTCAGAGTGTTATTCAAAAATGTGACAAATTTGGGGTGAAATTATCATAATAAACAAAATTCTTATTGGGAATGAGCTAGACAGTTAGCCATATACTACTAGAAAGCTATGAATATCCACTTTCCGAAAATGATGCTCAAAAAATGTTTTCAACAAGAGTTATACTCAAAATACTGAAAAGTGGTAGTTCAGGATTTTGTTTGAAATGTAATAGGTTTCCTGTGAAATTTTTATAGTAAGCTGATTCAATCGGAAATGAATTAGAACCACAAACCAGAGGGAAGCTACGTATGTCAAGTTTTCAACTGAAAAAAGATCTCAAACATGATTTTTCTATAAAGACTTACGTTGAAAATATTGAAGAGTGGCAATTTAATATATCTATCGCTATTGATTTCATAAATGTGAATTTTTTTTTGTAATAATACTGCATATGTGAGCAATAGTATTGCATATGAAAAAAAATAATTTCACATATATGAGAAGTAATATTGCATACGTTAAAAATAAAGCTGCATATTTGAGAAATAATACGGTATCAATGATAATAATAATACTAGATATTGAAAAAATAATATTGCATCAACCATGAAATTAATATATTATACATGTGATATATAAATAATATTGAATCTATGAATAATACCGTGTATGTGAGAAATAGTACTGCACTTGTAAGACATAATACTATATTATATTTGTTAAGAAATGAAACTACGTATGTGAGAAACAATATTGCTAGGGGTGGGCGCAGGTCGGGTTTTTATCGGGTTCAAGTATCCAAAAATTCAGGTACCTGACATAATTATCCGAATTGAATCCGAAATTTTTTCAGGAACCCGATCTGGTACTTGAAACCCATTTTTTTTTCAGTGAATATGTTTTTATATAGAAACTATGGAAGAAAAGTAAGTAGTACCAATTTGGTACTATTAATTTAAATGAAATAACAAATTCATGGCATATTGTAGAACAATTTTAGAAATATTAATTGTATGTCGTATTTAGAAAAAAAAAATGAAATAGTAGTGACTAAATAACACCTCTACGTTTAATTGATAGCATTTTATCTTAATTAGACAATTAAATACTTTAGCTGCACATAAGTTTATATAATATTCATGACTAGATAAAACAATATGGTGTTATTGAATATCTCAATTATTTAGACAAAATCAAAATAAAATGTTTTCATCATTCTACACAATGCATATATGTATATGTACTCCATTAATTTAATAAAATTTAATTAAATTGTATCAGTTAGGTCGGGTAACCGACTCGAAAATTTCCACAAGTTCGGGTGCCCGACCTGATTGGGTTGGGTATCGGGTAACCCACCCGAACACCCACCCCTAAATACTGCATACGTGAGATAATATTGTTTATGTTAGAGATCATAAAACATCTAATAGATATCGCACCATAATACCGTATATGTGAGAATATTGTATAAGTTAGAGATTTGTTTGGACCTAAAAAATAAATTTTTGTATCAATTCAAAAGGGGTCAAATTTGGTCATGACGAAAAGAAAATAAGGGAGCTCAAGTCACTCCGACACGAAACAAGGCCGGTCTATGTTAAGAAATAACAAATAACTAAAAATATGTATTGCTATAATTAAACATGCCAAAAACAAAGGCCATGTAAGTTTGAATAATTCTAACTTTAGATAGAATGGCATAATTGTCATGGCAAGAATTAAGGAGGATCATCCATTTCGAATCGTCAAACTTAACAAATCATCGAACTCCAAGAATAAAGGGAAGGTGGTTGCAGTCTCAAGCCTATAAAAGGGAATCAGATTCAGCAAATACAGAATCATCAATGATCAATTCCAATTAACAACAATTATACTTCAATCAAGATGTCTACATTTCTTTGATTCTCTTGCTCAAATGAACCAAGATTAGCGTAGTTCATAGGTAGAAAACCGTTATGCAAGTGTTCATAGCCATGCCCATTTGGTTTGAGATGATGTTATCAATGCATCCACTTCGTAATGTCATGAAATCGTAGCCATCACTTGCACGAGTTCACAATAAGAAAAGTGTTTGTACCATAGCTACTATTTTTAGCTACTGATCTATTTAGCCACGGATTTTCTGTGGCTAATACCCAATAGCCACAGGAATTCCATGGCTAAATATTCACCACCGATATCCATAGCTAAAAGTTAGCAACGCCACTTTTAGCCACGGAGAAAACCTATGGCTAAATTCTTTTTTTTTTTTTTTTTTTTTTTGGTAGTGATTGGGCTCGATTTGGGATGAGATATCAAAACGACTAAGTGATATCCCACATTCATCTCAAGCGTATGCATGAGGAGTTGTAGCCAATGTCATCAATGCTTGTAGGATAGTATAATTCTTTCGATGCATTCACGTGTAGCCATCATACGGATTCATCAATGCACCTTATTTGTAGTCAAATTCCATGGTAATCTTTTAATACACTTAGGTTGTAGATATGGCCTGTGCCATCAATGCACACACTTGTAGACAAAGTCTATATTATTCATGGCAAGTAGCCATCGTCTTTCAATTCATCTCCTTGTTTTATATTTTTAGATCCTTTTTGATCTTTTGAGCACTGAATTTTAAGTCCTACATTAAATTGTAGGCAAACAGAACCTTAGAGGTTGTATTTGCCTACTCCAACACATTTGTCTTTCGGATTAGAAGTTAATGCGTAATCAATCAAAATCAAATTGAAAAGACTTCATATTGGGTGTTCATTTGCACATTGGCACGCCCGCACTCAATACAAACTCACGTCGAAGTTGTTGTTTTCTCATAGAATTCAGTAACTTTGAATTGTGAGTACAACATATAAAATTAGCATGCCCGATGAGACCATGTCTAAATTTTAGCAAATTGGCATGGCTATCAAACTTTTATGCAAACAACATTATACATCTACTACATATCATATCATATCTTTTAGATATCGTACTGTATCCGTTAGAAAAAATATTTCATCTGTGAGAAATTACACCGTGTTTGTGAGAAATCATAGAACATACTTGAGAAATTATGTTGCATCAGTTAAAAATCATGTTGGATTTGCTAGAAGTTATATTATGGCTATGGAAAATCATAAAGCAAATTTAATCTCAATGTCATTCAAAAAGAATAGAATTCTCTTTTTCTACTCTTGTGTCTACTTTATTAAAAGGGCAAGTTATACCCACCACCCATGAGTTTTAGCTAATCACAAAAAATCCCTCTTTTATTTCAAAAATTATCATAACTCCCTTCACATACGTCATCATTTACCAAAAACACCCTATTGTTAGATGTTGTTAATTAGGATTTCTAATGGGTTTCATTAAAATTATAATGACTTTTCAAAAATAGCCTCTGTCAATTTTTACAATGGAAGAAATACTATTTTGGGTATATTCATAAAGTATTGCCTTAAGTAGATGACTTATTGTAAGTTTTTAAATTATATAGGGGCATCATTATAATTTTTTTTAATAAAAATGTGAAAGATGTCAATTTCATGGTATCTTTTCTTATCATTATTTGAATAAATTTATTGTAATAATATAAATTCAACATTTTATTTGCATAATTAAAAAATAGATTTTTATTTAATGATATATTTAGTTTACATATGTAAATAAATTTTTAAAAAAAATGTATGACAATTGATCTATTTCGAAATTATTTTTAACAATAAAAATATTTGCTCAATTTACACTATTTTTTGTTTCAATTTTACTACTCTTGGGAGTTTAGTTTTAATTAGAAGTAGAAAAAATTATTCATAAATGCTATGTTAACTATTTTTAAATTTATTTTCCTTAAACTTATAGTAGAACTAGTAATTTTTATTTTTATCTTATTGCCACGAATGTTAGTTATTACATGAATTATGAACAATTATTTGTCAAAGTATCCAATGAGGTTGAAATTTTGGTGGGCTGTCTAAACTAAGGTGGCCAGTGCCGATTCAACAAGTCTTTTTTGAGCAGCAAAGTCTCTGGCGATATCCTGAGATGGAATACATGTGAATCTAGATGAAAGAGTCTCTGGCGAAAACTCTCCGATACTTAAGTCAGCAACAAAGTATAGGAAAATGAGAAGAATTTGAGCAGAAATTTTGTAAGAGTGTAAACAGTTACCTCCATGGAGAATTTTCCTGAAGTATTTATAGGTGAGAGTTGGTACTCCTTAATCACGGTTAGGACTGACATGGGGGGTCTAGGAAGTCTCAAGTTTAGGTAGTCCCCTCGTCCTATAATGTCAGAGTTAGTATGCGTGAAGTGGTAGTGCATTATGGTGCAATGTGCAATAGGGAACCACAGAGCAGTCCCAAACTGCGTACGGACAATTTTACATCGCATAGGGACAATTGTATTAGCTCTGTACGTTCTGCTCAACATGGTCAATCAGATTTGCTCGACCAAAAGTGGATTGGTTGAGCGGCTCTTTGGATGAGTTCCTTAAGGAGATGACCTAGTTAAGGAGCGGAGATGTGTACAAGCCGCGTGCCTTTAGTAGACCAACTGGACAGGCCCAAAATATCCCATATTAGTATCACTATCAACAAATTGGCAATTTTGGGTGTTGGGAAAATTTCCTAACTTTGACTAGTCTAATCCCACTTTTGCCTAATCGTGAAACCGACACCAAGAGTTCTTTCAAGTACCTATACGTATCACACACTCGCCAAGGTTGCCTCCTTCCATGCGGTCATTTTTAGCACCTAATTGTCTAAACTAACACTTTCGGGGTTTGAAAACTTTCCCATAAGTAGTTTCTAAGCATTTTTTGTAATATATGTTGAAATCGTTGCCTTGTTGGAGCATATGAGTTGTGGAGGACGTATGTTGATTGATCATTTTTTTAGAGTTGTCCACCAAATTAGCTTCAAACGTGACAATTGTTAGATCTATTTCAAGCATGTCAACTAACACATCTGTCTCTCTCTCTCTCTCTTTCTCTCTCTCTCTCTAAACTAATTAATTGGTCTTTTTTATCTCTTCTAGGGCACTACAAGAAAAAGTAATATTATTGATAATATTTAAAAGTTGCAATATAAAAGCTGTCACCAATGATTGTATGAAGTAACAATACATTTTATTTTGTCACTAATTAAGTTTTTTTTATGACAATAATTTTTATATTGTCATAATATCACTCAATGGTGACAAGAAGTAATGTTTTAGTTGTCACCATTCATAATTAGTGACACATCTATAGTGACAACTTGGTGACAATAAAAATTGTTATTAGAATTTTGTGCTAAGATTTTATTGTCACTAAGTTGTCACAATAGGTATGTCACTAATTATCACTTTTATATTATGTTGCTACCTTTTTACAATAAGTTGTCACCATTGACATCATGTATACTATGTTTTATGACAACATCAATTTGTTGTCACCCAATGTATATAATTAATGATAATTTTTTGATTATCACTTATTATATTATCATAAATTACTCATTTTCTTGTAGTGAGACTAGAGTACTTGGTCTTGTGAACTGGCTTACCACAGTTGTGGTAGCTTTCTATGAACTTCTTTGCTTTGCCTTTCTTCCGTACTGTTTCATTGTTGCTTCCTCTCTTTGCTTAGAGTTGACTTGGCTTCATTAAATTGGTTATAGCTTTCTTCCTATGTTAAGACTCCACGACACATGTTTTTTCCCCCTCCAGGATTGTGCTATGGGGTCTGCAGCACTTTGCTTTGTTCTTTTGGCATTGAATAAGATCCATGCGAGGAGGGAGCAGCGGCGAGGGAAAGAGAATAGAGGTCAATAACAAATTCGAGACTGATTTTCGGTGTTGACATGAAATTATAGCCCCATTTCTCGACTTTCCTAACAGTTCTGAATCAGGTGATTTAGATTTTGAATCTCAAAGTTGTACGCAGTCTACTGAACAATCCCAATCAGGACCGCCTGCAACTATTGACTTATGTACGCAATTTTAACCTTTGATATTTGATGAACCGAGTTGCCACATACTGAACAAAGATTTTATTAGTATTGACTTATGTACGCAATTTTAACTATTGACTTATGTACGCAATTTTAACTTTTGATATTTGATGAACCGAGTTGCCACATACTGAACAAAGATTTTATTAGTATTGACTTATGTATGCAATTTTAACTATTGACTTATGTACGCAGTCTACTGAACAACGTTGGATCAAGCATAGAATCAATAGCCTTCTTGGTTACTGGTTTGACCACTGATTTAATTAGTATGATGTCACAAATGTAATAATTATATTTAATTTTATATCAAGGGTATATTGTAGTTGGCAAGAAGAACCACTTTTTTTGGTCACCACTTTTAACCACTTTGATAAAATTATGTTTTTGGCACTAAAGGAGAAAAAATATCCAAATCACCCACCATGAATAGAAAGGGCACGAAAAAGAAGCAAGACAAAAATCTCGGGTTGGTTGGTTGAACCGCGACCAGTTTAACTGATTTTTGGCTGGTTTTCACTTGTTCACACTAGTCCAAAGTACATTTGATATACAAGGTACAATCAAACCAAATTGGCTTCCGATCATATGTCAAATCGATTGAATTGTCAGTCTGATTTTAAAAACTTGAAATGGATTGGTCACGGCACCATGCTCTATTGGATTATCGTTCTAAGGTTATAAGATTTTGTGAACTTGAAAGGCCAACCGTAGAGTTAATTGAAAAGAATAAATGTAAAATAATTCCAATAATTTTGGCAGCTTGGGCAAGGAAAGCCGTGAGGGAGAGGTGAAATTCTTGGCATACCTCTTAAATAAACCTAAGGACCAAGATAACGTCGAGGAGGTACAAGTTGTGTTGGAATATTGTGATGGTTTTTTAAAAGGCTTGACTTCCTTGCCCCAGACCGTGACGTAAAGTTCACCATTACCGTTGTACCCAGCATTACCCATGTATCAATGGCCCCTTACCGCAAGCAGTAGCTGCACTTAGGAACTCAAGGTTCAACTCTACGGGCAATTGGAGCACAAGTTCGTTAGACCAAGCTCTTTTCTTTGGTGAGCCCCAATAGTTTTTGAAGAAAAATGATGGAACCTTAGTGTAATTATAACTTGAATTTGTGGCCGAGAAAAAGCTACATCATTGCCTAGTATATTGCCATCCAATTGATGCATGGAAGCATAAGAACATGGCCACATTTTTGCTTCGTGAATGGTGATTCACCTAGTCATCACTTGTTCAATTTTTGTGAAGCCAAGACATGCTCATGGTCGGTGGAGGTTTTCTATAAATAGGGACATCTTTCTCCAATTTTTCATATCACCGAGAAGAAGAAAAATTTGAGAGCTTTTGTGGCTTATTAGATAAAGCTATATTTGTGAGGCTTTGACATATAATATAGAGTTGGGAAACACTTGAGAGATATACTTCTTTGTGAGAGAATCGTTAGGTTATTCTCTTGGGGTGTTGGGTTTAATTAGAGAATATTTTTTCTCTAGTTGTTTTAACTCTGTAAAATTTTATTATAGTGGAATCGGTCATTGCCGTTGGACGTAGGCTTGCTATTAGCTGAACCACGTAAATATCGTGTCGTTTAAATTTTTGTTCATTTTATTATTAACTTATTGTCGTTTATTTAAATAAACGTATTACTTGATTCGGGTGCTAGCCTAACACACTAGTATCAGAGCCATGGTTGTTAGTACATTTATTTTGGTATTCCTATTAAGTTAGGATGTCAACTACAAAATTTGATGTTGAGAAATTTGATCGAAAGATCAACTTCACACTATAGCAAGTGAGGATGCGTGTTGTCCTCATACAGAGCAGAGTTCAAAAGGCTTTGACTAGTGTAAAACCGGAGGCCATGTCCGATAATAAATGGGAAGAGATGGATGATAGGGATGACAATGGGTCTGGGTTGGACCTGGACCCGAACGCACCCCATTATGGGCTGGTTTTTAGACCCCTAACCGGGTCTGGGATGGGTCCCCGGTCTTCAACCCGGGCCCCGCTATGATTATATATATATTTTATTTATTATTTTATATAAATTTATATAATATGTATCTATACTTTATATACAAAAGTATATATTATATAAATAGTCACATAAAAAAATAAATTTGCTATTCCTATATATAAAAATAATTATCTAATATTAGTAGTTAAGTTATAATTTCAAAATATGTACAAATAAATATGCAATAGTGATATTTAACTTTTCAAAAATTAAAATATGTTCATAGAAAGTGTTAAATACTTAGTACTTTGGTAATAGTGTTATTTTTTTCATGATTAGATAGTTATGATAATAATATAAATTTTCTTTAAAAAATATTTCTTTTAATTATTTAAAAAAAATTAACCGGGTCTACCGAGTCGAATCCGGACCTAGAAATTTTCAGGAGGGGCGAGTCTTGGGTTTGGCCAAACCCACCCCGCTGCCATCCCTAATGGACGAGAAAGCCCACTTAGCTATCCAGTTGTCTTTGACAAATGAAGTTTTGCGTGAGGTGATTGTTGAAAAGATAATGAAAGATCTCTGGGACAAATTGGAGCCTCTCTACCTGAAAAAGACCCTCACGAATAAGTTACAAGAAATAGTGCCTATATTCACTGCGAATGAGTGAAGGTACATCTTTGAGTTCTCATATTGATGAGTTTGAATCTATTATTATGGATTTGCAAAATCTAGATATTATTATTGATGATGAAGATAAAACTTTGTTATTACTTTGTTCATTAGTTCATTACCCCTTCATATAGATATTTTAGAGAAACCATGTTGTATGGGAAAGATACTATTTCTCTAAAAGATGTTAAATTTGCTTTGCAGACAAAAGAATAGATTGATCAAGATATCACTGGTCAAACTAGAGATAGTTAGGTACAGGGCCTATATGCAAGAAAGAGGTTCAAACGAACAGGAGTCAACAAAAATAGGCCAAAATCTAGATCAAAATCTAGGAGTAAATGTGTTGTGTGTTGGCACTGTAAAGAACCAGGGCACATTTGTAGAAATTGCGATAAGTTGCAAAACAAGAGAAACTCTCCACAAGAGAAGAATGAAGACTTTGGTGAGGCTACTTTTGCTCAAGACGGAGATGGCGTTGATGTGCTTCTTCTGACCTAAAAGTAGGCTAATCCAACGACGAATGGATCATGGATATAGGTTGCTCTTATCATATGTGTCCTAATTGGGACAGGTTCTCAACAAATGAGTCCATTGACGGAGGAGTTGTTTTGATGGGGAATCTTCATTTATATTTGTTATGATTTACAAATAAAGTATTTAATAGAAAATAAACTTAAATAGCAAGCATAGTATTGTAAAACATAATATAACGATGTACATCAAGTACAAAATTCCGAATATAACAAGCATTTACAAATGTCAAATGGCCGAACTCGGCAAAACAAACAAGCACGCAGCGGAAAGTAATAGCTCTCAGCCTAATAGAAGGCTTCAAGTGTTCTTCCTCCTCGACGTCATTTAAGCTAGTGTCAAGCTTATCTAAAAAAATATCATATAAACACTATCAACATACAGTTGAATAGAAACATTACTTAAGCACATAAGGTGCTCGTGTGTGTGATTTGCACATAGGCACATATGGTTACATTGCACATAAAAGACGTAGGTTTTCGTTTCAAACCTTTCTCGTTAACCTTATGACTACCTCGGCCGAAATTTACAACCAATACATTTCTCCCGCCTACTTTATCCTCCAATGGTCGTACCCTGGGTGTTACGCCAAATTTTCCTACGATCCTCTCTCTTAAGTAGATCACTCCGTCTACCCAAGGGGGGATTACGAGATGGAGGGAGTGAGAACTTTTACAGCCGGCTACCCCATTGGTATGTCCTGGCGGAACTCACCCAAACCACTCGGATATATTTCGGGCCCGTTTCACAATTACAATTTATATACATAGCATAATCTTGGATTGTCTAAAGTTTTTTAGGCCGAAGAAGTTTCCACTGCTTGTTTTCTGGTGAATCACGTAGTGTCTACCACAATCGAAACTCCTGAAGAGGTATGGTTTGGTAAACCTATTGATTATTCACATTTGAGAATATTTGGATGTCCTGCTTATATGCATGTTAGTGAAGGAAAATTAGAGCCTAAAGCTAAAAAAATGTATCTTTCTTTGTTATGCTTCTGGGGTGAAAGGATATAGGTTGTGGTGTCTTGATCATAAATCACCTAAATTTGCTATTAGTAGAGATATTACATTTGATGAGTCTATTCTATTGACCCCAAGAAAGGAGCTTACAGTTTCTTTTGATACAGATAAATCAGATAGTATATTGGAGAAGGTAGAGCTTGAAATTTCTAGTCCACCAGAGATGTTTGAGAATCCTATTGATTTTGGACCTTTGATAGAAGGGGAGCCTGATACTATTGAAGAAACATTTCCTTGGGAGTAAAAAAGCATTGCTAGAGATAGACCAAGAAGAGAAATCAGACCTCCACAGTAATATACTGACTATGTAGCATATTGCCTTGTCAGTTGGGGAAGAAATAGATTTTGTCGGCAAGCCAACCATATATTCTGAAGCAGTTTCTTCAAATGATTTCTTAAAATGGCTATTTTTTATGCAATAAGAAATTGAGTCTCTTCATAAGAACGGTACATGGGTACTTGTAAAGCCGCAAGCCAAGCAAAGGATTGTGGGGGGGGGAGGGGGCAGCGCAGATAGATCTTTGAAAGAAAGAAAGGAATTCCTAGAGTAGAAAAGGCAAGGTACAAGGCACGATTAGTTGGTAAGGGCTATAGATAGGTACCATGTGTTGATTTCAATGATATTTTCTCACATGCTGTAAAGCACAGTTCCATTCATGTCTTGCTTGCTCTAGTTGCCATACATGATTTGGAGTTAGAATAACTTGATGTTAAAACTGCATTTTGGCATGGTGAATTGGAAGAACTAATTTATATGCAACAATCAGAGGGTTTGGTTGTGAAAGGAAAAGAAGATCATGTTTGCTTGTTGAAGAAATCTTTGTACAGCCTAAAATAGTCTCTGAGATAGTGGTACAAAAGATTCGATTCTTTAATGATTGGCAGTTGATACTTAAGGAGCTACTATGATAGTTGTGTTTATTTGCAAAGAACTCATGATGGCTCATTTATCCATTTGCTTCTTTACATTGATAACATGTTGATTGAAGCTAAAAATATGTCTAATATTAATTAATTAAAAAAGTAGATGAATGAAGTGTTTGAGATGAAAGATCTTGGTCTGACAAAGAAGATCCTTGGCATGGAAATCGAAAGAGATAGGCCAGGTAGGAAGCTCTATTTAACTCAGAGGAGTTATATTGAAAAGCATTTGGTGAGATTCAGTATGAAAAATGCTAAACCGGTGTCTACTCCATTAGCTGCACATTTTAGATTGTAGGCTGCTCTATCACCAAAGTCTAATGATGAAAAGAAGTACATAACCCGAGTTCCCTACTCCAGTGCAGTTGATAGCATTATGTATGGTATGGTTTGTACGCAACCAGATATTTCACATGCTGTTAATGTGGTTAGCAGATATATGTCTTATCTAGGAAAAACGCACTGGGATGCGGTGAAATGGATTTTGAGATGCTTGCGTGGGACTTCAGAAATTTGTTTGGAGTTTGTACGAAGTAATAGTTATTTAGTTGGTTATGTCGACTCTGATTATGCAGGTAAGCTTGATAAAAGGAGATCACTAACAGGATATGTATTCATTCTTGGAGGGAGTACAGTTAGTTGGAAA
This sequence comes from Petrea volubilis, assembly GCA_026212405.1. NCBI lineage: Eukaryota > Viridiplantae > Streptophyta > Magnoliopsida > Lamiales > Verbenaceae > Petrea > Petrea volubilis. Next base: position 8,983,721 of record CM047883.1, read on the forward strand.
TCTTCGTTGCAACCCGTGGTTACGTTATCCACTATAGAGGCAGAATACACTGCAGTGATTGAGGTGATAAAAAAAAGGAATTTGGCTAAGAGGCTTGCTTGGAGAGCTTAGTTCTTACTCAGATGAGACTGTCTTTTTTTGGGATAGTCAAAGTGCTAATTGTTTGACTACAAATCAAATTTTTTACGAAAGAACTAAGCATATCGATGTGAAGTTTTATTTTGTTCGAGATGCTATAGCGAGGGGTGATATCTCAGTGAAAAAGATTTCTATGCTTGAGAATCCCGCAGATATGCTGACTAAGCCTCTTCCAAAGGTCGAGTTCGAGCATTGTTAGAACTTGATTGGTATTGCAAACAAATAATCTATTCGACGAGATAGAGCAAGAACACTCTTTGAATTTAGTGAAATTCAAGTTATGGCAGAGATTTGTAATTATAACTTGAATTTGTGGCCGCCGAGAAAAAGCCACATCATTGCCTATTATATTGCCAAACAATTGATGCATGGAAGCATAAGAATGTGGCCACATGTTTGCTTGGTGAATGGGGATTCACCTTGTCATCACTTTTTCAATTTTTTGAAGCCAAGACATGCTCATGGCCGGTGGAGGTTTTTTATAACTAGGGACATCTTCCTCTAATTTTTCATATCACCGAAAAGAAGAAAAATTTGAGAGCTTTTGTGGCTTATGAGATAAAGCTATATTTGTGAGGCTTTGAAATATAATAGAGAGTTGGGAAACACTTGTAAGATATAATTTTTGTGAGAGAATTGTAAGGTTATTCTTTTGGGGCAGGGTTCCTTGCCTGTGGACATTGACTTGTTACAAGCCGAACCACATAAATATCGTGTCATTTAAATTTTCGTTCGTTTTATTATTAAATTATTGTCATCTATTTAAATAAATGTGTTTACAAAAAAAATTTCATCTGCAAATACAAATTACAAAATAAGAAAAGTATATGACAAATATTTGAAAAGAAAATAACTTAGTGGAAAATAATCCCTAAAAGATTGATCCCCTGATTCTTTTCTCCGAATTTGATTTGTCACCCTAATAACATGATTTGTAGGCTGGGTAGCTTGATTACAAATCAAATGCTGAAAGCTCCGATGAATGCCGTGAAGAACACCGTAGATTTGACTTAACTTTGACTTGGAGAAAAACGTCGATTTGCTAGTCTAATACCTTGACTGCATATCAAACGCTTTATTTGGATGATTTCTGTGAAAAAACATCTTGAACGTTACCTTAATCACTATGGATTTGAGTTGGAAGAAACACCAAAACGTGGGGTTAACACCTTGATCTAGTATTGAACACCTTGATTTGATGACTTTCGCGTAGAATGCAGGGAATTTCGCCGTTGATCTTCACGAATCTTCTTGAGCTTGCCTTAAGGACTTTGTGATCTTCTTGGCTTCTCTTGCTCTAGAAAACCTCTTGATGTCCACTTTTGAGCTCCAAATGACCCCTATTTATTAGCGTTTATGCAGGGTCTTCAAATTGCTAGCAACTTCTTCGGTATTTATCTCTTTAATATAAATTATTTTTAAATAGAAAAATATTATTTCCGTGTCATGATTTGATTGATCCATGTGACCAAATGCATCACTTGTCACTATTTGATTGGTTTTTGACTTTCGAGCTACAAGACTTGATTTAATTGGTCGTGACATTTCATATTTGACACTTGGCGGCTTCTTATTTTCCAGGAAAATAAATATTAAAATATTAACTAAAGTTAACTATTTAATATTGAAATTAAATTTAGAAAATTTCAAAATATAAAATAGAAACGTTAATTACTATTTAATATTTTAATTCACACTTGTCAATTTTCAGTTCGACAAAATTTAGTTGCCAAAAAAATGTACGACGTGTTGTATGTTTCCTTATTTACATACGACTACGACCATAAGATTGTCAAGGCATTTTGTGAGGTGTGGTGTCCGATGTCCAACACCCTTTTGACTTTTTTTGGAGAGTTGTCAATATCGTTGTGGGATTTGCGCACCTTCGCGGGCTTTCCAGTGACGGGACTTTTACATGAAAAGGTGATTTCTAGCGCTATGGAGTTGAATGGACAACGGGAAGATATTTATTCCTGGTTGCTGCAAGTACTTGTTTCATGCCTTCCACCTACTGCAAGGGAGCATCGGTAGAGGTTAATGTTCTCAAGTCACCATCGGCAATTGAGTGAGTTTTTGGTGCAAGAAGGACTTGAAGTATTACCCATTTGGTGATTAAATCTTGGAGAATTGTAGATTTGATTGGGCAGTCAGCTCAGAAGCTTATTAACCGCAACCAGAGACTTGTAAAACTTTGAAGAACATATGAGGAGTGCAGTCGGCCTGAAAGCTTGAAGACCGCATCTTGGAGATTTGTGGTTTCAATCATTTAGCCAATTCAAACGCTTGTTGAGCACATCCGGGGATTTATAGACATGACCGTGTGGCTAGCTTAAAGCATGTTGATCTCAGCTAGGGTTTGTGGAACTTGGAGGAGTGCTTAGAAAATGCTTGATGATTCTCCTTCTTCAAGCTTGGTGGAATAATAGCTGTACAGAAAAATGATTTTATCCAAAGATCATGACTGAACTTAGAAGTTATCCAAGCTACCTATGTACCTAATGAAGGGATTGAGTCATAACGTAGTTCCAAAAACTAAGATGATTTTGAGGGGGAGTCGTACACAGTTTATACTCATGCGGGCCAGGAGTATCCATTGCTTAGCCACCTTGGACCAGGTGGAGTATTTTTATATTTAGCCACATGCAATAGTTCAGTGGAATATGTTAGCAGTTTAACCAAATGCATTACTATTGGTGCGTACCGTACACAGTTTATACTCATGTGGGTTAAAAGTGCGATACAGTTTAGGCTCGTGCATCAGGACTAATATTTTTTGAATTTGCTGACATTTTATACTCATGTCAAGGAGTTTATTTGAACTTGATTTTAACAGTTCATACTCATGTTGAGGAGCATACTTGAATTCGACTTTAACAGTTTATACTCATGTTAAGGAGTACATTTGAGTTTGACTTTAACAATTTGTACTCGTGTTAAGGAGTACACTTAACTAACTTTGATTTTTTTTCATAAGACAGTTTATGCTCATATCCAGGAGTGTTTCCAGCTTCAAGATGAAGATTATTTGCCCCCCTCCTCTTCTTCGGGTGGCACAACCATTTCATGATCCTTAGGAATTCTTGGCATTCGAAAGACCAAACTCTATCTCATTGTTTCATTTGATTTCATAAGTGGGACGAGCACTGGCTTCCACTTGAAGTTTGTTAACTATACAAAACCATCTTCATTGAACTTTTTGAGCTCATTTATAACTTGACAGTGAGGCCGTATTCTTGGCTTTTCTACTGTACTTGTATAGTATGAGTTGACAGTGACTTCCATTGCATTGGCATGAGGAATTTTGGTATTACGAAAAGAAGAAGAATTATGGCCTCCTACTTCATCAGAGGCAGCATGCACTGTTTTGATTTTTAACTGAAAGCCTCTCTCAATGAAGAAGTCAGCTAAAGTTAAAGGGTCCAGCTTGCAACTTCTTAATGATATTTTAATCCAACATGCTGAGCTTTGGAGCTTTTAACCAACTCATAGTGTTTGCACTAGATTGGAGTTAGCTTTCTTAACCATGTCGAATAAGCTTGCTTCAAGCATTGCATTTGTCTTCTCTGGCATGACACCAGAATCCACTCGCCACCATTATCAATTTTTGTAAAAGGCTTTGTCTGTGATTTGGTGTTTGCATCAGTAGACATGTTTTGAATCAAACTGGGGTCAAAACTCCCAAATTGAATTGCCGATGCCCTCATGAGTGTTGACGATAAAGCAATATTTTTCTTGACTTTAGAAATATTACTTGCACTTGCAATAGTTGTGACACTAGTAGTACTTGCATCTACGGCATCTTTGCTGTCAATGATTATCTTTTCATCCTTTGCTAGTGCCATGATTTTGTCCTTAGTCAAAAAGCATTTTTTAATAGGGTGACTGATGACTGGATGATATTTACAGTACTTCGGATCATTATCCTACCGCTTTCTTCGGGGCGCTTTAGTTCAGGTAACTGAATTAAATTTCGAATACAAACAAGCGTTTACAAATTTCATATGGCCGAAATTGGCAAAACAAACAAGTACGCAGTGGAAAGTAATAGCTCTCGTCCTAATAGAAGGCTTCAAAATGTTCCTCCTCCTCGACCTCATTAAAGTTAGCCTCAGGTTCATCTAAAACATATCATATGAACACAGTCAACATATAGTTGAGTAGAAATGTTACCTAATCACAGTAAGGTGCTCGTGGGTATGATTTGCACGTAGGCACATAGTTTTACTTTTGCACATGAACACATAGTCTTTCATTTCAAACCTTTCTCATCACCTAACAGTGACCCTTATGACTACCCAGGCCTAAATTTACAACCAGCACATTTCTCCTGCCTGCTTTATCCTCCAATGCTCGTACCCCGGGTGTTACACAAAATTTCCTACGACCCTCTCTCCTGAGTAGATCACTCCGTTTACCCAAGGGGGGATTAGGAGATGGAGGGAGTGAGAACTCTTACAGCCGGCTACTCCATTAGTATGTCCCAACGGAACTCACCCAAACCACTCCGATATATTTCGGGCACATTTCACAATCACAATTTATGCACATAGCATAGTCTTGGAAGTTGATAGTATGTTATTTTTACCTAATTTTAGGCCTCAATTATGCTTATTTTGATTAACTTTGGATCTTAAATGGGTTAAAATGTCACAAAAGTTAATTCTTACTTGCCATAGGTGAAAACTGATGAAAAGGAGCTACAAACGGACCTAAAGGTGGTGAAAAGTGTAGAGGATTGTTATACAAGGACGTTGGAAGGCTAAAACATGGAAATAAGCATGTTCATTGCATAAGGCGTGATCACGCCATATGGCAAAGAGTCCTATGCAGGAATAAAAGGAAGAAATTGTTATGGCAAGAGTACAACTTGGAAACAAATTCCCAACTTGCCTACGACTCTTAGGATTTGCCAAAAAGTTATCCTAATCTTCTTAGGAATTTGGTCTAGGGTTTGAACCCTATATATACTTGATTATATCATATTGTCTAGATATCTTAGATTTCAATCTTTTAATCTAGTTCTTAGTTTTTCTCTTAGAATTTTTAGCTTTTATATGTTTATTGTTATTATGGCCATGCGTGGCTAAACTACTTCATTTAGTCAAGGAGTAATTCAAGCCAACGTTTTCTTCAAGGATTGTGAGATCTAATCGGTTTGCTTGTCTTTCAATTTTATGCAGTATTTGCGTATTTTCTTATGCTTTTTGGGAAAACTCCATCTCTTATTGTTGTTTTGTTAGTTGTGCAGTTTCGACCGGTTGTTTAATTAATTTAACTTCAAAGTTCCAGTTGATAAGATCAAATCTGTAATTGTTTGATTGAATCAAGACAAGTGGAAAGTAGTATAATTCGTTATAAAATAAAAAATACACAATTTAGTTTCGAGCAACCACGTTTGTAGGTTTGTTGGCTAGGATTTGGGTCGTTCTAGTTTTAATGTTGTTAATGGGTTAAATCCTATCGTTCAACTAGGGTTATTCGTTAATTAGGGATTATTCACAGCGTCCGCATGTTTAGTCTATTATTAAGGAAAGATTAGGTTGGACGAGTTCTCTAAAGGCTATAGCCAATCTATTGCATGAATTAAAAGCTATTTTTGAATCAATGATCAATCCATGAAAATGTTGTGTGAAGAATTACCCTTGACTGAATATTTATTCTTATAGCTTCACTTTTGATTTCTTCCTTACTTTTATTAATTTATCATTCAAAACCTCCCTTTCTTTACTTTATTTTGCACTCTTGGTTAACTTGGAATTTATTAGTAGTTATTCCCTGTTTTGGATTTATCATTCAAAATTTGGATTTATTTTTGGTGGATTCGACAACCATCAGAAGTCTTGCTTCCATGTTTCAACATATGATTCCAACATCTTAGAAAAGAATATCATCACTATGAAATAAAATGATAGAAAATAATATCTCATAAACTATTTAAAATAGATATATACATATATCAAATATGAAATTTAATAAAGTAATAGGAAATAATATCTCATAAACTATTTAATATAGATATATTCATATATCAAATATGAAATTTAATAAAGTAATATAATCAAAACATAATAGTATGTATATACAGCAACACATACATATATATATATATATATATATATATATTGTCTAGAATATAAATTTGATACATAAATATATTCTGATTAAAATATAATTAAACATAAATATATATATATATATATATATATACGTTTCTAAGTATAACATATCCACTTATGTATGTAAATTCAAAGTAAATAAAATGTAAATATATATATAACTAAATACCACATACGTAGAGCTTATACATATATGACTAAAGTATAAGTATAACACATATATATACATGTATCAAATATTTGTGTAAACTATAGAAAAATGACATTCAAGACATAAATATATCTATATGTATGTACATATGATATATATATATATATATATAAGTATAAAAGATCCATTTGAAAGTATAGACAACTATATATATAAGACATGCAGACATATTTTGGTAAACTAGGGATCCATTTTGATAAAGCACCCATATCTTGATAAAACTTTAATAAATCTATTTTTATGAAAATAGTATATTTTGTCAAAACTAATATTTTTCATAGAAACACATCATTTTATCAAACTAATTTATTTTCCTAAAATTAACATAGTTTCAAAAATACAATATTGTCATAAAACTAAGAATCGAGTATATTTCCATAAAACTGTTATAACTTTATGAAACTATTATATTTTCAAAACTAACATAGACTTTGATAAAAGTTTTACAAAATTAAATATATATCATTATAAGCTTTTTTTTACCAAAATATATCTCTATGAAACCACTTTGAAATCATTATATCTCAAGAAAATTCTCTTTAAACTGCACATATAATTTCAAGAAGCCTAACTCATGAAAATAATATACATACCAAGCATATGATCACATAATTACATAATAAGTTCACAAAAGGGCATGTTGATCACATAATAAAAGCAATAATCACATATTAAGCATAAACTAGATTAACTCCTATCATAATTACCCTTCTAGCATGAAAGTATTACTTAGCCTCTACGAGTAAGTATTCTTGAAATAACATGTATTATAATAACTATAACTAAGTTAATCATGAAATTACACTTTAGGGAAGCACTTAATAAAATAAATTAGCTACTAAACCAAGAGTAGGGAAGCAAGCTTGGCAAGAACTTTTACTCAAGAGTAGGGAAGCATGCTTTTAGAAAGAACTTTCACTCAAGAGTAGTGAAGCAAGCCTTAGCTAGAACTTTTACTCAAGGTGAACATAAATAACACCTCTACTTATGGGATTAAGTAAGGTTTCTACCTTTCCAAGAATGTTTGAGGGAGTAAGGGGATATAAGGAAGGCTTAATAGGTATATATGAATTAAAATAGAAGGGTTTGTATATATATATATATATATATGTGTGTGTGTGTGTGTGTGTGGAAGATAGGCTATAAATAGGAAGTGTTTTGTGTGTTAAAAGTAGAGTGAGTGTGGGGGTGTGTTTTTAGGCGGGATTTTTTGGGATGAAAATTGGGTTGGAGTTGGGATCTATTTATAGAGGAGAAAATAAGAAATAACTAATATTATAACAAAATAAATATATAAACCATACATTCTATATGGGTATTTATATATACACATCACTATATTAATAACCTAGTATATATGTATTTATGTATGTGGACATGTAGGTGTATATATAGATATATAAATCACCACTAGTCTATATATGTGGATGTGTGTGTGGATATGTAGATATAGAAATCACCACTAGGTGATATATGGATGTATGTGTGTGTATATGTAGAAATATAATTTATCACGAGTATATATATATATGGATGTGTATGTGTATAAGTAGATATATAATTCACCACTAGTTTATATGTGTACATATAAACAAGTATATTACCATTAATATATATATATATATATATATGTTGTGTGTGTGTAATATATATATATATATATATATATATATGTACGTGTGTGTGTGTCTATCACTATATATATGTGTGTGTCTAGAAGTAAATATAATATATGTATATATAGATGTGTATGTGTAGGGGTATATATATATAGACGTGTGTGTGTGTGTGTGTGTGTGTTTAAATATATATATATATATGTATAGATATATGTGTGTATATGCATGTTGTATATATCACACTAATATGTAAAGCTATATATATATATATATAGATGCATATTTATTGTAAAATATATGTATGAACTAATATAGATTCATCTTTGAAACTACAATTTTAGTAGGCAAAAGTAATTTTCTAAATATTTATAATAAAAGAAAATAGTTGGAAAGACTTAATGGTCTATGAAAATTATATATATATATATATAGTTGTAGAAGAGATAATTAAATTATAAATATTTTTGGTTTTCTATATATCTATTTTCGGTTTTATAAAATTATTTGAGGAATGTGAAATAAATAAATAAATCTAGTAGATTCTAATTTGAAAACAAATATTTCTATAATTTTTGAAAATGAGAAGCAAAAGTAAAATTAAATTTCATGATATGGAATTAACAAAAAAAATAACAACAATATACTAAATTTGTGGGGAAAAAATAAAGAGATAACGATTTTTTCGAAAATAAATAAGAAATTCATAAGTTTAAAAATTTTACTAATAACGAAAAAATGATCATGATTTAAAATGCATGCATATACTACACATTACCCTAATGACTGCCTAAAATTCACATATTAAAAGTAATTATGACACACTTATAATTCAAATAATAAAATATTACCGGGTCGTTACACTAGTAAACTCCTTAGGAGTAGGGCTGGGCTAGTGAGCCTAGGAATTCTTCGGATTGTAGGGCCTAGGTGCAAATAGGCCACTCAATTCATAACTGGCGGTGGTAGGGTGGGTATAGCCCTGTTGCCAGAGTCAGTAGCAAGTGTTAGAGATAATAGGGACAAGGTAAGGATTGTACTTCCTGCTCGATGGGAAGCCCATTGTTGAAATGGGTCCTCTCTTCGATTCATCATGTTCCTCGAGAAGAGCAAGACCCCATTTGAGGAGGGACATAGCCTCGAGGAGGCCATCAAGCGCTCACAGTTGAGGATGGAGATAGCCTCGTAGAGGCCATCAAGCCCTCACAATTGAGGATGGACATATATAGCTTCAAGGAGGCCATCAAGCCCTACTATGAGGAGGCGATGGTTGAGAAGGGAAATACCTTACAGTTGTGGGAGGAGATAGCCTCGATGAGGCTATCAAGCCCTACTATGAGAAGGCGAGATAGTTGAGGAGGTAGATAACCTCGAGGAGGCCATCAAGCCCTCACAATTGAGGAAGGAGATACCAAAAGTACCCACATCACAATTGGATCGGTGGTTTCACCATTGCCAAAAAGAATGCCAGGCCAAGAGCTCTCCTCCGCCACCCCTTGAGATTTTCCTCTCACTCGTCCCCGTCTCCGTCATGCTACCCAGAACCAGTAAATCTAGTTCTTGTAACACTCTCGGCTCGACTCAAGAGAGTATTTAGAGGAATCAACATCAGCAATTTTCTACAATCATGTTGTAATTAATAGATAAGTAAACTAATAATCAATTGTTAGATCAATTTTTTTAAAAAAAGAGTAATACTCAAGTAAATATTAGGACATGAATTCAGTTATTTTAATTTAAAGGGACAAATGACACTAATAGTTCCTAAAGTTTATATTTAGAACCATTTTAGTCTTTAATTTTTAAATTGTAGTAGTTTAGTCCTTCGAGTTTTATTTATGTTTCACTTTAGTCCTCCAATCAATTTTTTATGGGTAAAATTGTCAATCCAAAGTTTAAGTTGCACATTAATCCGTAAATTTTTATAGTTTTGCACTTTAGTCCTTCAAAATTTACTACCTATAAAGGAATCAAAAATAAATTTTATCATATAGTAAAATAAAGGAAAAAATGAAAAATGAAAACATTACTCTAGCTACCGCGAACTATTTATGTTGAAGTATTTTTAAAATAAGGTGTTCTTGTACCGATTCAAATATTTGAATAGATTTTGAATTTTGAAAGGTGTGAAAAGTTGTGATTTTATATTTTTCTAAATTTGTGAGTTTTTTTAGATAAGTTGTGACTCTATACTCTCTCTCTCTCTCTCTCTCTCTCTCTCTCTCTCTCTCTCTCTCTTATAGAAAATATTATATACATCTATCTAAACTTACAATTTTGTTAGTTTCTACAATTTCTAAATCTTGTTAAAGAGCCTTAAGAGCATAATAATAGTTTGTTAACAAAAGTATAAAATCACAACATACCCTATGTTTTTCATGACCAAAAAAAAAAAAATCTTATGCCTAACTTTAGAATTGTATAAAAATACCTAATTTTCTAGATTAAGCAAAGTTAAAAAATTAATTAAATTCTGGAATCTTTGTAAGAAATGCAAAGTTATTGTAACACTAGTGGTAGTGTATGATACTACACCTGCAAGTTTTGAAAAATTAATGTGAAAAAAATAAAAGTGCAAGGATTGAAGTGCAAAAAATATAACATTTGAAGGACTATAGTGAAATTTAAACTTTGATTGATAGTTTTAAGCCCCTAAAACCTGATTGAAAGACCAAAGTGAAATGTAATTAAAACTTAAAGGACCAAAATGTTCCGATTTAAAGATTACGAACTAATGTGATTCTAACCCTAAACTTCAGGGACTATTTGAGTGATTTGTCCTTTATAAAAATATAAATAAAATAAATAAGTGGATCTTAAAATAATTATATAGTAATTTTTACTATTTCTTCTGTTAACCCGTGCCTAGGCACAGGTTGTAAGTGGTTTAGATTATAAAATATAACCAATGGAACATGTATAATTTGGAGGGTTGACGCATTTTTAACCTTATTTTGTATATAGATTATATCAAATATCCTTGTCCAAATGATGAGTTATTTTAAAAGGAAATTATTATTGGCACACAAAAATTGTTAATGACACTTCATTTTTACTTTTCATATTGAAGAAAATAACTAAAATATCTATTAATCCTTAAAACACTATTTTTATACCCCACTTTTTTTTATTGCTAATCATTTATGCATTTAGATTATTAAAAAACACACGAGATTACAACCTAAATGTCATCTTTAAGTTTTTTTGTTTTATCGTTCTTTTTTTTTCGGTTCATACATAGAACTTCTAAGATACACATAAAATTATGGCATAAGAGAAAAATTAAATATATAAATCAATTCGGTAATAAAAAAAGCAAAAGATATTATATAATTCCACTAATTTTCATTTATGCAAAATACTAGGTAAAAAGAAACAAATTGCATATTTCCACTAATTATATTTCTCCTTCACATTGTCTAATTACTTTAAAAAATGTCTATTCAAAAAATAATAATGAGAGAGAGAGAGAGAGAGAGAGAGAGAGAGAGAGAAATAGAGAAGAAATATAATTTCAAGACTACAATCTATATGGGATGACCTCTCATTCAAAATTGGTAGCAAGTTGTTTGCACTATATATTATTTCTGTACAAAAAACGTAAGTATGAGTAGATCAATTTGCACTACTAGAAAAAGAGCAATTAACCAGGGAAAAAATTCTTGGCCAATTCGTGGCCAATAGCAAATAATAACTATCATTTAATTCACTATTATTACTCAAATAAATCTTTTAAATTGATATATAATTAAATGATACGATTGTGTGCTGAATATCAATTCGAATAACCAATGATCAGTTCAATTATTTGACGATATTATAATGTTCTATTGAGTTAATACATAACTTAAGTTTCATAATTATTTGTTTAGATTTTACCATTTTATTATATATATATATATATATTAATAGTGTGTGTGTGTGTGTATATATATGTATTCCTGATTAGTTCACTTCAACATTTATGATCACTTGTATATATATACACAAGTTAATTATCTGATTTTGAAAGTTTGTAATTGATCAATTATCATAACTTACATTTTATTTTTATCTATAATTCAATGACGTGTAATGCTATTGATAATTTACAACATTTCACTGTAAAATTACCGTACCAAAATATTTAGCCATAGCTTGCTCGTGGCTATTAGCCACGGTTTAGCTACGGTCCGTCTGTGGCTAGGCGGTCCGTGGCTAATGACGATTTTTAATAAAAAACATTTTTGTGCAACACATGCAGTTTGAACTTTGGACCTCTTGATTAAGGTTAGAATATCAAACCACTACGCCACTTTAATTTTTTGTTTAACAATTAGTTTTTACTTCTCTTAACTAATATAAAATGCCTTTGAACAGTTGTTGAAACATAACATATGATGGATGCACTTGAATTATTTAATCAAATACTTTTCTTACTAATCCTCTTTTCTTTTTCTTTTTTTTTTAATTTTTTAACCACAAAATTTAGCCACAGATTTTTCCGTGGCTAACTCGTGGCCATTAGCAACGACCTTGAATTTTTAGGATTAAGTAGCCAAATTTGGCCATAGATGGGCCGTGGCTATTAGGGCTGAAATTTGCTGAAATTAAAGTATTCGAGCTATACCATCCCAAAATTAAATAAACAAACATCTAATTCCAATGAATACATAATTACTTAAACATAAATATCTATTGGGGCTTTTTATCTAATAAATCAAATGAAAATAATCTATATTATCGATATTATTATAAAAAGAAAACTATTTTTGTCTAACAAAAGACGGTTGTGTATGTGATTTTACAAAATTTGCCTTTCAATTTTATATGGAATCAATAGAGATATGTAAAATTATGGGTAAAATTGAAAATTCGCATGAAATCAATTCAATTCGGATACCAAATTTTAATGTGTCAATTTTACCCTTCTAATTAATAAACACATGTAATAAATAAACAAAATATTATTATAAAAAGAAAGCTATTTTTGTCTCACAAAAGACGATTATTTATGTGATTTTACAAAATTTGCTCTTCAATTTTATATGGAATCAATAGAGACATGTAAAATGATGGGTAAAATTGAAAATTCACATGAAATCAATTCAATTCGGATACCAAATTTTGATGTGTCAATTTTACCCTTCTAATTAGTAAACACATGTAATAAATAAACAAATAAAAAGGTCAATATTGTAATATTACATCCAATTTAAAAAATTCATGTTCTCAACCCAATAACCACTTTCTCTAATTACAATTACTTGATTTTTTTTTCTTGTATTTATTCTTTATCATTTAATTATATTTCATATAATTATTTTATTTTAAAATTATTATAACTTAATAAATTATTTCAAATAATTCTTAGAAAAATATTCTTATAAAAGAAATTTAATAATATATTTATATTTTCATCCTAAAAAAAATTGAAGTACTAAATTATAATATATACTTTTTATATTTTGCACTTACGTAGAGTGTGCAGTGTTGCTAGTACTTAAAAATTAAAAGGATATATTGGTTAATTGATATATAATATGAATTAAGTGGAAGTGTTGTTAACAATTTTGTAGTGCCAATAACAATTCTATTTTAAAATTCTTAAAAATTATCGTATTGTAAATTCATATTGATATAAATAACAGAAATTGATCATCATTCTATGCGAGGCCCATGAATTAATGGTGTAGAAATCACCAAGAATTGATCAATATAACATGTATTAATGAGTAAAGAAGAAGATATATCACCAATTTGTAATAAAAAATCCGAATTGAAATGAACTCTGTAGTGTGGTTGAACTTATACCAATAAACTACGCTAGCATCTTATGAACATGTTGAAGTTTCACCAGTGACCACACTTCAGGGAATCCAACAGGAGCCAATAATGGAAATCCCTCGGATTTTTCTCACTGACTGTACAGAAATTCAAAAATAGCCACAACATTCATCACATGCAACATTCCTCCCTCCACATAACATAATCTAAATCTGCTATTTCGGCTTTACCAAATTTCTAATAAGACTATATAGTACTATAAAAATTATTTGCAGTAAAAACAAAGTTTATTTATTTAATAATTACTGTAGGAAAGTAATCTTTTCACTGATTAAAAAAATTGTAATGAATAGATTCTTTCATAAATATAAGGTATTTTTAATGAATTTGTAACAAAATTAGTTTTATTAAAAGTATAACAAAAATAATAATTAGTGATGAGGTATTTACTGATTAATGAATTTATTAAGAACAAAATTGGTCACATAGTATAGTTTTAGAATGGATTCTTTCGCTAATAAATGTGGTGTTTTTTGTTGAGAGTTGTGGTTGGTAGCAATTTTTCTTTGGGAAAAGATGAGGATCGTGGAGCAAATTGCAGATTTTGTGTAGTTTCTACGTATACGGCGTAGTTTGATGAAAAAATACTTTAGTAATCAAAATTTATGTTCATAGTTTTAGGAACAAAAGGTTTTTTGTTTTTTTTTTGGATAAGTACAAATGGTTTTAGTTTTAGTTTATCCCTAAGCATTATAACATGAATATATATATACATATATATGGAGATAGAGATTTACCAAAAAAAATATATATATATATATGTAGAGAGAGAGAGAGAGAGAGAGAGAGGCACTGTCAGAGGGCTCTATACACACATAGGCCTGCGCAAAGCAAAATACGTAGGTAGGTACCGGCCTGACGGAATCCTGCAAGCAACAGTTTTTCCATTCAATTGCATTTGGTCAAAGGCGAAGAACATGGCTTTGCAGGGTTGTTGGGTGGTATCCATTGGTACGTACATACTTCCTTTTCAAATAGGACCCCTTGGATTGGATTGATGGTAACTGGCAAGTGTGTGTATGCGTGTAGATATATATACACACGGGCCTCTTTCGATTGACTGTATTATATTGTAATATTAAAATTATTTTATTCAAAATTTTATATTTGATTTTTAATATTAGTATATATTAAAATGTCTTAATCTATAATATCATGAATTGAATTCATCATTTAAGTATGAATTCAGTCTTTGAGAAAAAGATGTGTGATTGAAGGAAGTTAACATGTACTACTTAATATTCTAAAATTGAATTTATTAAATTGTTCTTATTATAAAATGCCCAAAAATCAATAAGAAATAATTTTATGGGCAAAATAGAACTTTTGTTAAAAATCCAATATAATTCACGAAGTCAAACAAGGTTAGAAGTATCATTAAAATTTGAATTATGGACTGAATTTTACAAATCAAATATAGTAATTCAATTACAATTATTCAACCTAACATCCAAATAAATACTATATACACATCAATTCAATTTGTAAAATCAAAAAATATCATATATGCATAGTGACTGAGTAAGGACTTTGGAGTTAGGGGTGTACTTACTAATTATAAATAATCAATATTAGTATAAATAATTAAATTAAAAAAACATCATCAAGCGCATTGTTGAATAATGAGGAAGTATATTGACGGACAATTAGGGGAGTTGGATAAATTTAATGATATATGTAAAATAGCTTTATTGTTACGTGCATTCCTCACTTATGTATGGCTTCGCTAATATATATATATATATATATATACTTATCTACGCTATATATTAAGCATAATGTGTTTTGACTTCTTCTTTAAAATGTGTAATTATAGGATTACTAAAATAGCTTTTAATTACCCTTATCTCTCCTCTATCATTGATTCATTTCTTTCTCTCCAACGTTCCTTTTCCCATTTTTTCACATCTCTCCTATTTTCTCTCACGTCTCTCTTCTTTTTCAAAATTTTTTTTCTATTTCATTTTTTAATCAAAAAATAATTTTAATTTAAATTGGAGTTTTCAACTCTTTGTAAATTTAATAAATATAAATAATTTAAAAGATAATATAAAAAATAATAATTAATAAAGATGTGTATTTCTACAGAGAATTTAGTAAAAAAGTAATTTTATATTATTAAAAGCTAATTATTTAATTAAATTATATCTCACTTTTATTTTCAACATAATCGAATATGCCTAATATGTTACTATATATAATGGCCTCTTTTGATTTGTTGTATTATATTGTAATACCAATCATAATTCATTTAAAACGCCTCAATCTATGACACCATGGATTGAAGCCATCAGTTAAGAATGAATTCGGTTTGGGGAGTGGGGGGGAGGAAGTTAAAATGTATTACTTAATATTCTAAAATTGAATTTACTAAATTGTCATTACTTTAAAATATACAATAATCAATGAGAAATAATATTGTGGGTAAAATAGAACTTTTTTTAATAATTCAATATAGTCCATAAAATCAAACGAAATTGAGAATATGATTGAAATTCTATTTACGGACTAAATTATACAATTCAAATATGATAGTTTAATAATAATTATCTAATTTAGTATTTATATAAATATTGTATATACATCAATCCAATCTGTAAAATCAAAAGAGGCCAACGTTTTATTGTGTGTGTGTGTGTGGGCGCATAGATACAATATATTCTTAAAGAAAGGAATAGGGAGCATGGGGTCAATCATCAATATTCGAATCACGTCAATGGGAAAAAGGTTGGTGGTGCTCCCATTTTTCCAAACAGGAAGGCTTAATGTTGTGGCTGCATTAGGGCGTGTTTGATAGAGTTTTAAAAAAATATTTTGTTGCTTTTAGTTTCAAAAAAATTATTTTAAATATTTAATTTTATAATTTCTACTTAAATTAAGTTGAAAAAATAGAAGTTAGGAGGAAATTGCTAGAAAGTGTTTATTGGTATTTTTATAAATAAATTAAATTTTTTACATTGTTTTTATTAATTTTTGATTATTTTTCACTTTTATTTGCAAAGACTTTACAATTTTATTATCAACTTTAACTTATTTTCACTTTTATTTTCAAACACTATTAAATTTTACTACTCAATTTTTTTTAACTTTTTCAACAACTTTAATTTTTTCAAAAGCAAAAGCAATCCTAAACACCTTCTTAGTTTAGTACCCTCAGCCATCATGCAACTTTTTTTGTTTATTTATTTATTTTTTGTTTCTTTTATTTTTCTTATTGTTTATATTTTAGATTTTTGTGAAAAGTTATGATTTTATGAATGTGGCAATATTCTTTCTCGCTGCACATATGTATATATATATATATATGTATATTTAGAGTGTCAATAGGGAAATATATATATATATATGTATGTATGTATATTTAGAGTGTCAATAGGGAATTGTTGAATGCTATTTTTAGATTTTCAATTGGAATATTTTCTTGGTACTAACTTCTCTTGTACGGATATTTCATTAGTAGGAGCAACACAATTATTTTATTGTATGAGAAAAATAAATGAAACAATCATCAATCGCAAACTTTTCAGCTGAAATCTATTCCAATAGTTCCACGGATCTAGAAAAAAAATTATAAGTGTTAATAATTAATTTTAATTGATAGTATCTTTCATCTTTTTCTAACCTAAAGGTTTTGAACTTTCACATAGTGCTTTCTTTTCCCAAATGCAAAGTGGGTCGCATAAACAACAGGTCAGAGATTTTAGTTTTAAAAATGTTGATTTTTTAAATAGAAGTTTAAATATGTGGTTATTTGTCTGCGTATTTATTTGTTAATATTTTTCTATGTATTTATATATTGATTAGCAACTATTTTTGTTAAAAGAATTTGAAAATTAATGTAATTATTAAAATTTATATATATATATATATATATTCCATTTGTTGTAAATAAATTATTTGTGGAGTATGAAAATTTTATTTAAAATTAACCAAAAAAGGCAAACAAAAAAAAAGTGAGAGAAGGAAACATACTGTGACTAGAGGTGCAAATGAAACGAGTCGAGTCGAACAAAATATTGTTTAAATTTGATTTGATTTGGTTTTTTTTTTTGAATTTAAAATGTTATTTGAGCTTGGCTCAATTAATAAAATAAGCTTTAATTGAGCAAAACTCGAGTCGAGTTTGATTAATTTGATATTTTTACACATATATTATCATATTTTTTATTAATTGAGTAGAGTTTGAGCCAAACTTAAAATTTTATTGAACGAAAAAATACGTTCAAGCTTAATTTGTTAAGCTTAATGGACCGAGGTCAAACAAGTTTTTTTTTATCAATGTCAAGTCAAGTATTAAATGATTTGATTCATTTTTCAATCCTAATCATGACACCCTCTCTTGAACATGAGCAATAGGAAACAATTATTTTTAGTGACACTTGTTTGTGTTGTGTATTTGAATATAAGATTAGTTTATTTTGACACTTAATAAATAATACTGAAAAAATATATTATAGTTGAAATTTAATATAGTGCATATTAATATAATTTTTATGAAGTATTATAATAGGTGCATAATTAAAATATTTTTTGAAAAAACATTTCTTATATATATATATATATATATATATGTCAAATTAGATAAATTTATTAGGTAGCGGGTGAGATGAGCGGGGAAAAAAAGAAAAAAATTTGGGTATGAGGGCACGCAGTTATCTAAATTGACAGCTAATATCATACACACATACTGACGTACATATGGGACAAAGTTCACGTGGTGAAGCGATGTTGCTATATTTGTGGTGTTAAACACCTTTCTATTTTCTTGCAAAACAACTGTACCCCAATTATTTGTTCCTCAACTATTTTCAATCAAAGTACTTTGCATCTTCTGGAAGCACAGCTGCATAATTGCCATGTGACCACAAGAAAAGTTGGATATAATTAGTGCTGCAACCGGGAAATTTCATACTAACTAGTGTTTGGATTCAGAAATAAATTTTTATATAAATTTAGAGTGAGTTGATTTGGATTCTTTTCGTTATATTAAAATAAATTAAGGTTATTTTAATGTGTGTAGAACAATCTACATTAGAGGCTCTGACCAAAATGAAATAACGACCCATAACCTAGTAGCAGAAGGGGAACGCAACACTAAATTTTTTCACTCATTGGTTAAGAAGAAACGCGCACGGGCAGCCATCCACACTATTTTGGAGGGAAATCAAGTTCTCACGAGTCCACTCGACATTAAACAATCAGCTGACAATCAGCTGTGGCCTTCTTCCAAAAACTTTTGAGTTCGGGGGAGGATGAGTTGCTTCCGGATGACTTTGCTTGTATTCCTGAACTTATTTCGAAGTCTGACTTGGATAACCTTTGTGTCCCACCGACTTTCGACGAGGTGAAAGAAGTGATATTTAATATCAGTTCCGATAGCGCCGCGGGGCCCGATGGATACAGTTCGCTTTTCTTTCAAATTTGCTGGGATATTGTGGGGCAGGATATTTTTGAGGCAGTTCTGGACTTCTTTAATGGGAGCCAAATGCCTAAAGGGTTCAAAGCCACCACTTTAGTGCTTATTCCGAAGACCAATACAGCCTCTTCTTGGGCTGATTATAGACCGATTAGTCTATGTAATGTGACCAATAAGATCATTTCTAAACTCATCTATAAACGGTTGAGCCAAGTCTTGCCAGACTTTATATCCGAGGCTCAGAGTGGTTTTGTTGCTGGACGGTCTATCCAAGATAACATCCTGTTAGCACAAGAGTTTGTCCATTCGCTAAATGTGAAAGGTCAAGGGGACAAGCTTATCCTTAAACTAGACATGACCAAAGCATACGACAGGCTTCAATGGCCGTTCCTTTTCCATGTCCTGGAAAGCATGGGGTTCTCTGAGAAATGGATTTCTATGATACGAAGATGTGTTCAGAGCTGTTTCTTTTCTGTGCTTGTGAATGGTTCCATTACTGGGTTCTTTGAGTCTTCCCGTGGCCTAAGACAGGGGGATCCCCTCTCACCGGCTCTCTTTATTCTTGCAGCTGAATGGCTTTCAAGGAGTTTGGACTCTCTTTTTCAGCGTATCCCCTCACTCAGATATGATGGGGTTTCCCGTCAGGTTATTTCCCATTTGGCATATGCTGATGACATAATTATTTTTGCTAAGTCCTCGGAAGAAAATATAGTTGCATTGATGGACTTGTTGCGAAGATATGAAGCTGTTTCTGGGCAGCTTATTAGCTGCTCCAAGAGCCGTTGCGTGGTGAGCAAACACTGTAACAACGTGCAAAAGCAGTACATCCAGATGGTTACCGGATTTCCTATGACCTCGCTTCCAATCACTTATCTTGGGGCTCCATTGTATGTTGGAAATAAAAAAACCTTTCTTTATGCTAATATATTGGATAAGATCAGAAATTATATTTTTGGCTGGGAGAAAACTGCACTTTCCTATGGTGGGAGACTTCTCCTTATTCAAAGTGTACTTAACTCTGTTCCGTTGTACATCCTCCAAGTGCTACAGCCTCCTCTATCTATTCTAAGCAAGATTGACAAGCTCCTTAATAAATTCTTTTGGGGTGACTACGGCCAACCAAAACAAATCCATTGGACTTCTTGGCCTAATGTTTGTTTTCCGTACGAAGAGGGTGGATTAAATGTTAGAAAATTGGCTGAAGTTATTGAGGCCTTCTCATGGAAAATGTGGTGGCAGTTTCGAAAGCAATCATCTCTGTGGGCGAAATACATGAGGGAGAAATATGTCAAGTGGTTCTTCCCTCTTCATGCTCCTTCCCACCCAAAACATTCTAATGTTTGGAGGCGTTTGGTGAGCATTCGTGCGGCGGCTGAGACCCATTTCTTCTGGGATTTAGGCCGGGGTGAGTGTTCCTTTTGGTATGATTGTTGGATGGGTGATGCTCCGCTTTCTACCTTATTAAATAGGCCAGTTTGTAAGCTGGAACTTGTTAATGCTTATTGGACTGACGGGAAGTGGGATGAAAGCAAGTTGCGGTCTATCCTGCCCTCTCACTTAGTTCACCAGATTGGTCAAGTCCCTATTACCTTCGGTCATGACGATATCCTCACTTGGAAAGCCTCCTCCATGGGTAGATTTACTACGAAGTCCGCATTTGAAGCCATTCGCGCTAGTCGGGAACACCATGGGCTCTTATCGCATGCTTGGACTAAACAAATCAGACCTACTGTTTCCGTTTTTATTTGGCGTCTCCTTAATAACTGGCTCCCTGTCCACACAAGACTGCAAAAGAAGGGAATTATCATGGTTTCTAGATGCTACTGTTGTGGGAATAGTATTGAGGATGTTCAGCACCTCTTCCTTCAAAGCCCCAAAGCTCGGGATATTTGGGCATTCTTTACAGAAATCTTTGATATTCCTACCATTGACGCACATAATGTTGCCACTCAGCTCAATCACTGGAAAAACCGAGCGACAACAAGCATTAAGGGAAATGTCAGGTTTGTGGTGCCTGTTCTGATTTTTTGGCACATTTGGGGGGAGAGAAATGACTGTGTCCATCGACAAAGGAGGTTCCTTGCCACACGAATTGTTTGGCGGGTTCTTCATTCGTTGTTTATCCTTTACAAAGGCAACGTTTTCACTTCGAAACACTGGAAAGGGGATATCATGTTGGCTGCTCAACTGGGTATCAAATTTGATCTTTCTGCTCAACAGTCGAGACTGCCTCGCATTGTTTATTGGCTGAAACCGAACATTGAATGGGTTAAGCTCAACACGGATGGTGCGTCAAGAGGCAACCCGGGAGTTGCGGGTGCAGGAGGTGTCATTCGTGATTGTCTTGGGGAGGTGATCAGCTGCTTCTATTCTTTTTTAGGTCATCAATCTAATGTTTACGCTGAATTATACGCTGTCAAGCAAGGATTACACTTGTGTTGTGAGCGTGGCTTCCAAAATGTTTGGGTGGAGATTGATGCATCTTATCTTCTACACCTCATTCAGTCTAGCACTACCACCAACTGGAAGCTGTTACATCTTCTTATGGGGGTCAAAGAACTCTTAACCAAAGTCAATGTTCGTTTTTCTCACATTTACCGAGAGGGAAACAAGCCGACGGATTATATGGCTAACTTGGCTTGCGATACTCTTTCTTCTGCTGTTTTGGAAGACACCCACATTCAAGGACCTATTCGTGGACTACTTAAGATGGACAAGTGGGGTCTCCCTAATTTTAGATTTAAATGATTGCTCCGTTTCTTAGTTTGGCATGTTGCATTTGTGTTTGTTTCTCTCTCAGCATTTTTCTCCGTTGGAACATTTACATATTGTGTTTTTTGATGGTGTGTAGCTTTTGGGGGTGTGTTTGGTGTTACTTTATTGATCCTGGGGAAGTCTTTATTGCTGGGGAAAGTATTTTTGCTCTGCTCACCTGCCAGGGGGGAAACTGTAATTATCTGAACATGCCGGCTTGGCTTACTGTGCTCAAACAGAGCTGTTGCTGCGTCTTCAGGCTGCTGCACTACTGTTACTGTTTCTGGTGCAGCAGCGGGGGGCCAGTGATTAGCCGTTTGGTTTTTGGTGTCTTATTGGCTGCTCGAGAAAAACCAGCCTGCTGTTTTCTGTTGGCTGCATGGTTGAGGTTGCTGGCCTTGCGATTTCTTGGTACAGTGCAGCAACAACTCGATGAGGGAAGAGATATTATTGAAATTGCCAATGGTGTTGTGAATGTGGATGGTCGCTGCTTCTGTTTTTTCAGCAGTAAGTGTTGGCTGCTGCTGCATGGTTTCCTCGGCTGCTCTTGCTGCTGGGGGATTTATTTTGGACTGGAAACTTACCAGGGGGGTTGCTGTAATTCTCAAAATCTGATCAACAGTCAGATTATTAACTTGTTGGGGTATGGGTTTATTGCATGGGGTTTTGGTTTGTCGTGGTTGGGCTCGCTTTTGGGTTGCTCTTGCTGCAGGCTTGAAGTCCACCAGGGGGGTAACTGTAATTTGAGACTTGATCTGTCACTGCTGCTCTGTTCTGTTTTGTTGCAGGGGGGTCACTGTAATTTTGGTAATTTTATGGGCTTGGGTTGCTGCACAATATGCTGCTGCTGCTTCCATATTGCTGAGCTAATTTGGACAAATAGGATGGAAAGTGGGACACAGACTAATTATTTGGAGCAATTTCCTTTTGGGCTGCTGAAAATTGGAGAAATGAGTACGATTGGTGTGAAGAAGACAAGTCACGTGACCTATGTTTTGCCTAATCAAGGATTTGGGCTCATTTTCAACTCATTTTTTGGCACTTATTTGGAATACTTTCACTTTTGTAAAAGGAGAAATACTCCTAATTTATGTCTTAATTTTTCTCATATTATTTGTAAAGGGAGTGGTACTCCTTGTTTACAACTTATTAGACGCTTAGGGTTATTTATTTTTCTTCTCATGTATTTTGACAACTTTCCTCTGTAATCTTTAATTTCTTTTGGATCAATAAAGGGGTGGGGTCCCAACAGAAAACCCTCCGGCAGGCACGTGCCGGTTTTTCCAAAAAAAAAAAAAAAAAAAAATTCCTCACTTTTAGGAGTTGTTGGGAGGAAAATAACAGAATGACTAAAGGAGAGACAAATATGCCTAAAATAAAGGCCATATGTTGCTGAAAATTTAAAAGTCAAATAGGATGACACAACTGTCATATCCAAGAAATAAGGGCTGCCATTCATTTCGGATAGCCAAGCTTGTATAAGCTAGCTAGCTTCAAAAATAAAGAAATTCGGTTGCAGCTTGAAAACTATAAAAGGGAGCTGAATTCATTATTTGAAGAAAAAACGTCTAACGATCAATCAAAACAAACAACAACAACTATCTTTCAATCAAAAAGTCAACACTTATCTGATTTTTTAGTCAAAATGAACAAAGATTAACTTTAGTTCACTAGGTAGAAAATCGTTACTTGAATGTTTGTAGCCATACCTCATTTGGCTCGAAGTGAGGATATTAATACATTCATTTGGTAGTGTCACAAAGTCGTAGCCATTACTCACTCGGATTGGGCCAGGTTCGACGTGAGATATCAATGCGACGAAGTGGTACCCAACATTCATATCGAGCGCATGCATGAAGAGGAGTGCAGACGGAATCAATCAATGCTCGTCGGAGTGAATAACTTTTGAATGCATCTACATGTAGATATGGCCGGAGTCATCAATATGGCCAACTTGTAGCTAGAGTTCTTAGGAACTGCTCAATGTATTGTAGTCATAGATATACCCCGAGTCATCAATACATGTATCTATAGTGGAGACTTGTAAGGTCCAAATGACAAGTAGCTATCGTCTTTGAATGCATTTTCTGTTCGATTTAAGCATTTCGACCCTTTTCGATTCTTAGAGCACTAAATTGTTAAGTCCTACATTAAGTTGTAGATGAGTAGAACCTCAGGGGTAGTGTTTGCCTACTCCAATTCAATCAATTTTCAGATAGAAGTCTTAGACGAATCATATCTTTCATTTCGAATCATTAATAGACTTTTATTTGTGTGTACTTACACCCTGGCACGCCTGATGCGAACCTCGCCAGCCACGCTAAAGCAACGAGACCCGACAACAATATTGGACCCTAGGACAGCTCTTCGCTCAGGTTTCGAGAGTGGGGAAAAATCGCAACCCAATACCTCACACAAAACACGAACCTTGGAAAGGAATCCTCAACCCAATGTTTTAGTGGAAGCACGAACCTTGGTGTGTCGTAGACGCCACCAACAGTGATGGAAATCCGTTGGATAAGTCGGTGTTTGAACGCCACAAGAATAAAGTCTTGATAAGTTCGACAGTTCGTAAAGAACCAAAGAGAAAACTCTCAATTTTGATAAAACGTATGCTGAATTTTACATTGCAGCCGCAGCCTTAATATAGGCTGACATACAAAAACGTTTTTTTTGGTTTTTACCAAAAATAATAAATCCTAATGAAGCCCTAAATAACATGCCTTAAATGGAAAAGGAAACTTCCACAATTCTAGTGGCTTTATAATCAGCCAATCACACATATAAAGGAAAGGAAATTAGGGCTGTAAATTTGCCAAAATTAAATCAAGGAAAGTTCTCTATTTGCCCTTTAAATCATGCTGAAATTAATGATACGAATCTTGCCCCTTTAATTCATGCTTGAGAAAGGCCCATCACTAGCTTGAATTAAGTTGAGCAGCCCCAAGTTTTCATTTGAGTCCATCTTGCACTTTGGATCAGTCCATAAGTCTTGAATAAGTCCATTGAGTGCTTCTTTAAATTGCTTGGCTCGGGCTCTTGTAATTGGTCCAACGGGTACTTGTAACAGATCCTTAGATGTGGCATTCCGATTCTCATCATTCCCCTCCTCTTGAAAAGGATTTGTCCTCAAATCATCGCCTACATCAAAAGGAGATAAGTCAGAAACATTGAAAGTTGCACTAACATTATACTCACCTGGTAGGTCTAATTTGTAGGCATTGTCATTAATGCGCTCAAGGACTTGGAACGGTCCATCCCCACGTGGTAAAAGCTTTGAACGTCGTTGAGCAGGAAACCTCTCCTTGCGCAAATGCAGCCAAACCCAGTCTCCGGGTTCAAAAACCAGCTTGTGTCGCCCTTTGTTGGCTTGCTTCGCATATTGCTCCGTTCGTCACTCAATATTGAGCCTTGCCTTTTCATGAATCTGTCTAACAAAATCAGCCTTTTTCTTTCCATCCATGTTAACATGTTCAGACAAAGGCAAAGGAGTTAAATCCAATGGAGTTAAAGGATTAAATCCATAAACAAGTTCAAACGGTGAAAACTTAGTGGCAGAATGAATAGTTCTATTATATGCAAACTCAACATGTGGCAAACACTCCTCCCAAGTTTTGATGTTTTTCTTAATGATTGCCCTCAACAAGGTTGACAAAGTCCTATTTACTACCTCAGTTTGACCATCGGTTTGTGGGTGACAAGTAGTAGAAAATAAAAGCTTAGTTCCCAACTTACACCACAAGGTCTTCCAAAAGTAACTCAAGAACTTGGCGTCCCCATCCGAAACAATTGTTCTAGGCATACCATGTAACCTTACCACTTCCCTAAAGAACAAGTCGGCAGTATGTGAGGCATCATCTGTTTTATGACACGGGATAAAATGTGCCATCTTAGAGAATCTATCCACAACTACAAAGATTGAATCCCTACCACGCTTTGTCCTAGGCAATCCTAACACAAAGTCCATTGAGATATCCACCCAAGGTTCACTAGGAATAGGCAGTGGCGTATATAATCCATTTGGTTGCACTCGAGATTTTGCCTGTTTACAAGTGACACACCTTCCACAGATTCTCTCAATATCCCTTTTCATGTGTGGCCAAAAGAAATGTTCCTGCAAAATGGCCAGTGTCTTTACAACTCCAAAATGCCCCATTAACCCTCCACTATGGGATTCCCTTACTAACAAGTCTCGCAATGAGCAATTAGGCACACATAGTTTATTCTCCCGAAACAAAAAGTCCTCATGCCTAAAGAACTTACCCGAAGCTTTCCCCTCACAGTTTCTATACTCTTCACAAAAATCTTGGTCTAAAGGATACAATTCCTTAATATGCTCAAAACCAAGTAATTTAGATTCAAGAGTAGGAATCAATGCATACCTGCGAGAAAGTGCATCGGCAACCACATTCTCTTTACCTTGTTTGTACCGAATGACATATGGAAATGTCTCAATGAACTCCATCTATCGAGCATGTCGCCTGTTCAACTTTTGTTGACCCTTCAAGTGCTTCAGTGACTCATGATCAGTGTGAACCACGAACTCCTTGGGCCATAAGTAATGTTGCCATGTTTCCAAAACTCGGACCAAAGCGTATAGCTCCTTGTCATAAGTTGGGTAGTTCAACATTGCACCACTTAGCTTCTCACTGAAGTACGCTATTGGCCTCCCTTCTTGCATAAGCACAACGCCAATACCTATCCCTAAAACATCACATTCAATTTCAAACGCCTTGTTAAAGTTAGGCAAAGATAATAAAGGAGCATTTGTCAACTTTTGCTTGAGAAGCTGAAACGCCTTCTCTTGCTCTTCACCCCACTTAAAACCAATGTTCTTCTTTATTACTTCGGTGAGTGGTGTGGCCAAGGTGCTAAAATCTTTCACAAACCGCCGGTAGAAACTAGCAAGTCCATGAAAACTCCGTACATTGCCTACGTTTGTAGGAGTAGGCCACTCTTGAATTGCCTGGATCTTTTCTTCATCAACCTGTATTCCCTGTGCACTAATAACAAAGCCCAAAAACACAAGTCGATCGGTGCAAAAAGTGCACTTTTTCAAGTTAGCAAACAACTTTTCTTTTCTAAGCACATCTAAGACAGACTTAACATGCGCAACATGGTCATCCAAGTTTTTGCTATAAATGAGGATGTCATCAAAGTAAACCACAACAAATCTACCTATGAAAGCACGTAAAACATGGTTCATTAATCTCATAAATGTACTCGGTGCATTAGTTAAGCCAAAAGGCATCACTAACGACTCAAACAAACCATATTTTGTCTTAAAGGCAGTTTTTCATTCATCCCTCTCTGTCATGCGAATTTGATGATACCAACTCTTCAAATCAATTTTAGAAAACACGCAAGCCCCATGTAGTTCATCTAACATGTCATCTAAACGAGGGATGGGATGTCGATACTTTACCGTGATGTTGTTGCTAGTGGACTCGGGCTTATGCTCAA
This sequence comes from Petrea volubilis, assembly GCA_026212405.1. Classification (NCBI taxonomy): domain Eukaryota; kingdom Viridiplantae; phylum Streptophyta; class Magnoliopsida; order Lamiales; family Verbenaceae; genus Petrea; species Petrea volubilis. The sequence goes on from CM047883.1 coordinate 9,011,261, forward strand.
TCTTGGGCTTGGGAGCAGAAGAAGTTTGCGGCTTGTCTTCCCTTTTGGTGTAACTTGGCTTCCAAGAGGTGGAACCCAAAGTATGAGCCGCTCGTCCTCCTCTCTTGAGTTGTTGCTCCACCTTGATGGCCATGTGCACCATATCCTCTAACTCAACATAGTGCTGCATATCTACTTTATCATGGATCTCCCGGTTCAACCCATACAAAAACCTAGCCATCGTAGCCTCTCAATCCTCCTCGATATTAGCCCGGATCATGATAATCTCCATTTCCTTGTAATAATCCTCTACACTCCGATTTCCTTGCCGAAGTCCCTGCAATCGTTTGTATAACTCCCTGTAGTAATGGCTTGGCACAAACCTCCTCCTCATCAATGTCTTCATTTCCTCCCAAGTAATCACTGGTCTCTCTCCATTTCTCCTCCTACTAATCATTAGTTGGTCCCACCAAACTATGGTGTAATCAGAGAATTCAATGGCTACCAACTTCACCTTCTTAGCTTCGGAGCAATTATGGCAGTCGAATACAAACTCCACTTTCTTCTCCCATTCAAGATAAGCTTCAGGATCGGATCTACCCTGGAATGATGGAATCTTCATTTTGATACTCCCCAAATTGTTATCCTCCCGATTCCTACCTTCTCTAGCCCGACCTCCATGTCTCCTATAACTCGCCACCGAATCCCTATCATCCTCCCCATCAGAACCTAACCCATAGTTCCTGTCTTCATCATCCCTTTCCCTCCTAGGTTGAACTCTCTCTCTCTTCTATGCATATTAGGACCATGAGGTGGCTGCCTATTTCGCACATTTTCCAATTGGTCGAGTCGTTCTTGCGTCTCCTCATATTGCATCCTCACCGTCCGGGTCAACTCTCCAATCATGGCCTCTAAACGCAGCCTCCAGTTTACTCTTTGTTCTTCGTCACGACTTTGTTGAGACATGTTTTCCCTGCAAAAAAGTGTTATAAATAGAAAAAGGACCTCACAAATTTTTCACTCCCTCACGTGTTTCACTCAAATTTATTTCACTCAACACTCGTGTTTGTCACTCAAATTTGGCTTTTTCAACACTCTAATGCTCTAATCAGTCCTGCCTTTTTCCACCCGAAATAATTCTCTTTTGATTCTCTTCAAAACTAATCAAACAAGATCAAGATGTTCAAGTAGCAATCCACTCACGTTCTTACCAGCAGGATTGTGATGTTGGGATCACCAAAAGTGTGAACGAGTTTAGTACAAGAACTGGCTAAAATATCAATGGGTGATTTGGCAATATTTTGTGCCCGCAAAAAATTGTCTTTCACGCATAGGTATAATCAAGGCTAATGAACAAGATATCAAAGCCTCCTCCAACAATCCTTTTTTCTTTTCTTTTTTTTTTCATTTTTTTTTTCTCTTTTTTTTTTTCCTCTTTTTTTTTTTTTTGTTTTTCTGGAAATAACAAACTAAGATTCAATCACAACTGAAACCTATTACAATGAATGACTGAACTGAACTTTAAAATTGAAGACGTAAATTGTCTCCAACAACACCCCATACGAATTTGACTCAAAACCTAAAATTTAGGACAGTACACAAAGCCTACGAACAACAATCGAAATTTAAAACTAGATCTAGGATAATACACGAAAGTAAAGATAGGCAAAACCTGGACAAAAACCTTGGCTCTGATACCAAATGATGCGAACCTCGCCAGCCACGCTAAAGCAATGAGACCCGACAACAATATTGGACCCTAGGACAGATCTTCGCTCAGGTTTCGAGAGTGGGGAAAAACCGCAACCCAATACCTCACACAAAACACGAACCTTGGAAAGGAATCCTCAACCCAATGTTTTAGTGGAAGCACGAACCTTGGTGTGTCGTAGACGCCACCAACAGTGATGGAAATCCGTTGGATAAGTCGGTGTTTGAACGCCACAAGAATAAAGTCTTGATAAGTTCGACAGTTCGTAAAGAACCAAAGAGAAAACTCTCAATTTTGATAAAACGTATGCTGAATTTTACATTGCAGCCGCAGCCTTAATATAGGCTGACATACAAAAACGTTTTTTTTGGTTTTTACCAAAAATAATAAACCCTAATGAAGCCCTAAATAAATGTGCCTTAAATGGAAAAGGAAACTTCCACAATTCTAGCGGCTTTATAATCAGCCAATCACACATATAAAGGAAAGGAAATTAGGGCTGTAAATTTGCCAAAATTAAATCAAGGAAAGTTCTCTATTTGCCCTTTAAATCATGCTGAAATTAATGATACGAATCTTGCCCCTTTAATTCATGCTTGAGAAAGGCCCATCACTAGCTTGAATTAAGTTGAGCAGCCCCAAGTTTTCATTTGAGTCCATCTTGCACTTTGGATTAGTCCATAAGTCTTGAATAAGTCCATTGAGTGCTTCTTTAAATTGCTTGGCTCGGGCTCTTGTAATTGGTCCAACGGGTACTTGTAACAGATCCTTAGATGTGGCATTCTGATTCTCATCAACGCCCGCACACACAACAAGCACAAATCCACTTCGAAATTGCTGTTTTCTCATCAAACTCAATGACTTCGAACCCTGGGTAGCCACTTTAGCATGGTTGTCGAAATTTATGCAAACAACTAGTTATTACTTTTTAGTAATGTTAAGTGAATCATTATACAATATTATTATGTTAATAATTATCATTCAACTAACAACTATTTGTAATTATATTTAACTAAAAATAGTTAAAAATAATACTCGCTTTGGTGGAATTCAAAATTTTATATTTCATAGTCTTCAACTTGACTATGTAAAGCAGGCCTCGATCATTGGCTCCACATTTATGCATATAATTACATTTTTTTTGGAAGGAAAGCTAAACATTTTATTGATCAACCAAATCGTCCATTACAACGGTGAGAATGAAAGCAGGAATATGTGTTGATCCTTCCGATGAATGCATCGCTTTCCTAGCTAAAAGATGTGCCTCTTGTTTGCCATTGCAGCCAAAGTGGGACACTGAAAAACAAGCAAAAGCCTTAATAAAATTTCTAAGATCCATAACTAAGCTTCCTAGCTAGGAAGAGTCCTCAATTCTCGAAGTTAAGCTTCATATTAGCTGTTTACAGTCGCCTTCCAAAATAATAGAGTTCCATCCGCAAGAGTGTGCCCACTGAATAGCTTCCTAGATAGAAAACAACTCCGCATGCAACGGTGAACACACATTTGCTACATGGGCCGAGCTCCAACCTAATGCCGCACCTGTTACATCTCGTGCCACCCACCCTAAGCCTGCCTTACTTGTCGTGGAGAAAATTGGCCTATTGAAATTGAGTTTCATTATACCCACTGGTAGTGCGCGCCACCTATGAATCGTGTTACTATGAGACATAGGTTGCATTGGTAGAGCAGCAATCCAAAACCCTTGCAAATAATTTGATGTGAAACGTACAAGTGCCCCCGGAGTCATTATAGTGTTCTTGTGCAGCGCTTGATTTCTACACCACCATAGCGCCCAGAAGACGACAAGAAAGAGCCCCACTTCGAGTTTGTCAAGGTGTGACAATGTATCCTCAAACCAAGAATCTCCGCTTACCCCTTCTCTATGTATATGTTGACATGGGATATCTATCAAAGCCTACACTTCAAACACGCGGGCCTTTGGTGGTACATGTCCATTCCAGATGCGTTTTCTAGGTTCTGTACATGCTTCCCTGACTCAATTCGCCCCTACCTGCTTTATCGACAAAATTAAACAATATACACTATTAGCAGAAAAAATTCTATTTTTTGTGTAGTTCCATAACAATCTATCTTCTCTATTACCAGTGCTCAGCGGCGTGCGCTCGATGACCTCAATGTCTTCCGACTAAAATACCGACTCCAGTAGCCCTCTGTCCCATTTTCTCGAGAGTGGATTTATCAGCTATTCAACTCAAATTAAAGTACAACTTGGAGGCTTTGGGGTGATCGGCTTAAAAGAGCGAGGCTGGTCCACCCATTGATCCTCCCAAATCTTAACATGTTTATCGTCCCCGATGCACCAACTCATTCCTACGGCTATATATTCTTGAGTCTCCCATTTACTATGACATGTGAATGAAGGGTGGAAGCCAAGTTTAGCTTTGAGGAAAGTACCATTCAAGTAGTATTTACCTTTTAGTACTCGCGATACCAAGTTGTCTAGATACATGACCAGCCTCCAAGCCTATTTTGCTAATATGGCCATATTAAAAGCTCGTAAATTGTGAAAACCCATTCCTCCATCTCTTTTGCCTCGACATAAATCTACCAAGATAACCATTGTACCTTAATTTGCCTTCATACTATTCCACCAAAAATTATACACCATCGCCTCTACTTTCCGGTCAAAAGAATTCAGAAGGCAGAGCACAGACATTGCATATGTCGGTATAGATTGAAGAACAGACTTGATGAGTACTTCCTTCCCTATTGAGGATAGATTCTTGGCCAACCAACCCTCCAAATGCTTCCATATCCGATCCTTAATGGTAGCAAATAGCTCCTTTTTTGATCTCCCCGCGATCGATGGTAAGCCTAAGATTGTGTTGTACTTGTCTAGGCGTGTAACTCTGAGTAATGCAGTCAACTCCTCTTGGGTGCTCCAGAAAATATTTGGGCTGAACACTACAACAGATTTTTGTTGATTAATCTCTTGTCTGAATATTTGGGCAAAGGTGTTGAGGAAATTGTTCACGCAAAGCACCGCCTCCCTGTAAGCTTTACAATAGATCAACGTATCATCCGCAAACAATAAATGGGAAATCCTAGGGCCTAGTTTGCTAACTGAAACACCCTGCAGATTATTCATTCTTTACTCACACTGAAACATACAACTTAGAACTTCTGCGCACAACAAAAATAAATAAGGAGATAAAGGACCTCCTTGTCTATTACCACGATGTGGGGTTAATAATCCAAAGTAAGCAGAATTCAACATAAAAGAGAACGAAATAGTGGAAATGCAGTCCGTAATAAGCCTTTCATATTTCAAAGGGAAACCTATTTTAACTAAAATAGCATGCAAGAAACCCCATTCGAGCTTTTCATAAGCTTTAATAATATCTAACTTGAGAGACATGAACCCCGTTTTGCCCCGTTTTTTATACTTCAAGATATGGTGAATCTCAAACACAATTAATGCATTATCCGTTATGAGATGGCCAGGAATGAAAGCAGATTGAGTGGGAGATATAATATTGGGTAAAAGAGGCTTAATCCTACTTGCTAGAGTTTTTGACACTATTTTGTAAAGCACATTGCACAAACTAATTGGTTTGAATCGAGACATTGAATTTGGATGTGGGATTTTAGGTAGCAAAATAATATGTGTATAATTTATAGAAGACACACTAACACCATGATTGAGATAACCTAACACCCAATCAATTACATCGTTGCCTACAAAATTCCAAAACTTTTGGCAAAATAGAGGTTGCATAGCATCTAGGCCTGGGGATTTGAGCGGGAACATTCGGTCCAAAGCGGCTGATACATCGTTAGGTGTAAATGGTACCTCCTGGTCTGATCGCATATCCTCATGGATCCTCGGCTCGATAATCTCCAGTACTTAATCAATTGACGCCCTCGATGGAGTCCTCGTGGCAAAAGTCTCCTCAAAATGGGCTGCTAGAATCTTCTTTATCTCATTCTCGTCCTCACAGACAAATCCATTTCTGTCTCGAAAATAGATGTATTCCTATCGCCTTCCTTGAGCCACATTCCTTTACCCTATTGTTTTCACATAACATCCTCGCTATACAAGAGCTCCTCTAATTCTTTACTTACCACTCTCTCTTCGGACTTTGTAGCAGTTGTCAAGGTCCCTCGCTTCAGCTCTCCCAACCTCGCTTCAAGTTCTATGATCCGCTGTCGTGGTCTCGCAAGACTCCGATTCCAATTAATAAGAACTAGCCTACAATTCTCAATGTTGTCCCGCACCTTCTGTTGAGGTGAAAGAACGTGGCTATGGGATACCCAGTTTTCCCCAATGATTCGAGTGAATTCCTCTTTAGCGATCCACATCACTTCGAATCTCCATGGTCGTTGCCCGACCATAATCCGATTGGTCTTCAGACTACATTCAATATGTAGTATGGAGTGGTCGGAGTATATGGTCCCAAGGTTCATAATTCTCTCCAAAGGAAATCGCCGTACCCATTCCTCTAAACCTAACGCTCTGTCAGGTTTTTCCTACACGGTGCATGGTTCTAGTCTATTATTGCTCCATGTAAATGGGTCGCCCATGGAACCCAAATCTTGGAGCCTCGCTTGTGATATTTCATCACGAAAAGCCCTGATTAGGCCCAGCCGCCTTTGTGCTCCTCCAACTTTCTCTTCATTAGACAAGATTTCATTGAAATCACCTGCATAAAGCTATGGAGCTGCGCTCTTCCCCCGCAAACTCTTTGAGATATTCCAAACCGCTGCCCGACCTGGAGAATCCGATTTTCCATAAAACCTTATGAATCACCAATTGATGCAATCCTCCTCATGAATGATATGCGCATCTATATAGTATCTCGAGTATCCAATGATCAGCACGTGAATATCTGGCATCCATAACAACCCAAGGCAGCCGTTGCGTCCTCAAGCCTCTACATAAATCCTAAATTAATTGTACTTTGTCTTCACTCTCTCGATTTTGGTCTTCTTGCACTTTATTTCTAAGAGGAAGATCAACGGGCAGGGGATGGAACCACTGGATGTAATTATACAACCCCTGGCAATTCTAATATAAGACAATCATGGCTGTTCGATTAAACCAACCTGAGTTGTTAGATTTTGGGAACCTTAAATGTAGCTAGCCTTAGATTTCTTCTTTGTTATAGCAACCTTCTTTTGAGCAAGTGTTTGTTTTGGCTGATTATTTCAAACCAGGCCTGATGTAAAATCAAGCATTGTCCCGGGCCCTAGATCAAGAATTTGGGCTATTGAAAGTTCCACGATTAGGGCTTGATAATGTTGAAGGGTTTGGGATATATGGTATGGTAACAGATTAGGCTGGGTGATGTTTGGTGGGTGGCCCAGTGTGTGGTTATTTTGGTAGATTTGTGGCTAGTTGGGTTAAGTTCGAAACGTGGATCATGTTGGGGCCGAAGGGCGGATGAGGGGTTATTATGGGCCGATGAGACTTTGGGCCAATAGAACATGGTATTCGTTTTTACGTGTGATTGACGTGGGAGATAAAGTTTTTCTTATTTGTTTGGATATCAACGAAAATCCCCCTTCCCAGATTGTTTTGGATAGGCTTGAAGTTGGTGGGATTAGGCATGATATGGGGTGGTGGAATATGAAAGGTGGAAGATTTTTTGTTGTCTAGGATATGCTACACATTTGATAAGACAGGTCGAAGGATTCTTGGGATTTGTCCATCAATCGTGGGATTTGTAGAGTTGGGAATAACTAACTTTCCTTTATTCAACACAAAGGCCGGTGTCCTCGGTCCTTTCTCCCCACTGGAATTGAACATATTCCGATGAGTCGGCTAGCCTAGCAGGGTGGCACGTAGTTAAGGTCCATACGGGGTATTGTCACCCAGATCAAAAAACCCTCCTCCAATCGCATTAGAAAAAATTTCTGAATATGAGAACACATCTCGTACAAATACCAAAAGCTTTGCAGTTTTTCATACGTGAAGTTCACCATTAACTTCTTCCTTATTAGACCTTTCAACGGCAGTGCATGCTTTAGGGGTGTCGTGATGTTGATAGTCACTCTAATCTTAAGATCGTCGCCTTACATTCTGCCTCCCGCCTTGAAATCCACATCTCTGTATATGCCTAATTTGTTCCCAATGTACGTGGCCATAGTCCTGGTCATTTTACTCCAAGATAAATTATGGATCTGCACATAAAATTCACAGAAATCCAGGTTAACTTTTAGCGAATCATCCTCTAAATCCATCTCCTTCAAAACAACTAGGTACTTGTCAAAAGACCATGGAACACTCTCCATAAACTGACGTCTATCCACAGTGTGTTTAAATCGCATGAGAAAACGCTCATTCGAAATCTTTTTCATCTCCATCAGGCGCAATAGCCTTATGGCGAAAATCATAGTGGTGCTGAAGAAATCAAAATTGAGAAAGGATTCGTCCATCACCTGACCTTCCCATGCATCCCGAGGGACCTTGCTGCCGCTCCCTTCCTTCTCCGTGAGTGAAACAACCCTACTCAACTACTCTATTTCCTTTTCCATGTCCATTAAGAGCTAAACTGATGAACTGCTTGAATCACCTACTAATGACACTCGAAGATAAAAGCAATGTCCCAGATACGCTCCTCACACCCGATAAGATACCTGGAGGTGGAAAGAGAAGTGAGAACAAGAAAAAAGTTAGGAAAGACAAACAGTAAACAAGGGATCACGAAACAAGCATAAAAAAAGTGATACAAGATATAAAGACTAGCACATGCTAGAAACCAAATAGGAAAACAAAAAAATGAAAGAAATGAAAGACTCTCATAAGAGAGAAACACCTAAACTCTCATAAGAGAAAATATTATACGACCCCCTTATGTATATAATTACATGAGGAATGCTAGCAAGAGCTAACTTCTACATTTGCATAGTGTTTTTGCTAAGTAAAAGTTGAAAGTGTTTGAAGATCATAGCATCTTTTGAAAATTATTAAAATTTTGTAAAAAAAATTAGAAATTATTAAAAATTAGATAGAATGAGCTACTACATTTTAACTATTTTTCTACTTAAAGGAATGAAAAACAAATATTCCAAACGTGTCAACTGCTTGACAAAGAAAAAAATAATAATAAAAAACTTGAATTCACTTATTCTAAACTTTTGGGGACAACCCTATAGTAGTGGCATGAATTGACTTATTTTGTGGATAATTCTAGTAAGGGCTCAAGACATAAATGATCCATAATCTTTTGTTATGAAATTACTTTATATTTCACAAAAAAAAAAACACATATTGGTGACAACATAAAAAGTGATAATAATAATCGTTAATTTCATCTATTAAGTGACAAGAACTATTGTTTTGTCACAAAAATGATATTCAAATGCCAATAGTGACAATAATCATGTTTAAATTGTCACTATTGATAATTATTAACAACCCTATATTGACGACTTAATAACAAAAAAAAAAAAAAATCTTTTGTAGCTGAGGATTCTACGGAGATGTTCCTCCAAATCAAAAGGGATGTCACATTTTTAGGAGATTGGTTATGGATTGTTCCCAAATATTTTTAGGGTTGTTATTGTGCCCAAAAGTATAGGCTAGTTGGTTAGGAGGATAAGGGCTTTGGGCCTTATCTATATGGACTTGGCGACTAAGGTTTTGGAGTTGGCCTACCCTTAAATGTGGAATAGCTGGCTGGGCTTTGCCTGTGTTCTTCCGAGGTTGAAGTCATTAAACAAGGCCCTTTTTGAGCCTTTGTCATTGGACTACTTAGAAATAAACTAGCTAAATAGACTAGTTATTTTCTAGTAGCATCATCACTCCCCAGGACTCCTATGTTGACGTTGCTTATATGTTTGGGATTCCCTTGTTGGCCTGTGAAGGGGGCCTAGAGGAATCCTATTAAGAGGTCTTACGAAACAAACATTAATCCTCCAATGCTCAAGTTAGTACATACCCAAATCAACAAGAAAATAATTAGAGTTTATTAATCAAATACCAAATCGTGATGAATTTAAGTGGGATACTGGAATCCTTGATATGGAAAACCTAGGACCTCATCTCTTAGTGAGGGAATTCTTTTACGAGTAGAATCCGTCAATGTTCTAGATGTTATTTGGAGAAGGAAGCCACTTTTTAATAGCATCCACTAATATTTATACGACTCTACAAATTATCTAATTTATTAATTTATTTATCCTTAGTTTCATTGAATTTACAATTAAACTATCAAATTGTCTACTTTTATTTAGTATAATTGGTTAATCTTTATAGTGTCATTACGATAAAAAAATTATAGTAAAACATGACAATAAATTTAATTAAAAAACTTTAAGAGTATCGTTACATAATAATAATAATAATAATAAAGAACAACAACAACAAGAACAATAATAATAATCTCTATGTATATATGTTTATGCACAACGATTAAACCAAATGTTATTTTAGGGATTGCCATATTTTCTTATTTATTTTTTTATTGTAAATCAATAATAATTTTGATTTTCCTATGGAATTTTCTACTGAAAATGCGTCGCAAACAAGATAAAGAGGTTTCGACAAATATAAACATCTATATTCCATCAAAAAAGAAAAAAATTAAAAATAAAAATTTTAATAATATTTTCGATGGTAATATCCTCAAAAATCTTTCACAAAGTTTAAGAAAAAAATATAAAATATCAATATATTTTCAAGAAAAGGCAATCGTCGATAAACAAAAAAAATATGAAAAATAATATTTCAACAATCTTTTCAGTCAAAAAGGAAAGGGGGAAAAAAGAAAGAGAATAAAATAATTTTTTGATGATTATTTTTCGTTAGAAGATTGTCGAAAACTAGCGCTTTTTTGTTCCAAGTCATGGCCCATATATTTACTGACAAATTTCTGATCAAATATACGTCGGACATCTTTTCATTCAGTTTGTTGCTAATGTGATGCTAAATTGTCGATAAGTGGTCTATAAAGTGAACATTTTTAGACGAAATATTCCGTCAGTAATTTCGTTGGCATTAGATAATGTGATTTGGATGGATGTATTGAAATACATAACACGACTCCTTTTCAAATAGAGCGGGTTAGCAAGGATGATTGATATATATATATATATATATATATTATTTAGCAAATTAGAGTTACCATCCTTGAGGTATGGTGAAATAACAAAAAACCTCTCCGTGTATGGAAAATTATCATTATCCCCCTAATATTATGCGTTGTCTAACAATCTACACTTGTCATTAGTTTGACTAATGGCTGCCCTTAGTCAACCTATATAAACTTTCGAAAGTATCATCAGAGGTGTTTTCGTTATTATGTGTTACATTTTGGAGTATTGTATTGTAATTTATTGAAATCACATGGGGTTAAATATAATATTTTTATTATTTTTTCAAACTTGTTGTTTATAGTAGTTAGTGGATGTTATACATATGTACCAAATTATTAATTTTTGAGTGTTGTGTTCAAATAATGTGAGGTTCTACATATATATTGTGTCGTTTGTCAATAAAACTCTATTCACCAACCATATAAGACATCAATTTTCATCAATAAAATAGAAAACCATATGATTACCAAAAATACAACGCAACAAATGAAAAGTATTATTGTGATTCATGCCATAAAACTTAGTGTTTACTTATAAAGCATACATTATACACTGCTTAAAACGATCATTAAACAAGTCAGGGGCTGATGGTAATTTTCATATGTGGGGTTGTTTTTTGTAATTTCACCATATCTTAGCATGGTAACTATAATTTTCCCTCGTTTGAGTAAGGGAAAAATTGACATTTTTTTGATTCCGTTAGACTTAACATTGACCACCCTTAAGTTAGGAAATAGAGGTAATTTTCCATACATGGGAGTATTTTTGTAATTTCACTATAACTCAGGGGTGATAAGTGTTGTTTGCCCTTTTCTGTTATTTATTGATAGATTCCAAAATTTGGTACAATAAGAAATTTGTGGGAGGGAGTTTTAGAGGGGAGAATCATATTTCCTTTGGAAGGACCTATCGATTTACATGGTGACCTAAATTACAATAAAGTATTAGGACTCCACTAAGTTAATTAAATATATGCATTAGGAGGAATAAAGCAAAAGAAATTGCATAATAATGTAAAGATGAAGTAAGAAGACATTAGTGAATGCTACGTGTCTAGGAAGGCTTGTGATCATTCGAGCTTTATGCACTTTCATTTCATGAACTTGAATGTGTGGAGTGCAATATAATCAGAGTGAGAGAGCTTAGAGTGTTGTAGAGTGAGATTTAATGAGTAAATTGGAAAGTGCTTACAAGTTTAGAGTGAAGTTGTATTTATAGGAGAAGGCACGTACTGGTTTTCTCAAAATTTCCTCACAGTTGTCCCCCTAAATCAGGAAGGATGACATATTCTTAGGAAGTTGGTCATAATCCTTTTCCCACGTTTCAAGGGCTATTGTTGTTGCTGATAGACATGTCCAAAGTTGTAGGATAATTAGTTTAGGGTATAACGACCTTGATCATTATCTAAATGGATCTAGTTAGGGTTTTGGACTTGGTCTATCCTAGTATGCATCATAGCCAGCTCGACTTCTTGCACTAGGCCTTCTGTGTTAGGCTTCCTGCGATAATCCCTTTGTGTTAGGCTTTGCCTGTGTTCTTACTGAGTTGAATTTGTGGATTAATTTTTTTTTGCAAGCTATTTTGTTTTGGCTTCTTGTCTTGGACAGTTTCGTGACATCTTAACCTAATAGGTCAAATTTTGTGAGCCATTATATATATTGATGATCCTACCATATCCAATAATATTGGATTAGACTAAATAAACGCGGCTCAACAAGAAAGGCCCCACAACAAAAGAGGCCCATTCAGAGAGTAGCTCGCATTCACTACCTAATGAAGCTATCCTATGGATCAATAAAGTTGAAGACTCGCAACCAAAGGAAGAGGCCTCATCTATAGGCACACCTTTGGGAGACCTGTAAGCTAGGAACGACTCTTTCAGGAAGATTCATTGTGGCTATGAGATCCTAAAGTTAGCCAAAACAAGGTGGGGGAGGGCAATAAAAACTCTTTTTTGCATTAGTGAGAGAACCAGGGTTCGAGCCTTAGTATATGCAATAATTCGAATGATATATATATACCTTGTAATATATGAATATTTTGTTAGTTTATGGAATAATATTTATTTAATTCATTCATCTATTTTGTTTCAAGATACTTAAAATATATGTACATGTGGTCTTTAGAGAGAAAGAGACGAACTTGGTCGCTATACACTTCCTAAAGCGGATGCCCCCTTATGGAAGGGAGGGCATCAATGTGGCAATTAATGGGGGTTAAGATGGGGAAGGGAATCAAGGAGGGGAGATGAATGCGGAAATCTTTCCCCTCCTAATGTAAATAACTAAACCTTACAAACGAAACACTAACATTCAAACATGAACTCACACACGCGCTGTAATGCCCCGGTACTTCCTAATATTTTAAAATTTATTATATATTATGTTTCATTCAAAATATTTGATATAAAATCTTTTAATTCCTGAAATTTTTATGATTTTCAAATTTTATTCTTTAAAATTACTTTATCACTTAGACCTTAAAGTATTAATTTTGAATTGTGATTATTATTTTTTGGAAAATTTATTTAAATACATATTTTAGGCTTGCATTTATTTTATTTTCGAATTTTATAAATAAATTATACAATTTTCGAATTTTATAAATACAACAATATATTTTCTGACTTTATATGTATAATTTTCAAATTTTAATTATTTATAAACATGTGTTTTGAATTTTAATTATTTATAACCCTAATTTTCGGATTTTAATTAAATGATAAATATCAAGTCTAGATTTTTAGTATATTTTACAATTGTTTTGCAAGAATATCCCCTCCAATACATATATATACTTGGTGATATATCTATTTGCATGTACACACACACATCCATATATATTAGGGGTAATTTATACATCTACATGTACACACATATGTTCATATATCAACTAGTGGTAATTTATATATCTACTTATACACACACACATCCATATATCACCTAGTGGTAATTTCTACATCTACATATCCACACACATATCCACATATATACACTAGTGGTAATTTATACATCTACATAAACACCTACATATCCACATACATAAATATATATATATATATATATATACTAGGTTATTAATATAGTAATGTGTACATATAAATATCCATATAGAATGTATGGTTTATATATTTATTTTGTTATAATATTAGACATTTCTTCTATTCCTCCTCTATAAATAGATCACAACCCCAACCCCATTTTCATCCCAAAATCCCGCCTAAAAACACACCCTCACTCTACTTCTACTCTCAACACCAAAAACACTCCATATTTATAAAATATCTTCCACCCACATATGTATATATGTAAACACTTCTTCTTACATCCATATACACCTATTATCCTTCCATATAGCCCTTTATATACCCTCTTTTTCCCTAAAAATATTTGAAGGTAGGAATTTCCTTAATTACATAAGTTTAGTTGTTCTATGCTTTTACATACTTAAGTGTTATTATGCTAGAATAAGCCTAGGAATCATGTTTTACTACAAGTTAGATGCATCCATGTTTAAAGTACTCCTTAATTGTATTTATATGCTCTAGTTTATGCTCATGCCTTATTATGTCCAATATGTGCTCTCCTAAAGCATGAAATCATGAAATTATGTAAGAATATGTTTATGTGAAAATCTTTATTTGTGCATGCCGGGCCCAAATGTGTTTTCGGTATGGATGGGGCTAGAGTTCGGTCAGGCAGCAATGGGCTTGCCGGTCTTAAAATAGTTCTCGCCATCCATGTCCTAATCCCATCTTGCATGGACGGAGTGTTCCATGTATTGGTTGTGGGTCATAGGAAATTGGCATAGTCTCGAGATATGACCACCGATGTGATTGGTTGGATACCAAGATTGGTTGGAATTGGTGTCATTATTGTGAATATTGTGTGGGAGTTATAAGAAAATTACGATCACGATAGTGTGATCCAAAGGTAAAGTATTATGTGAAATATTACATGACTATGTGCACATATTATACACACGAGCACCTTATGTGATTAAGTGAAATTTCTACTCAACCGTCGCGTTGATTATTTCTTAATGTGACTATTTTTTTAGAAAGAAATGAGATAGCGGATCTGTGGCACCCCTCCCGCTAGGATCTTCCTATACGGTTGGAGACCACTGACGATCGCACTGAGCACAAATTTTGAAATTCACACCCAGTACGAACGCCTAAATTAACAATACGCAGTGGAGGTAGAGTAAAATATACAACATGGATAATATAGATAACTATGTTTAGTACAACCAAGTAGAGCAACCGAGTACAACATCAAAATAGCCAACTAGTGGCATCAAGTAGCAAACTACAGATTATAAAGCAAGACAAAGTGAAATGAAGCTTAATATAACAACTGGAGGAGCGGCAACCATCCTATGCACGCCCATTATTCTGATTCTGAGGCAATGAACAGAAAGAAACTAGGGGTTAAGTCCAAATGACTTAGTGAGGCCACATATATATAGATATATATTTGATTGAAAATGAGACTCAAAACAGTTAAACCATAATAAAGTGCACGTAGTGTGAAATGTAACTTGATAATAATAACTGAACTGAGTAATACGAACAGTGAGCCCAAGACGGAGTCTCCAACCTTATAACTACCCAAAACAGATAAATCATAATAGAAACCCTTATGCCTCCCTTGTCGAGAAGCCACCTCGACACCAAACAAGACGGAGATGTATCACGCGTCCGTGCAATACATCGCTCCAATCCCTACTACAGTCATCCTCCGGCTGCACGTAGAAATTGATTTTACGGAATGGTATCATATAAAAGGTTCCATCGACGGTCCGTTCCGCCCGATAAAATTCCTCTTATAAGTACCTGGGCCCAAACTTCCCAAGGGCGTCCCCAAGGGTAAACGGATATAATAGGACATATATGGCTCACAACTTGTCAACAAAGCAATAAGCATTTTTACACCCGGGATACATAGAAATACAATTAAAATATGATATCCCAAAGGTGTCAAAAATCAGTTTGAGACAGATACAACTTGGCAATATCAGAAAATGCAATATTTTTGGAAATAACTTGTCTTATATGTATGGAAAACATTTTCCGAAAAATCTAATAACATAAATTCAATAAGGTAGGCTATACAAATAATATTTATATCGTATAGTTCAGAGCCCCAGAAAGGAATTGACAAAGCACTCACCTTAGGAGTTTATCAAGTTTATAGATTTGTTTCGGCTAGATCACTTGACTTCCTCCTAAAATTTACATTAATAGCTATAATTAGGATACTACTTAGTAATCTTTATTTAAAGAATAACCTAACTACTTATATTCTCGAACTAAAACAATACTCATATAATCATAATTTAGAAATTAAGATGCTAACTTATACCTAGTATCCACTTTAAGAAAATATTGTACATTTTCACATAATCTCACATAAAAACATAAGGAACATATTCTCATATTTTAAATTATAAAAGCATATTAAAACCATATTTTGGAATGATAACTAAGCATGCTTGATTCCTAATTTTATGAACATAGAGCATAATTACAACTAAAAAAAAAACATGCTTTCTAGCAAGTATTAAAAGAATAGCATTCAAGAAAATAGCATGTAACATAAGACTTATGTCTAAGTTAATCATGAAATATCAACTTAAGAAAATCACTTTAAAAATAAACAATCTACTAAACCAAGAGCATTGAAGCATGCTTGGCAAGAACTTTTACTCATGATCATTGAAGCATGCTTTTAGCAAGAACTTTTACTCAAGAGCATTGAAGCATGCCTTAGCAAGAACTTTTACTCAAGGTAAGCATGAATAACACTCTTAGTTATGGGTTTAAGCAAGGTTTCTACCTTCAAGAGTATGTGAGGGAAATAAGGGAGTATATAGAAGGATAATAGGTATATATGTATGAAAAAAGAAGGTTTTATTGATGTATATATAGGTGGGGAAGATTTGCTATAAATAGACAGTGTTTTGTGTGTTGAGAGTGGAGTGAGTGTGGGTGGGTGATTTTAGGCGGGATTTTTGGTTTGTGTGGGGGAGAATGAAGACAATGGCCCCCTTTTATAGAGTTTAGGGCAAGAAATAGGATTTTTATAATATAAGGTCAATTTACAAGATAAGATAGGATAAGATAGGATAAGATAAGATAGGATAAGATAAGATAAGATAGGATAGGATAAGATAAGATAAGATAGGATAAGATAGGATAAGATAAGATAGGATAAGATAGGATAAGATAAGATAGGATAAGATAGGATAAGATAAGATAAGATAAGATAAGATAAGATAAGATTATGATAAGATTTGGATAGGATAAGATAAGATAAGATAAGATAGGATAAGATAGGATAAGATAAGATAGGATAAGATAGGATAAGATAAGATAAGATAAGATAAGATAAGATAAGATTATGATAAGATTTGGATAGGATAAGATAAGATAAGATAAGATAAGATAGGATAAGATAAGATAAGATAAGATAAGATAAGATATTTTAATAAAATATAAACAAAAAATCAAATAAAATCTGATATTTATTGACCTAATATTATAAAATCTGAAATCATATCTTTATTTTATTAAAATTTCGAATTTATACTTATTTATGTTTGTAAAAATCGAAAACTAGGGTTTTAGGGCATAAAATTAGGGTTTTAAGGCCTAAAATTCGAAAATTCATAAATAATTTAGAAAAATTCCAAAATGATGAAATTATATCTTTATAAATCTGAAATTATATGTATATTTTCCAGAAATTTAAAATGTTTTAGTTATATTTTCAAAATTATAATTTAGGACATAAGATTTCGAAAATTGTGTTAGAATGTCAAATACGTTTAAAGTTTGAAAAATCATGTAATTATCACGTCACATAATTCACATATAAAAGAAGGATCATACCAAACATGAAATATTAGTAAGCATGCATGTATATGAAAAGAACCGATTTAGATTGTTGTTAGACCAAAAATCGGGATGTCACAACTCTCCCCCCCTTAAAAGAATCTGGTCCCCAGATTCTTACCTGATTGAATAGTTCCGGATAACATTTACGTATTTTCTCTTCTGGTTCCCAAGTTGCCTCTTCAACTTGATGGTTTTGCCATAGTACCTTGACGAGTGGAATTTTCCGATTTCTTAACTCTTGGAACTTTCGGTCTAAAATGCGAATAGGTTTTTCTGTATAGGTAAGGTTAGGTTCAAGGGGTAAGTTTTCGGGTGGCAGGATATGGGTTTCATCAGGGTAGTATTTTCGGAGCTGAGATACGTGAAACACGTTGTGGATTCCTGTTAGGCTAGGTGGTAAGTCTAGTCGATATGCAACTTCTCCTATTCGCTCTATGATCTCAAATGGTCCAACATACCTGGGATTCAATTTTCCTCCTTTACCAATCCTTGTAAATCCCTTCCTTGGAGAGACTTTAAGGAATACTCGATCCCCGACTTCAAACTCCAGTTTTCTTCGTCGTTTGTCCGCATAACTCTTTTGTCGATCCTGGGCAGTCTTCATCTTTTGTTTGATAATTTGCACTTTGTCAATTGCATCTTGGATGAGTTCAGGTCGTACTGCTCTATGTATTCCATCCTTTGTCCATCTCCATTCATCCAAGTCCCAATATAGTGGTGATCGGCACTTTCTTCCATACAAAGCTTCATGTGGTGCCATCTGTATTGAAGCTTGATAACTATTGTTATAAGCAAATTCAATCAAGGGCAAGTGCTTATTCCAGCTGTCACAATATTCCAATACGCACATTCTCAACATGTCCTCCAAATAGGCTATCAATCTTTCTGTCTGCCCATCCGTTTGTGGATGCGAAGCTGTACTGAATTGCAATTTAGTGCCCATATGCCTTTGTATGTTTTGCCATAGCCCAGATGTGAACTTAGGATCCCTGTCTGAGATGATACATGTAGGAATGCCATGGAGTCTCGTGATCTCACAGTGGTAAAGTTCTGCTAAAGTTTCTACTCGATCAGTCGTTTTAACAGGCAGAAAATGTGCTGACTTGGTTAACCTATCCACGATTACCCATATGCTATCATATCCACCTCTTACCTTAGGTAATCCTACTAGAAAATCCATAGTAACTTGATCCCATTTCCATGTTGGAATCGGTAATGGTTGTAACATTCCTCCCGGCTTTTGGTGTTCGCCTTTGATCTTTTGACACGTCAAACATCTTCTTACGAAGTCTGAGATATCTCTCTTCATACCATTCCACCAATAATACTGTTTAAGATCTCGATACATTTTTGTTCCTCCTGGATGAACGGTATATGGTGTCCTGTGAGCTTCTTCCAAAATCTCTTTTTTCATTTCTTCAGGTATACATATTCTGCCCTTGTAACGTAAAATCCCCATATCATCAATCCCATATTTCTCATTTGTACTTTACCCTACCTGGGCAATTTGCTTCTGATTCCACTTATCCTTTGCTTGCTTTTCCCGGATCTTGGTGACAAGTTCCGATTGAACAGTTAGATCTGCTATTTGAACATGAGTCTTTATGGTACAATTATTTTTAGATACCCCAATTCCACTACTTAATTGTGCTAATCCGGCTTTTCTACTAAGAGCATCGGCAACTGCGTTGGCTTTCCCGGGGTGATATTGGATCTTACAATCATAGTCCTCCAAGAATTCCAGCCATCTTCTTTGTCTCATGTTGAGGTCCTTCTGAGTGGGTAAGTACTTTAAGCTTTTGTGATCTGTATACACCTCAAAGGTTGTCCCATACAGATAATGTCTCCACTTGGCCAAAGCAAATATAATGGCTGCCAACTCCAAATCATGGGTCGGATAATTACATTCATGAGAACGAAGCTTCCGTGATGCATAAGCAACCACTTTCCCATTTTGCATTAACACACACCCCAAACCTTCTCTAGATGCATCAGTATAGACAACAAAATTTTCGTTTCCTTCAGGTAGTGTCAGTACTGGGGCGCTGGTTAAACATCTTTTTAATTCTTGAAAACTAGCTTCACACTTTTCATTCCATTTCCAGGGAGAATTCTTGCGAGTCAGTTGAGTTAACGGCTCTGCAATTTTTGAAAAATTTTGTATGAATCGTCGATAGTAACCTGCTAAACCCAGAAAGCTTCTTACTTCAGTTGGAGTCTTCGGACGCTTCCAATTATTAACAGCTTCCACCTTGGAGGGATCGACTTCAATTCCGGTCTTGGAAATTATATGCCCTAAAAATGTAACTTTTTCTATCCAAAAGTCGCACTTACTAAATTTTGCATATAACTTCTTTTCTCGTAATGTCTGTAGAACAATTCGCAAGTGTTCCGCATGCAGTTCTGGAGTCCTTGAGTATACCAGGATGTCATCAATGAAAATAACCACAAACTGATCCAAATATGGTCGGAAGACCCGGTGCATCATATCCATAAAAGCTGCTGGTGCATTGGTCAATCCAAAAGGCATAACAACAAATTCAAAGTGCCCATATCGAGTATTAAATGATGTCTTAGGAATATCTTCCTCTTTAACTCTAAGCTGATAATATCCTTGTCTCAAATCCAATTTAGAATATACTTGTGAACCTTGTAGAAGGTCAAATAGTTCTTCTATGTGTGGGAGTGGATATTTATTCTTGACAGTCATCCGATTTAACTCCCGGTAATCAATACACATCCGAAGTGACCCATCCTTCTTTTTAACAAATAGCACTGGCGCTCCCCAAGGTGATGTACTCGGCCGAATATATCCGCTTTCTATCAATTCTTCAAGTTGCTTCTTTAACTCCTTCAGTTCAGCTGAGGCCATTCGATATGGTGTTTTTGAATAAGGTTCGGCCGCTGGTATGGTGTCGATCACAAATTCTATTTCTCTCTGAGGGGGTAATGAATTCAATTTTTCTGGAAACACATCTTGGAATTCCTGTACAACAGGAACTTCCTCTATCTTTATTTGGTCCTTCGGTTTGTTGAGCAAATAGGCAATGAATCCTAATGCTCCCTCCTTGATACACTTCTTTGCTTCAACGAAGGAGATAAGAGATATGGTTTTGGATGAACTAAGGGGGATTGGTGACATAGGTGAATTTTCCCTTCCCAAAATAATCTTCTTAGCAAAACAATTTAGTTGGGCCTGATGTTGATACAACCAATCCATCCCAAGGATTATATCATAGTTTTGAATAGGAAGCTCTATTAAGTCAGCGGGATATGTTTTTCCTTCAATTCTTATCGGACATCCTTTTAGAACCCGATTAGTAAGATAACTAGATCCTAAGGGGGTGCTAACTTCAAAATTATAAGGTAAAGGTTCTAGTAATAACCCCAATCGATTCACAGATTCCATAGATACGAAAGAATGAGTAGCTCCAGGATCATACAATATTTTCATAGAAGTGTTTAAAATTTGAGTCGTACCTTCCACTACTGCAGTTGGATCGGGTCCTTCATCTGCCTCTAGAGCGTAAGCTCTAGCTTTTACTTTTGGCCTTCCGGCAGGTGGAACTTGGGTCCTTCCTTCTTGAGTTGAACCAAGGATATTAGGGTTTCGGGCTTTCGGGCACTCTTTAATCATGTGTTGATCACTACCGCATGCTACACATTTTCCATTCTTTTTCCAACAGTTTGCCTCTACGTGGCTAGGATGTCCACAATAGTTGCATCCAATTCTTTCCCTGCCTCCAAGTTGGTTAACATTTTGATTTCCTTCAATGCGGGGGCGCTTATTGTTTCTTGCATTGGCTTGTCTGAGTTGTCCTCCACCCCCCAGACTAGGCACCTTATTCTTGCTCACCTTGTTAGTTATTTGTTTGATTTCCCGAATTTCTGCCTCAACAACCATGGACTTACTGACAGCCTGTGTATATTCCTCAATGTCGGTCGCCATTAACGCCCATCGGACTTCAGGCCGCAAACCTTGGATGAATCGTTTGGTTTTTCTCCTTTCATCATTCATTATATGTGGCGCATACTGTACCAAACGAGCGAATTTGGCCTCATATTCCGCAACAGTAAGGATCCCTTGAATCAAATCCATAAATTCTTTCTCTCTTGCATCCCGAACTACTTGGGGTATAAATTTATCAGAAAACGCCTTCAGAAAATTTGTCCAAGTTACAGGGGTTTGGTTGGCATTCCATCTTTGTTCCACGAGCTTCCACCAGTTGTGGGCTGCTCCTTCCATCAGGAATACGGTGAACTCCACTTGTTCCTTTTTACTACAGCGCAAAACTTTAAAGATCTTGGTAATTGCTGCTACCCAGGATTCAGCCTTTTGATCGTTAGGCTCCCCATAGAATTTTGGTGGGTTGAAGCGCAGGAAGCGATCTAGCATCCTATCATCCGACTGGTGATTTTGATTTTGTTGGCTAATTTCTCTCCAAACTCCAACCATTTGGCTCAGAATATCACTATTATTTCCTTGGTTTGGAACATGATTTTCTTCTGGGTCCAACCTTGTCGTGGGTCCTTGATGAGGATTTTCTTGGGGTTGTGTTACAGTAGGGTGAGTTGGTTTTGGGGTCGGTTGGGAGTGTAAGCGGGTACGTGTAGCTCCTTTTCGTGGCGCCATCAAAATTCTAAGTGTTACGGATTCGAATCTAGGGAATAATTATCAAAACATGATTATCACATAAGTTATGCACAAAACTTCACTACCTCAAGTATATAATATGCAATAGCATATTTGATAATCACAAACAGAGCACATATACACATAGTGATTTGGTCAGAAGAAAGACTAGATGTATGCATGCTTACCTATATATAACACATGGTTATAACCTAAACCTAGGCTCTGATACCACCGCTGTGGCACCCCTCCCGCTAGGATCTTCCTATACGGTTGGAGACCACTGACGATCGCACTGAGCACAAATTTTGAAATTCACACCCAGTACGAACGCCTAAATTAACAATACGCAGTGGAGGTAGAGTAAAATATACAACATGGATAATATAGATAACTATGTTTAGTACAACCAAGTAGAGCAACCGAGTACAACATCAAAATAGCCAACTAGTGGCATCAAGTAGCAAACTACAGATTATAAAGCAAGACAAAGTGAAATGAAGCTTAATATAACAACTGGAGGAGCGGCAACCATCCTATGCACGCCCATTATTCTGATTCTGAGGCAATGAACAGAAAGAAACTAGGGGTTAAGTCCAAATGACTTAGTGAGGCCACATATATATAGATATATATTTGATTGAAAATGAGACTCAAAACAGTTAAACCATAATAAAGTGCACGTAGTGTGAAATGTAACTTGATAATAATAACTGAACTGAGTAATACGAACAGTGAGCCCAAGACGGAGTCTCCAACCTTATAACTACCCAAAACAGATAAATCATAATAGAAACCCTTATGCCTCCCTTGTCGAGAAGCCACCTCGACACCAAACAAGACGGAGATGTATCACGCGTCCGTGCAATACATCGCTCCAATCCCTACTACAGTCATCCTCCGGCTGTACGTAGAAATTGATTTTACGGAATGGTATCATATAAAAGGTTCCATCGACGGTCCGTTCCGCCCGATAAAATTCCTCTTATAAGTACCTGGGCCCAAACTTCCCAAGGGCGTCCCCAAGGGTAAACGGATATAATAGGACATATATGGCTCACAACTTGTCAACAAAGCAATAAGCATTTTTACACCCGGGATACATAGAAATACAATTAAAATATGATATCCCAAAGGTGTCAAAAATCAGTTTGAGACAGATACAACTTGGCAATATCAGAAAATGCAATATTTTTGGAAATAACTTGTCTTATATGTATGGAAAACATTTTCCGAAAAATCTAATAACATAAATTCAATAAGGTAGGCTATACAAATAATATTTATATCGTATAGTTCAGAGCCCCAGAAAGGAATTGACAAAGCACTCACCTTAGGAGTTTATCAAGTTTATAGATTTGTTTCGGCTAGATCACTTGACTTCCTCCTAAAATTTACATTAATAGCTATAATTAGGATACTACTTAGTAATCTTTATTTAAAGAATAACCTAACTACTTATATTCTTGAACTAAAACAATACTCATATAATCATAATTTAGAAATTAAGATGCTAACTTATACCTAGTATCCACTTTAAGAAAATATTGTACATTTTCACATAATCTCACATAAAAACATAAGGAACATATTCTCATATTTTAAATTATAAAAGCATATTAAAACCATATTTTGGAATGATAACTAAGCATGCTTGATTCCTAATTTTATGAACATAGAGCATAATTACAACTAAAAAAAAAACATGCTTTCTAGCAAGTATTAAAAGAATAGCATTCAAGAAAATAGCATGTAACATAAGACTTATGTCTAAGTTAATCATGAAATATCAACTTAAGAAAATCACTTTAAAAATAAACAATCTACTAAACCAAGAGCATTGAAGCATGCTTGGCAAGAACTTTTACTCATGATCATTGAAGCATGCTTTTAGCAAGAACTTTTACTCAAGAGCATTGAAGCATGCCTTAGCAAGAACTTTTACTCAAGGTAAGCATGAATAACACTCTTAGTTATGGGTTTAAGCAAGGTTTCTACCTTCAAGAGTATGTGAGGGAAATAAGGGAGTATATAGAAGGATAATAGGTATATATGTATGAAAAAAGAAGGTTTTATTGATGTATATATAGGTGGGGAAGATTTGCTATAAATAGACAGTGTTTTGTGTGTTGAGAGTGGAGTGAGTGTGGGTGGGTGATTTTAGGCGGGATTTTTGGTTTGTGTGGGGGAGAATGAAGACAATGGCCCCCTTTTATAGAGTTTAGGGCAAGAAATAGGATTTTTATAATATAAGGTCAATTTACAAGATAAGATAGGATAAGATAGGATAAGATAAGATAGGATAAGATAAGATAAGATAGGATAGGATAAGATAAGATAAGATAGGATAAGATAGGATAAGATAAGATAGGATAAGATAGGATAAGATAAGATAAGATAAGATAAGATAAGATAAGATTATGATAAGATTTGGATAGGATAAGATAAGATAAGATAAGATAGGATAAGATAGGATAAGATAAGATAGGATAAGATAGGATAAGATAAGATAAGATAAGATAAGATAAGATAAGATTATGATAAGATTTGGATAGGATAAGATAAGATAAGATAAGATAAGATAGGATAAGATAAGATAAGATAAGATAAGATAAGATATTTTAATAAAATATAAACAAAAAATCAAATAAAATCTGATATTTATTGACCTAATATTATAAAATCTGAAATCATATCTTTATTTTATTAAAATTTCGAATTTATACTTATTTATGTTTGTAAAAATCGAAAACTAGGGTTTTAGGGCATAAAATTAGGGTTTTAAGGCCTAAAATTCGAAAATTCATAAATAATTTAGAAAAATTCCAAAATGATGAAATTATATCTTTATAAATCTGAAATTATATGTATATTTTCCAGAAATTTAAAATGTTTTAGTTATATTTTCAAAAATTATAATTTAGGACATAAGATTTCGAAAATTGTGTTAGAATGTCAAATACGTTTAAAGTTTGAAAAATCATGTAATTATCACGTCACATAATTCACATATAAAAGAAGGATCATACCAAACATGAAATATTAGTAAGCATGCATGTATATGAAAAGAACCGATTTAGATTGTTGTTAGACCAAAAATCGGGATGTCACAGGATCAGAGTGGCGCAGCAGAAGCATTTGGAAGCCTTTTTTCACAATATATAGTTACTTTTCTATTCTTTTTAAAATTGTAACTCTTGTATTTTGTACAAATTTTATGTGAAAATTATTATTTATACAACTATAAAAATATTACCGTTGCGCGTTTCAGTCCAATATATTTTAATAAAATAAAAGGATATTTTTCCGGGTCGTGACACGCGCACACGCAAGAGAAGAGAGAGAGAGAGAGAGAGTTGCCGAAAGCTAGGAATAAGACGAGGATTGCTAGCCAAATGCTATAAGAGAATGTGTTAATGGTAAATTCTTCTTTTTTGTATTAATATAATCCAAAACTAGTTCTATTTGTGTTAGAATTAGATAATGTTTTGAAGAGTGGAGCCGCTTGTATGATTTTCAATTTTTATAATAAAATGCATAAGTGTGTAAAGGAAATGGGGGTGGCCAGCAATGGCACTGCCGTCATGGCAGATGTAGCTATCCACCATCAAAACGGTAGCTGTACACGGTGGCATGCGTACGGGTGATATTGCACCACCTTTGTGCATACTAGTATGTGCTTGTGGGTTTGTTTGTATGTGTGTGCAATGGTTGTGCATGTGGTACTCCATCGCTGTGCTTGCAGGGGTGTGCGTTGTGTGCGATAGGTGTGCGTGCATGTGTAAGGGGTGTCGTGCGTGCGAGGGTGCTATGCATGCATGTGTTCCCTTTTTATATGTGTGTGCTGTGGCTAGTCGTGTACGGCATGGCTATGCATGTAGTATGCCTGACCATGGGTGTTTGTGCATGTGTGAATGTGTCGAAGCCTTGTACATGTTAGTGTTATGCCTAGTGTGCGAGTTGGGTGCCAAACAGTCCAGGTATCGATATGGTAAGAGGGTACTAGGTGTGAGATTAGAATGGTGCATGTCGCGTGCTAGTAGTGATGCATGGCTGAGTGACACGAGATCCTAATGTGTGCGTTCATGCATGAATGCGTGCCAGCAACGTGTACGTCCAAGTGCAGGCGACTAGGCCCTATTCCACACTCGAACACGAGCTAGACACCTCCATACAACAATGTGGTGACATGAGCAAGCAGGTAGCGAGCACACCCTCATAACTGTGGGCGTGCACATTGTGTGGCAGGCGGTGGTCTCAGCCCATCGACATGGCAGAGGACTCGACCGTGCTGTAATGTGATAATATGGGTCCCATTTAGGCCAAATTAGAATCATTTATCCTATTTGGCCCGAGAAGTCTGTTTCCGCCTATCAAACTGTTATAGTCGATTTTGTTCAATGTTCGTCTGGCAAAGTTATGAACTGTCTATACTGACGTAGGGTATTTAACCATTTTCAAGTCCGAACATGAACCTATAAACATTCTAAAGTCACCTTAAGATCGAGTAAGTAGTTTTTCCTTCGTTACTAGGCTTAAATGGGACTAATTGCAAGTATGTGACAGTGTGATTTACTTGGCTTAACTATTATGCTTTGGTTTATGTGCTTAAGATAAATTGTTATATGCTTCATGCCTAATATGTTGAACATGCGATCTATAAATATTCCATTTAAGAACTTTCGTATACGACAAATGTGCGATGTTAAGATGTTGAGAAAAACATAAGTCATTTGTACGCTATAAAATATTACAAGAATAAGGCTATGCATATGTGTGTAAGCATGCTCTGGAATTTAGAAACTACGACAAGACAAAATTGTACAATAAACTAAAAGCCACCCAACGGGGGTTAAATGTTGATAAGATCCTCTTAATCGTGGTTAAAGATTAGGTCCATTACTGGATTAAATAGTATCAAGACCCTCGCCATCAGGGTTATAGGTTAGGGCTTGATCAAGTTAGTCGTTAGGACATTTCCAAGTCCTAAGCATGAAAGATTATTTTTCAACGAAACATGTTTGATAGGCATGCTCCAAAATTTAGAAATTCCTATAGTACGAAACCGTTTTGGAAATTAAGATCAACATTGATAAGTCACCTTCTAACCGATGTTAATGGTTAGGCTAGCTCCCCAGTTAAGTAGTATCACAACCATCCTATCAGGGGTTATAGGTTAGGATTCGATCAAGTTAGCCATTAGGAAATTTCTGAGTTCCAAGCATGCAATTCAAGTTCTTTTTTTTTGAAGCTACGTGATCTTAAATTGTTATCTTTATACATGATATTTTATGATATGCAACTACACTACCTGCTTTGTGTGTTGCTTGATTTATCCCCATCCTAAACAGGTAGAAGCCCCAGAGCTCCTCCTATCTAGAAGAAGCTAATCTTCCTCAAACCAAAGCAAGATTTATTCTTAGGAGCCCCTAAGAGGCTTAAGCTTTGGTATCTTCTCTATAACTCAAATTCTTTCTCAAGAGTCCTCCATCGGCCGAGGCTTAGGCCTCTCCTGTGATAAACAAGAAGGTTCTCCTTTGTATAGAGGTTAATATCTCTCCATTTAGTTTAACTTCTTCTTTAGGAACACCTTACAGGGCATAAAAGGCTCCTAAGTTGTGAGACAAGAACCCCAATGAGCTCGTCCGTGCAAGGAAGTTGATCTTCCCCCTTTACACTTATGTTTTCTTTTTGCATATGCTGAAGATTTTAGAGAGAAAATTTTTATTAATGTATTATTTACAACAATACAAAGGAGTATATATAGAAGTAGAATAAATCCAAACTAGAAAAGGAGTAGAATACAAAAACCTAACTAGGATAGGAGTGTAGAATAAATCATAATTAGGAAAGGAATATATACATCACATCCCTAAAAAAGTATCTAATTATATAAAATCCATCAACACTCCCACTAAAGTTGGTGTATAGATATCACACGTGCCTAACTTGTAAGCCAACATATGAAAGGCAAACTACTAAGCCCGTTAGTAAACACATCAGCTAGTTGTTTTTAGATGCCACATGAAAATTTTCTAGGAACCTTCTGTCAGTTTCTCCTTGGTAAAATGTTGATCAATCTCTATATGCTTTGTCCGGCCATGCTGCACTGGATTATGAGCTATACTAATGGCAACTTTTCTATAGCAGAATAAGGATAAAGTACTCCTTCTCATCAACTTTAGCTTCTCCATTAATTTTTTTAACCAAAATAGCTCGCAAAATCCATGAGCTATAGATGTATACTCGGCTTTTGCGCTTGATCGAGCAATCACACTCTATTTCTTGCTTCTCCAAGTAGCCAAATTCCCTCGAACAAGCGTGCAGTAACCTGTGGTTGACCTCTTATCATCCGAGCACCCAACCCTATCTACATTTGTAAAAGCTTCTATCTAGAGGTGCCCATTTTTGGAGAAAAGACGACATTTCCCAGGAGTAGATTTCAAGTATCTCAAAATACAAAACATATCCTGTAAGTAAGGTTCACGAGGATCATGCATATATTGGTTCACCAAGGTAACTGCATATGTTATGTCCGGCCTTGTATGTGTGAGATAAAATCAACCATCCCACTAATCTCTGATATCTTTCTATGTCAACTCCTGTGTCGGTCCCTGCTTACAATTTATGATTGCATTCAATAGGTGATTTTGTAGGCTTACAACCTAGCATATCTATGTTTGTTAAAAGATCAATATTATACTTCCTGAGATGTGAAAATCTACTTATTTGACTTTGCAACTTTGATTCCCAGAAAATATTTCTCCCAAATTCTTTGAGTCATCTCTTCTCTGTCATTTTCGGTTAGCATAATATCATTGACATATACTATGAGTAATGTAATCTTACCACTACTGTGTCTCATAAACAAGGTATGATTAGCATTACTTTGTTAGTATCCAAATGAGATCATGGCTTTACTGAATCTGTCAAACCAAGCCCTAGGTGATTACTTCAACCCATATAAAGCCGTCTTTAATCTACACTCTTTTCCCTTGGTTTTTTATCATCAAACCCTGGAGAAATTTCCATATACACTCCCTCTTCTAGATCTCCATGCAAGAAAGCATTTTTCAAATCCCAATCAAGATTTGCTACACATGATAGTAGAATTCAAATTGTGTTCATCTTGGCAACTGGGTCAAATGTCTCTTGATAGTCCACTCTAAAGGTTTAAGTGAACCCCTCAGCTACCAATCTTGCTTTGTATCTTTCAATCAAACAGTTTGCCTTATGTTTTATGGTAAACTGTTGGGAATATGTGCCCTAAAATTCAATTTAAATAATAATATTGTATTATTTTATTTGTTTATAAAATTGAATTTATTGCAAGTTACGTGTATTTACAATTATGCCATTAGACTTGTATGATATTTAATGATGCATGGTTGTAATTTAAATGAAACTGTTGTTTCATGGAAAGATTTAAATTACAAAAATCATACATTATTGTTTGAGTTCGTAGTAAGTTATAATAGTATTTTTCTTCTTATTTGCTAAGACTATAATATGCCATAAATGATGATCCGTCTTTAATCATGGGAGTTGTGATTCAAGTTATAGCATGTTGGTGTTCACTAATGCGATTGGAACGCTAAACTGGATCATTTGAATTATTCATTTTGAACTACTATCTAAAATGAATAATTCATATGCATTGACTCTAAATCTTGAAAATATTGCGACTTTGGGCATTTAGTGTCAATCACTTTAATTTACTTGGAAGTGAGATCGTAAGTGATCAAAATACTTTGTACGTTAGTTGATTGAATCAAATGTGCTAGAGAAGAATATTTGATGTAATCTATAAATCTTTTGAAGATATATATATATCCCCTAAGTTGATTTGTAAAGTTCAAATTACTTCTAAATCTTTGACCAAAGTATTTCGAGTGAAGTGTCACTGAAATTATATGAAAAAGTGATTTTCATGTGGAATATTTGAACAAAGGCAAATAAAAAATTTAGTATAAAATGTGAAAATAAATTTGATAGTAGTTTGATTTTATTTTCCACATATATTTTATAGAGGGGTCAAATACAAATGGTTGTTACATTTTGAACTCGTAAATAATTTAATTAATTTTAGAGTGCAACAATATTAATTTAGTGGGATTAAATATTTTTAAATGATAGTCAAATATTATCATGGGATGATAATTAGATTTGACCCGTTTGGAGCTAAAATTAATTTTTTCTAAGGTTCTTTCGTAACCCTCTAGTCACAACTCATTTGAAAAAAATATTTAACTATTCCATGAGATAGATATAATAGATGAAGGTTGAGGAGAAAAATTAAATTTTATTTTGAATAAAATAAATAGCTTTCAAAAGAAAAAGTTTGCCTGAAGACTTGGACTGGTCCAGTGGTGAAGAGGAGTATTGTCATTTGAAAGGTTGGGGTTTGACTTCACCTAGCAACAATATTTTGTTTACGCAAGAAAATCCATTTTTCTTGATATTTCCACTTGTCCACATCGAAAAAAATACGATTTCTCCTCACACTATTTAACTATTCCATGAGATGGATATATTAGATGAAGGTTGAGGAGAAAAATGAAATTTATTTCGATAAAATAAATAGCTTTCAAAAGAAAAAGTTTGCATGAAGATGTGGACTGGTCCAGTGGTGGGGAATAGTATTGCCATTTGAAAGGTTGGGGTTCGACTCCATCTAGCAACAATATTTTGTTTACGTGAAAAAATCCATTTTTCTTGATTTTTCTACTTGTCCCACATCGAAAAAAATACGATTTCTCCTCACACTTTTTCCCTATACAAGGGAGCCTTGACAATACGTTCACGACACACCAAAAAGCAATAATTCTTTAATATACCATGAGTTGGAGAATTTAAAAAATAGAATTGCTTTAGTAAAAATTTTCTTTCATAGAAATTTTATTTTTTCTAGTTAAATATTTTTATTGATTTCGGAGCCCACACTCCGGAGTTTGAGAGGGATTATAAATAAGATCTTGATGGTCAAACGAGTTGATCCCAAGCTTCGTAAGGAATTAATGGGGGGATTTTTCGTGGTCAACATGTGTCCAATGCAATTAATTTATTCAATGTTGAGGTTGGTATATTTTATATACTTTGTAGTATTACGCAATAGGAGTTATTTAATTAATTAAATTGTTTAATTAATTATTTATTGCTTTCCATAATATGTGTTTTTGATTTAAATTTTGAATGTCATCCATGCACATATAAGGGTTTTTTTTTTATTTTCCACTATATTTATTTGTTTCGGGATTAATTTTGACTATTTCCCCAGCAACTGGTATCAGAGCCTAACTTTTGATATGTGCAGGTAAGACATGTTAAATGCAATTGCAATATTTAAATCAAATGGAATATGGATTAGTTTTTAGAATTATATTCTAAATTTTGGAAGCATGTGCTAGATTAAATTTTTGTGTGATGCGATCGAGTTGGTTTTTCTAGCAAGATTGTTCAATGAGATTGAATTGAATATTCTACATGTATTATTTGATAAGATAGAATTGATTTTAACTAGAAAAATTATGATGAATTTATTAGCATGTTTATTTGATGTGTTCAAATAGTTTGATAAATGTTATCAGTAGACTATTAGTAGCTTTAATTATATTTGATTTGATCAAATATTATTTAATAAGTGTTATTATTATTGTTTGATAAGATCAAATTAATTTAATTTACTAGCTTGATTATATGATATGATAAAATTATTTTATTAGCATGCCATTTGATATGATTTGATATTTCAATAATTGTTATTGTGAGTAGGCTAGTAATTATATTCATACTTGATGTGATGAAAGATTTCAATAATTTTTATTGTGGATATATATATATATATATATATATATATATTATATTTTATATATATAGTCAAAGATTTCAATAAGTGTTCTTATGAGGTGCTAGTAAATTTATTTATATTTGATGTAATGTATCAATAATAGTAAGTTTATATATATTTGATGCAATCAAATATTACAATAAATTTATTTTTGATGAGATCAAACATTATTTAAATGGTTTTGTTTGATGAGATCAAAATTTTTTGATAAATGTCATCATGAATATGTTTGTGCATTTATTTTATTTGATAGGATCAAACATTATTCGATAAATGTTATCGTAAGAAATGCTAGCATGTTTATTTATTTGGCCTACTATCATGATTATGCTGGAAGATTTATTTGATATGATCAAATGATTTATGAAAAGTATTTTAATGAGAATACTAGATTATGACATAGTTTGCTATTTATGTTGAAATATTAATTTTATTTGATGTGATTAAATATTTATGATAAAGTGTTGACGTGAAAGAGCACAACTATACTTGTCAGTGTAATAAATTTATTATATGATGTTATCATATTATTTTGGTAAATATTTCAAAAGCATAAGGATGCTAGATCTTGAGGCAGATTGAATTGTTTATTATATTCAAATTTACTATCGAAGAGATCAAGCGTGTTATTTAAAGAGTTAAATAAAAGTCGAATATAATATCGTGCCTAAAATTTTTATATTGCATAATGTTTTGATTAGATCAAATATGTTATTTAAATAGTTTAAATTTACATTATATTTATGCATGATTAAATTCTCTTAGTTTATGTCATGATGATTTGATCAAATAGTGTAATTGTACTTATTATTGGATAATAAGTTGTACACAGGAGTTTTTATTGAGAATAAATTGCCATATGATAGTACATTTTTTTAAAGTCACATTGAAAAAATAAAAAAAGGATAGTAGTATTTTAAATGTGACTTAGATATTTTAGTGGGAGTATTTTTCAAAATGTAAGAATTAATGATATGATCAATAATTCAAGTAGGTGAATTATTTTCTTATATGATTTTGAAAGTTTTAATATGATTAAAACTCCTTATTTCATACTACTACTACTACTACTACTACTACTACTACTACTAATAGTAATAATAATAATAATAATAATAATAATAATAATACTTAGTTTTGACATCGTGTTCACCTATAAAGGGGCAATGCTTATTAAACCAAAGGCCATCAATTTTACCATCTAATACATGGCTATTTAGGACAGTTATGAACGGTAACAGAAGTCAAGTGAGTTGACTGAATGTTGTATCCTAGCCTCAATCTCAAACGTTCGTAGGCATAAGATGGAAAACATGGGTATTGAATATTAATGTTGTAGTATGTCAAATAAATATTTGAAAGGTTGGGTCGTGCAAGTAGGCACGAATTGATGCTACACATAAAAGATGTTTGAATGATCACCATTTCAAAAGCATGTCATATAGATTATGACACAATTAAATGAGTCGAAGATCTTGGATGTGAATATTAATAGTTACATCCAACAAGATATCATCCTGAATTCCTCGCCAAATTCATTTACTCAATTTAAACTATAATTGTTTGAATTGAGGAAAGATTTTTAAGTGGCGGCGGAAGTGATAAAAGCTAAGGGAAGTGTTCACCTATCTCAAGCATCTAATTCCACGACTAACAAGGATAATATTTAAATGATGCAAGAATATTATTGTAAGTTATGTGCATTTACAATTATGCCATTAGATTGACATAATATTTAATGATGCATTGTTGTAATTTAAATGAAAGTGTTGTTTCATGGAAAGACTTAAATTACAAAAACTATGCATTATTGTTTGAGTTCTTAGTCGGTGACAAGAGTATTTTTTCCTTATCTGCTAAGACTATAATATGCCACAAATAATGATATGTCTTTAATCATGGGATTTGTGATTCAAGTTATAGCATGTTGGTGTTTACCAATGAGATTGAAACACTGAACTGGATCATTTGAAATATTAATTTTGAACTACTATCTAAAATGAATAATTCATATGCATTGATTCTAAATCTTGAAAATATTGCGACTTTAGGCATGTAGTGTCAATCATTTTAATGTACTTGGAAGTGAGGTCGTAAGTGGCCAACATACTTTGTACATTAGATGATTGAATGAAATGTGCTAGAAGAGAATATTTGATGGAATCTATAAATCTTTTGAAGATATAGATATCCCCAAAGTTGATTTGTAATGGCTAAATTAATTCTAAATCTTTGGCCAAAGTATTTCGAGTGAAGTGTCACCGAAATTATATCAAAAATTGATTTTCATGTGGAATATTTGAACAAAGGAAAATCGGAAATTCAGTATAAAATGTGAAAATAAATTTGATAGTAGTTTGATTTTATTTTTTACGAATATCTTATAGAGGGGTCAAATACAAATACTTGTTACATTGTGAACTCATAAATAATTTAATTAATTTTAGAGTACAACAATATTTATTTAATGACATTAAATATTGTTAAATGGTAGTCAAATATTATCATGAGATGATAATTAGATGTGACCCAGTTGGAGCTAAAATTAATTTTCCCTAAGGTCCCTTCGTAACCCCCAAATTATAACTCGTTTGAAAAATGTTTAACTTTTCCATGAGATGGTCAGATTTGATGAAGGTTTAGGAG
Organism: Petrea volubilis; assembly: GCA_026212405.1. Classification (NCBI taxonomy): domain Eukaryota; kingdom Viridiplantae; phylum Streptophyta; class Magnoliopsida; order Lamiales; family Verbenaceae; genus Petrea; species Petrea volubilis. The sequence continues at coordinate 9,046,038 of CM047883.1, forward strand.
AAAAATGAAATTTTATTTCGAATAAAATAATTAGCTTTTAAAAGCAAAGTTTGCTTGAAGATGTGGACTGGTTCAGTGGTAAGGAGGAGTGTTGTCATTTGGAAGGCTGGGATTTGACTCCACCTAGTAACAATATTTTGTTTATGTGGAAAAATCAATTTTGTTTATTGATTTTTTCACTTGTCCCACATAAAAAAATACGATTTTTCCTCACATTTTTTCTCTATAAACGGAGCCTTGACAATAGGTTCAAGAAACCAAAAAAAAAATGAAAGCAATAATTCTTTATCTTTCCATGAGTTGGAAAATTTAAAAAATAGAATTGCTTTAGTGAAAATTTCTTTCATAGAAATTTTGTTTTTGTAGTTAAATATTTTTTATTGATTTCGGAGCCCACACTCTGGAGTTTGAGAGGGATCACGAAGAAGATCTTAATGGTCAAACAAGTTGGTCCCAGGCTTTGTAAGGAATTAATGGGACAATTTTTCGTGGTCAATATGCGTCTGCGCAATTAATTTATTCAAATGTTGAGATCGATATATTTAATGCTTTCTAGCATATTTGATTAATTAAATTGTTTAATTGATTATTATCATAATGCATTTTGATTTGAATTTTGAATGTTATGCATGTACGCATAAGGGCTTGGTCTTTTTTATTTTTTGTTGTATTTATTAATTTTGGGATCAATTTTCCCAAAAACCCCCACTTGCAACCAGTTAATCACTTTACCGATAGACGAGTTGCGAGTTCCCTAGTCTCATTTTTGGCGAGCGTATTCATCTTGTCAACTATTGCTCCTTTCCACTTGGGATTGTGAAGAGCTTCTCTCTATCCTGTGGAATAGGCATAGAAGAAATTAAAAAAGAAACAAATGCTCTATAGGAGGGGGATGAGGAATCATAAGAAACAAAGTTAGATATAGGGTGTTTGGAAATATGGGTTGATACCTTTTCTTTGAGCAATGGGTTTATATAAACTATTTGAAACAGAGATTAAGGGTAACTCACTAGAACAGGAAGATTCTTGACAAGGGATAGATTGCATGATGGCTTATTTTGTTCTGCCTTTCCTTGAATATTTTCTTAAATTAGGTCTAGCCAAATGGCCAATATTCTCTTCTTGGATAGAATTCCCCCTTTTAATGGAAGTCTTCTTCTGAATGGGACCACCAGAACTAGATAGTACCTCTTCTCTCTCATTACTCTCCCCTTGAAGAGGTAATTGAGTTGTATGAAAATAAAGTTTTGTTTCTCTAAAGGTAACATCCATACTAACAAAATATTTTCTCGAAAGAGGGTGGTAACACTTGTAGCCCTTTTGTGTTGGAGAGTACCCAACAAACACACATTTAAGAGCCATGGGTTCCAATTTCCAGACATTCCTAGTATCGACAAAACAAAAACACACAAATACCACTGGAGGAACAATATAAGAGTTTTTATCCTTGTAAGACCTTTAAAGGGACTTTTAAAGTTAGGAGTTTTTGAGAGGCATTCTGTTAATTATGCATCTCCCCACAATGGTTTTGGAAGATTCATAATAAACATAAGGGATCAAGAAACTTCCAACAGGTGTTTATTTTTTCTTTCAACAACACTATTTTGAGCACTAGTATAAAGGCAACTTGTGTGATGCATTATCCCACTTGACTCCAAATAAGTAGGAAACCTCCCCCCCTCCCCCCACTACCACCACTCAGTGTACTCCCCACTGCTATTAGTTCTTGAAATTTTAGCCTTATCCAATTGGGTACTGCTTATTTTATGAGATGATTGAAAGCAAGAAAATGCATCACTCTTTGTTTTCAACAAATAAACTAAGTCAATCTAGTGCAATAATCAATAAAGGTGACAAACCATTAATTACTTGATAGTGAAGTATTTTAAGTATATCCCTAAACATTAGAATGGATTTTCATAAAAAGGAATCATACTTTTATTATTGTTAAAAGGATAAGTGTTTCTAGTATGTTTAGCATGCTCACAAGCATCACAAAATAAAGTATCATAGCTTGTCTTTGTAAACAAAGTGGGATATAACTTTTCTAAGACAAAAAATAATGGATTCCCTAATCGTCTATGCCGCTGCACTATTTATTGGTTTACATCCTTATTCTCACCATACAATGCTGAACTTTGTCTCCCCTCCAAAGAGTATGAACCATCCCACTATCTACCAATGCCAATCATCTTCCCCATTTGAAGGTCCTAAAAGACACAATAATTGGGATTAAATTCAATCTTGTATTTAAGGGTCTGAGTGATAGAACTGACAGATAAAATATTGAAAGAGATGCGAGGATCATGAAGAACTGAGAATAGTTTAGTGTCGAGAGTGATGCCTCTCAGTTTGGGTTCGACAAAATTTATACACAAACATAATCGGGTCAAAATAGATATTGGTACAATAACAATCGTAGCAAGTCTCATCTTGATATAAGGAAACTATTACAATGGATCCCCTCAAATCCTTTGCTCACTGTTACAACCAAGCCACTCTTCTATGCTTCCGCTGCGCTACTCTGATATAACTGTATGTAAGAGGCGTCAGTACAACGCCTGAGTAGGAGGCTCTATCTAGCCGCATAAGGTGCATGTGTGTGGCTCAAGTGCACTTAGTCACATAATCACATAATATATTACATAATATACCACATAATATACCACATAATAAATTCCCAATTTAACATGATTAGAAGCATACTACACTTGAATCTAAGTAAAAACTACAACTTATGAAGATAAGTAAAGCTCCTACCTTAACTAGTTGTGTGTATACTCTAGGTTTTCCTTTTATATGTGTGAAAGTGTGTGTGTTGTGTGTGTTTGTGTGATTAAAAATGGTGGTCAAGTCCCCTCTATTTATAATAGTTGAATTAAGAAATATCATTATTTTATTGGGACATTAATTAGCATTAAATGAATTGTTACAACTCATTATACAAGTGTTAACCTAAACTATCCAAATGTTAGTCTAATTTATACAAGTGTCATCCTATTTTTCATGGGCCATGCCCTAGTTTAAAATGATACATACAAGTGTTACCTTATCCAAGTATGATTTAGACAAGTGTTATGGCTGTTTAATATTTTATGAAAAATATCTTAAGAGATAATACAATCTTATCATGTGTAATGTTATCAAGATCTTATGCAATCTTATCCAATCTTATCTAATCTTATCTTAAACTTTATAAATACAAGTGTCACAACACATGTATTAAATAAAACAATCTCATTTTATTTATTTTTATAGTAATTTTCGAAATACATATATATATATATATTATATAAATTTTCAAATTTTGTGTCTATTTTTCACATAATTTTTGAATTTTATAAGTAAATAATATATATATATATATATGTACACACACACACACATATTTACGATTTTTAAGGTATGTATATTTTATGTAATTTTGATTTTTATGTATATATATCATAGAAACCTAATTTTGTTATTATAATTATAGTTATTATACCTATTTCATGTATAAAAAATTAGAATGTCACAAAATTCACATATAAAATTTAGTATGTCACATCACTACTAAAAAAACTAGTTTTTATTGACTGAATTTTGTGACCGAACACATTCGGTCACAAAAAATGGAGAGTTGTGACCGCTTTTGTGACCGATTTCACAAAAGAATGAAAATATCTTTGTGACTAACAAATTGGTCACTAAAATGCAAATATCGGTCACAAAAAACAAAAATAATAAAATTTTAATTTACTTATATTTAAATTACTGTAGATTTTTTTAAAAAAATATCAAAAAGAAAATTAATTAATGTTATAACAGATTTGTGACTGAAAATTCGGTCACAATTTCGATCAAAGAGGCTAGAATTTTGTGACCAATTTTTCGGTCACAATTTCCCTCAAAGGGCTAGGATTTTGTGACCGAAAATTCGGTCACAATTTCCCTCAAAAGAGGCTAGGATTTTGTGATCAATTTTTCGGTCACAATTTCCCCTCAAAGGGCTAGGATTTTATGACCGAAAATTCGGTCACAATTTCCCTCAAAAGAGGCTAGGATTTTGTGATCGAAAATTCGGTCACAATTTCGATCAAAGAGGCTAGGATTTTGTGATCGATTTTTCGGTCACAATTTCCCCTCAAAGGGCTAGGATTTTGTGACCGATTTTTCGGTCATAATTTCCCCTCAAAGGGCTAGGATTTTGTGACCTGAATTTTTGGTCACAAAATGCTAGCCTCTTTTGAGGGAAATTGTGACCGAATTTTCGGTCACAAAATCCTAGCCTTTTGAGGGGAAATTGTGACCGAAAAATCGGTCACAAAATCCTAGCCTCTTTGATCGAAATTGTGACCGAATTTTCGGTCACAAAATCCTAGCCTCTTTTTAGGGAAATTGTGACCAAATTTAAGGCCCTATCTTTTTTTTTAAATAAGGCCCTATCTTTTTTTTTTTTTTGGTTTTGAGAAGTACCGTCTAACATGAAGATTAATAAAAATACAATAGCAATAAATCATGTATTATTTGTTGAGATTATTGATACAAATTTTCAGTTTTTTAATTTATGATTTTGTTTTGCATTAAGTAAAATGCAATCTATATATATATATGTGTATGTATGTATGTATTGTATATGATAGAGAAACTGCTACAAAAGTTATTGGATCACTTTTGTTCAAATTTTACTAGTGAAACTTTTACAGGTCATAATTTTTCTAACTTTTGTTTGTTTTTCCAAAAAGTTCATCTAAACACAATTTTTTTGGTTTGAAGTGTTTTTTTTGTCAAAAAACAAGTCCTCATTTGAAAAAATCCCATCCAAATAGGCTCTTATTCGAGCAGAGGCAACGACTACATATTAATTAATTATATCAATACATTCTAATTAAGAACAAATTATTACATTAATCATTATTAATTTTCAAATACAGATAAACATTAATTTAAGCAAATTGATTGAATTGGAAAAATGAGTAATTGTTCAATTAAATTAAGAAATCGAATAATTAGTCGAACCTAGATGTGGAATTGAGTTTGGTTTCAGTTGAAAATTCAAAAACTTTCCACAAAATACAAAATTCAAATAAGATGTTTCTCTAAATATCTTCCCTCAAACCAAAAATATGAAAATATTTCTCTAAAGTTTGGTTTCGTGTTAATTCACAAATAAGAATTTATGCAGCAATAAAACAAAATTTTTTATAAAGTCAAGATAAATATCGTAGAATTAGTAAAACTACTAAATTTACAAAAATTGATAAAATTTTAATGAAATTTATTTAGATAATTTAAAATTTGAATATCGCACAAATATAATTTAAATATAAGAAAAATCAATTCATGCACAAAGAGCATAAGTGGTGTAGTGGTTTGAAACCCTCACCTCAACCTAGAAGTCAAGGGTTCAAACCACATCAAGTGCAAGAGAAAATATTTATTCCATGCTCAACATGTGGGGTCCTAGGGGGGTGGGGCTAGGGTCGGTGTGGGTCCAGGGGCTGGACGGGGCGGGGGTGGGGCAGGGGGGGGGAGGGTGGGGTAGGTTGGGGTTGATGCGGGTACAAATGTAATTTAAATTGTGTGATTAAACTTTTGTGACCGAAATTTCGGTCACAAAATGAAAGGTATAGTGACCGAAATTTCGGTCACAAAATGAAATAAATAGTGACCGAAATTTCGGTCACAGATGGAATCAAATTGTGACCAAAAATTCGGTCACTATTTATTTCATTTTGTGACCGAAATTTCGGTCACAAAATAGTCGGTCACAGCTTGAGTCACAAAAAAACTGTGACCAAGGTTTTCGTGACCGATTTATTCGGTCACAGATTCAGTCACAAAACTGTTTTTGTGACCGATTTAAGCCAAAATCGGTCACAAAAAATAGTTTTCTAGTAGTGCATTAGAAAAATAATTATCACACAAAAGACTAAACAATTAATCATGCATATAGTTAACTTTAAAACATTTAGAAGTACCAGGGCATTACTACCGATTCTTGTTATTATGAATATAATTTTACCTATTTCATCTATATAAAATTGGGATGTTACAATAGAACCTATTCCTGACACAGGAGTAAAGGACCTATTCGTACTTGGTGAGTAGGTAACAAAAGTTTTGGAAAATCCTGTCGTATGTCTGTTTGCTCTAGAGTCTATAATCCAGGAAAAATCATTTAGTTTAGAAAGAAATGTGTTACCTGATTTCACAAAATTGGATGGAGACTCATGCTAGGAGAAAAGCCTCCTTAGATTTTAAATTTCTTCCCTAGAAAGTGTTCATATAGTAGTGGTTTCACCAAACAAGCCCATTGCCTCGGTTAGATGTTCCTGATGCCTTGTTGAGTTCCATTTTCTTTTTGCACGACCTCTAATTGGTCGGCCAAATTAAACAACTTCCAACAATTTTCAAAATTCACTTCATCTTTGTTAGTGGAAATACTAGATTTAGTTAGGCCTTGGCTAAAGCTAGCAGTCAATCCTGCTTTTTCAACTGGTGTTGTGTAAATCATAGCACTCCTCATACTTTCTTCTTGTTGAACGTAAAAGTATTTTGTTGTAAAAAGGGCAAAGGTTCTTTTTCAAGCACCTAAACCCTTATCTGGTCATACTCTAGATTCAAACCTATGAGAAAATCATAAACTCGCTCTTTTTCTATCAACTTCTGAAACTTGACTGAATTCTTAGTACAATAGGGATGGAAATCTTGATAGTTATCAAGTTCCTGCCATAAGCCGCTTAACTTAAAGAAATACTGTGAGATAGTCATCTCTCTTTGTTTCGTCTCATACATTTTATTCTAAAGCTCATATATCTATGCGTCGTTGCCTTTTTGAGGATAGGATTGAGATGCAGCTTTCCACATCTTTTCAGCAGTGTTGAGCAATAAACATGCCCAAGCAATATGCGGCTGCATAGAGTTGATGAGTCATGACATAACAAGGGAATTCTCATATTCTCATTGATAGTAGGCAGTATTAGTCGTGTTAGGTTTTTTCTTATATCCCTGGTCACATAACCCTGCAATCCGCTAGCTTTGATGAACAGAAGACAATACCTTGACCATGCAAGGTAATTAGTTTCATCAAGTTTTACGTGACTGATTTGGAACGAGGGCTTGTCACCGATAGGGGGCACTGCCTTTTTATCGTTAGCCATTTAATACATTGATAAACAAAGATAACTCAAAAAGTATCAGCTTAAATAATTTTTGAAAGCTAAAGACCTAAACACACACAAAGTGCTTAGAAACAGATACTACAAAACTGAACTGAACCTAAAAGCCTTACCTTTAGCCTTACCCACTAATAACTGACCTCAAAATTTTATTGTTCAAAATGAGGTGACATTGTCGACACCAATTGACAGACAAAACTTTGGTCCCGCACCCTTATGCGTTGGCACGTGAGGAGAGTGCGAATTGTCTTGTTTTTTCCCTCTCTCTCTTTTCCTAAGGAAACCTTGGCTATCATACCATGAAGATTTTAGAGAAAAAATTTTATTGGTGTGTTATATACAACAATATAAAGGAGTATATATTAAAGGAGAATAAATCCTAACTAGGAAAGGAGTAGAATAGAAAAACCTAACTAAGATAGGAGTGTAGAATAAATTCTAATTAGGAAAGTAATATATACATCACATTCCTAAAAGTTTGTCTAATCACATAAAATCTGTTAACATATGTAAAGTATACGAACGATTCACAACGCATTGATGCATGAAAAGGGGAAATGAAATAATAAAATAAAGAAAAAATTATTTTTCGAAGGATTTTAACTAAATGAAAGCAGAATAGAAAAACCTAGCTAAGATAGGAGTATAGAATAAATTCTAATTAGGAAAGTAATATATACATCACATTCCTAAAAGTTTTTCTAATCACATAAAATCTGTTAACATATGTAAAGTATACAAACGATTCGCAGCACATTGATGCAAGAAAAGGGGAAATGAAATAATAATATAAGGAAAAAATTATTTTTCAAAGGATTTTAACTAAATTAAAATAATTTTATGGACATCTCAAGTGGAGTGTCAGGTCAAATACATGTCAAAGAAGTGCTGTCTAACATAATGTTCATTACGCATCTACTGTAAGTCTGTAACACAAGTCAATTCATTACTAGAAACTTGCCTTTTAGTGACGGAAAATAGCAATGAATTTAAATCATGTCTCAAAAAAGCTGGTGAACGAGAAAATCTATCGCTAACTCATCACCAATATTGTGCCGACTTTCACGCCATTCACCAGTTTTTTCGATTGGCATGGTTTTGGATACGGAAAAGCCGTCACCAATTTCGCTTTACCACTGGCCAAAAATTTTCCTTTGCCATTTTTTTTTAAATTTTTAGATCTTAGAAATGAGCATAGTCTGTCGCGTCAAATCCATGGAAAATATATCCATAAATTTGTAAAATTTTTTTGTTGAAACTGGACACCGCCTTGTTTGTCGTCTTTTTAGTTTAAGTTTCAATTATTCTTTTATTCTAACTATTGCAAATTGCTACTTTTATTATTCTATTGAATAAAATAAACAATAGCTATCAATCAATTTAAATGTATAAATCAAATATTTGAACTGACTTCACCGAATTAGTGATTCGTGCCCTGAAGAACTAATTAGACTGATTTTACATTAAATACATCAATAATCCCATTTCAATTAATTCAATTGGCCAATTACACATAATCAGATGACTTTATAATTTTGCGTTTCATATTTAACGAACTACGATAATGTTGGTCACATAATTTATATATATACTAGTATGTACCCCGTGCTACGCACGTATATTATAATTTATTATACTGGGTAAACAGATAAAAATAAAATATTCTATTTATATAAAATAACATTTACTCTAAATAATTTTCAATGCAGTTCTATAGTTAAATAAGTAATATTTAACTTATATTTGAATCTTTTAATTATTTTAAAAGAGAAAAGTATTGTCATGCCAAAAAAAATTAAAATCTAAATATGTTATCAAAACTAAAGTAATAAATAAAATTTTTAGATATATTAAAGTTATGAATGATAAATTATGACCTACTCTAAGTTAATAGATCAAAAAATAATGGATTATTATCCAAATTGAAATACATGACACTATATTTTTTTTTTGACTCACATAAGATAAATTAAAATTAAAATTTAGTTTACAAAAAAGAATAATAACAAACTCTTGGGGGGGGGGGGGTTCCACATAGTGTAAAATAACAACCATCGTAAAATTAAAAAAAAAACAAAAATAAGTGAAAATATTAGATATATCAACTTTTACCAAATAGATTTTTATAGAAAAAAAAGAAAGAAGAAGAAAAATACAAACCTAAAAAACGAAAATAGGTGAAAATATTAGATGTGTCAACTTTACCAAATAGATTTTTATACAAAAAGAAAAAAAGAGAGAAAAAAAAGAAGAAGAAGAATACAAACAAATAAATTCGTACAAATTTTAAATTAAGTGAAAATCAAAAGCACAAATATATAAATAAGAAATGATATCCAATATGAATAATTCCACAATGTGAATATAAAATGGTGCTAAAGTACTTGTAAGATGGAGAATGATACCGAAATTTAAAAAAAATCTAAAACTATGAGAAACAAATAGTAATAGGATAACAAAGATAAAACAAGTCATAAAGTTGAATAGACAATAAGAAAAAAAATTGTAAAAACGTAGGAAAAAATGACAATTCAAGATCAATAAAAAATAAAATTACATACCTATAAAATCGAAAGGAGAAAAAGAATGGATGATAAGTGAGGGAATGTAGATTTTGTATATTATTGAGGAATTTTAATGGAATTGAAGAAGTCTTATTAAGGCTGTTTTGAATTGTGTGTGTGTGGGGGGGGGGGGGGGGGAGAGAAAGGGGAAAGAATTATAGATTAATTAATAATAATTAATACACATTAAGAGAGCTAATAGATTTAAATTTTGAATTTTTAGGAAACTAAGAGACTCCATTAGATAACTAATGACAATTTTTTTAATTAAAAAATTCAAAATTTTGAAAAATTAGAATTTGGTCAAAATTAAAAGATTTTGGATCAAATACCTTTCTCAAATATATAATAGTATATATATATATATATATATATATAGAGAGAGAGAGAGAGAGAGAGAGTCACATATAATAATACCATTGATTATTTATAATTTATTCGATCCATTAAGTCAATTTCCCTTATGTGATTAATAACACGTGGAATGAAATTTTCAATTACCATAAGTTTATTGAATACGCAGATTTGTTGTTGTGTAATTAACTATATGAATTAGCCGATTGTCAAATTTTGGCCTAGCTATTCTGGTGGTTTAAACTGACAAAAGTTTCGAATTCAATCGATTTTATTTGGTCAATTATACTATATTTAACTAGATAAGTTGGTAATTTCACCTATATGTAATAATTTGTTAAGCCAAAATACTAAATTGTACAAATTCACTTGAAGTAATTGCTAACCTCCAAAATTTGGTAAGGTCTAAAGTAAAATTTTAATTTCGGCTATTAGCAACGGATTATTCTATCACTGTTTAAATTTAAGATCGGTCAACACAATTAAAGACGGATTTGTAAAACTCAAAATTAAATTTTAACTGGCCTAGCAACGATTTTAGTTGTGGCTAATCTTTTGTTAGCATGTCATACAAATTAGGCCCTTAGCAAAAATTTTCTCACATACTTCATAACCAATTCCCCACCCCCCCCTCCCGCCCCCCAACCAAAAAAAAAAACCGACTCTCTCCCCAACCCATAAACCCATTTAGTAACCCAAAACCCGCACATTCCCAACCCCATGAAATCCCATCAACCAGCAGACCACCCTCCTTTTTCTTTTTTTGGTCTTAGCCACCTGATTCCAATTTATTGATTGACTGATTCGAATTCTGATACTACAAATGCTTAACATAGAGGTGGCCTTCTCAACCTAATTGCTTTTTTCACAACTATTGGATTCAAGTCCTAAATGTTGTTTAAGGGATTTAGCGCATCATCCCACTAGATCAATAAATAGTTGGTCAACCCACCCCATTGTTTCGCACCACCGTTGGTTATAGTTGGTGGTGCCCCCATTCCCATCCCCATTTTTGAGCTTTCTCCTCTTCCTTACCACCCACCACTCATGCCAAGCCCACAGAACTCGAAATCTAGAACCTGAACCCACTGATCTTTTGGCCACATCTCCAACCCAAAGAACCTTGTGCCCTTCTTTCCCTTTCTGTTTTATGTTTTAATTATTTTGATTTTGAATATTACATTTTAATACCTTGCTTTGTTGGTATATTTTTTGGTTTTTTAAGTAGAAATTACATATGAATTCATCGGGTAGAAGTTGACTAAAGTATGTGTTTTCATTTTATGTTGTTATTTTCTTTTTTTTCTTTTTTTCTTTTTTTGGTTAATGATGTATGTAGATAATTTTGAAAGTTATGATGTTGGTAAAATATATTCAATATTAATAAGCATGTTGTTAGTGATATATTATGGGTTTGAGGAAAAATATGCATCTTTTATGTGGATAAGCTTTTGAATGAGAAATATATTTTTGGATTGACAAAATATGGAATATGGATTTAACCATCACCAGTGCCCTCAATTTGGCTACGAAACTTGGAAATGAGGGGCACGGAGTTGGGAACATTCCGTTGCCAACGAACTTCGTGGCTCAAGTGTCGCCAAAATTCAACCACACTACTTTTTGCCATAGATTTTTTTTTCGTGATTAAATCCATGGAAAGTTATTTTTTAGTAGTGATTTTTAAAGTGCAGTGACATTATATTTGGATTATATTTTCATGTGCGCACAAACATATGTGTATATATATATGAAGTTGGAAAGATTTATTTCTAACTCCCACAAGATTATTCTCGAATTCTTGGTGAAGAATTGTGATACCCTCCTAGAGAAGAAAGTGTGCTCTCAGAATAGCAAGTCCCTCCACCCCCCCCCCCCCCCCCCCCACACACCAGAATGGAAGGGTTTAGACATTGATATTATTTACCATACTTGGACACTTGTCACAATCTCAAGATGTGATATGCTCTAATATGAAGGGCTTAGGTTTCATGTGTATGATGATGGACTTGATGATATGTATATTTTTTAATAAAAGCTTTTATTTGTGATCTATGTATTGGGCCTTGTATGATCGGGCCTTTGTTATTATTATGATGTTATTTTTGGGCTTAGCCCATATCATTAGTCCGCCAAGTTTATTAGGCAAAGATGTAATCTTTGCTTAATGAACTTTATGTATTTAGTTCATAGCATTGTTATTTGTATTTCTCTTGCTTCATAATTTAGTCCACACATGCCTAATTTTGCATGGGCTCGCCATCATGCACTGCTTTGGTTCCTGAGTTGGGCCAAGCCTTTGTTTTGGCTAGGCCCAATTTTGACTTTGGAACTAATGTTGACTCGCCTGGTTTTGACTCAATTGATTTTGACTTAATTGATTTTGACTCCCCTGATTTCAAAATTTTGGCGGTTGGTGTTCCTTGGCCACGTGTTTTCCTTTTTCACTTTACCAACTCTAAAGTCTTTGTTTAGAGGGTTCATCTTCTTCCTCCCTGCGTTTCTCATCTTTCTATTCCTTTTCCTGAGCATTCCTTTCTTCTTCCCAGTGTGCTGCATTTGAGGTGATTGATAGCGATTTAATTGGTGCTGCCTCCACTTCCGTTGCTGTTACATTTCCATAGGTTCCCCTCGCTGCCTCTCTTTCCTCTTCTTCCTCTTTTACTCTTTCTTTCTTCTTTTCTCCTTTTATCTTGAGTTGCCATGGATGTTCCTAGTGGGGGGTGGGGGGTGTCTAGTGAGGGATATTTGAGTGACCCAGACTTAGTCCGTGCTATCGATAATTATGTTGAGGGGAGGTCTGGTAGTGGTGGTGGTGGTGGGTCTGAGGTTCGTAAGGTCCATAAATACTGTAAATCTTGAAAGTCTCGTAAGAAACATACCTCTGTTTTTTCTAAAGCCAAACATTTAGTATTCTTGGTGCCTTTTCTAGTGTACTCTCTTCTGACACCAAGTCCCCCTTGAGCCCTTATGGTTTCGCCTCTGGGGAAAAAGGGTTATAGCGACAACCCCAGAGGCGGACCTCCGATCCCTTTTATTCCTACTCCTTCAGACTACTACAATGCGTGCCCCAGGATCTGCATCCTGAGCATGAGTTTAGTTTCTTATTTCGAAGGAGTGACATCCCATCTTTACAAAAAAACTTACACATTCTTAACTCTTGGCAAATTAGGGTTCCTCGAAAATCTGACACTATGGAATCACCTCCACCTGGTTATAGGTATTTTCATGTAGGGGCTCTAGAGGCTGGGCTTAGGTTTCCAGTGACAGATAAGGTTGTTGACATTCTTGCCCAGTTTGGCTTGGCTCTGACTTAGCTAGTTCCTAATGCTTACCGTATGATGTTGGGGTTCGTGGTTGTCGCCAGGCTTCTTCGTATCTCTCTTGATTTTAATAATTTCTCAAACCTCTTCTATATCTACAGCTCTAGGGGTTTTTACCATTTCCAACCTCACCACAAATTTCTTCATAACCTTCCCACTAGTCTCCCTGATAACGAATGGAAGAACAATTTTTTCTATATTGGAGCTCCTCCTGACCATCTTTGGGCTATTCATCACTGGTGGTGCTCTACTAAACCTAAGCGTCGCAACCCAAGGCCCACCTGAGGAGTTGTTTACCTACGTTTTTGACATATCTGGCCTTCTAGCAGAGAGTTTCTTAAAGTTCTGCGACCTTAGCAGAGCCAATGTGCCTATCCCCACCACAGAAGGTATCTCCCTTAATGTTTGGTTTACGGGTTTGTTTGCTTTTTCTAACCTTTTGCATTGTTTCTATTTTGTAGATATGGCTGCTTACTTACAACTGGCTCATAAGATGATGGCGAAGAAGTTATCTCAAGAGGGTGGGGGTTTAGACGGAAGTCTGACACCTATAGCTGCTGAGCCTCTGAGGCAACATAACCCTGTGGTGGAGGTCTCTAATTCTAAGGCTAGCCCCTAGGGTAAGATCTCGCAAGGGGGTCTGGGGTCTGCATTTCCTAAACCTGTCCAATCTCCTCCTTCTAACCCAGGGTTGTCCATGAATCCTACGAAGAAGAGAAAACTACGGAAGGAGGGTTCCTCGACAACTGGTCTGGTATTTCTTTCTCCCGTTGCCGCAGACGTGTCTGGCTTTGAGAAGTGTGATGCAGTGGTCCCCAATATAACTACTTGTATTGACGAGCGCCTTTTGGAGAAGAATTTGGGTATCAATGAACTCTCTGCCCAGTTCGAGGCTCTGGATGTTCGTGTAAAGTTGCTAGAGCGAGTTCGTATCAATCCTAAGTTATCCAGGTATACAGCTCCTTCAGATTCTGACCCCAAGCATCAGTATAACCCTGAATAGAAGGTTTCGGTGAAAGACAGGATGACGGATCCAGGTGTGGCTTTGGAGCTCTGGAAGTGTCACGCTTTACCTCTTGACCTGGTAGACTACTTAGACGCCCCATATACAAGTCCGAAGGAAGCGATGGTTGTGGCCACCAACATCGTAAGTGTTCATCTTGGGTTATTTTAATTTTCTTATTTTGGTTGTATTGATCTTTGTTTATGTGCTTCTCAGACCGTGATTATGGGTCAAACTCTGGCCCTTTAGAATGCATACCTCAGAGCATACGCTGGCTTTGAGGCGGAGAAGAGGAAGACTGTTGAGGCAGTCTTGAAGGCAATTGAAGAAGAGGCTCAGCATTCCAAAGTTGCGGAGTTTTAGAAGACTTTGAATGCTGCTAACGCCCGAGCTGAGCATCTGCAGGGTCAGCTAAACTGTGCCAACCAAGGCAAGGAAGAGCTGAATAGCCTGCTTAAGGTCCGGGCTAACCAAATAATGGAGATTCAGGGCACCTTGGAGACCTGCCGCAAGAGCTTAGCTGAGTGCAAGGCTCAGCACGATCATGAGGTTGAAGTTCTAAAAAAGCGCAATGAAGAGAGGTATGCTAAGGGTATTGCAGAGGGTGATCATCGTGCCTCTGCCCCCGACCGAATATTGGGGCTCAGGCTTCAACCTGTTCATGACGTTCGACAGTCGCAAACCTTCCAGATGATAGTTGGAGGTCTGATGATGGATGAGAGCTTGAAGTTCTTCAATTTATAAAGGGATCGGACACAGCATCTTGGTGGGTTCCGTGACGGTTTTGACCATTCTCAGCTGAATATATTGAGATTTGTGATTGGGGAGCCCACCGCCCTTGAAGTTGTGCCTGACCCAAAGCCCGGCCAATTTGCTTCCCTTTTATCTGAGGAGAATTTGTCATAGGTTTAGGCGGTTTTATGTTTTTGTTACTCTCTTTATTTGTATTCTTTGGTCCGTTGTATCTTTGATATTTTGAAATGAAGCCTTCGAATTTCCTTTGTACTTCTGTGCTTGCATGGCTTCCCTTTGGAGTTTTTATTTTCTAGATCTTTTTACTTCATTAACAACTAGATATGTTCTTAATTTAATGTAGAAATTGATCAAATTGGGTGCCATTAGAATATTTAGGTCTCTACCTGGGTTTCGCGACTCTCAGGAGGTCATAGTATGGATCGCGCAGACCTCAACACTTGGCATATGTTAGGACTCTGCCCAGGTCTGGCAACTCTCGGGATGTCATAGTGTGGGTCGCGCAAACCTCAACTCTTAGCATAGTTTTAGGACTCTGCCCGGGTCTGGCGACTCTCGAGCGGTCATAGTGTGTGTGACACCCCCCTCGCTAGGATCGTCCTATACGAGTAGGGCTCACTCAACTGTCTTGTTGAGTACCAATTTTTTTCCAATCGGTACGCAATACATGCAACTTATTTAGTATTTCCCAATAATAAAATCGAGATAAAACAAAAACACAATTAACTTACATAGAACTGTAAGGTACGACTATCCAAGTACAACACTTCAACTAGTGATTTTTCATTTTTTATTAAATAAGACAGCCTACTATACAGGATAAACAACTATGTGCTAATGATTGGTAATGCTACAATCGCCTTATCCGAGTCCCCTCAACCTATTTCCTGAAACTGAGGCAATGAACAGAAAGAACTTGGGGTGGTAAGTCCAAATGACTAGTGAGGCGGGAAATATACATATAGATATATAAATTGAAAATAAGAGTCATAAACCAACAGAATAATGAATCATAAGAAGTTGTGTCTGCACAAACTTGAACAAGACAGATGGTGAGCCATGAATGGAATCTCCAACCTTATTACTACCCAAAACAGATAAACATATCATAAAATCCTTATGCCTCCTCTTTGTGTCAAGGAGCGACCTTGACAACGGTAAACGGTAAACGGTAGGTGTACCACATGCCCGTGCAATACACCGAGCCAATACCTACTACAATTAACCTCCAATTGTATATTGGAATCAGGTCCAACAGAATGGTATCACGTAATAAGGTTCTATCGACAGTCCATTCCGCCCGATATACCCCGCTCACATGTACCTGGGCCCAAACTTCCCAAGGACGTCCCCAAGGGTATCAATAGATCATATCAAGACAGAATGGCTCAGAAACTTTCAATAAACAATAGGTTATTTCCAACACCAGGGATACATAAAAACATAATTAAAACATGATATCCCAAGGGTGTCAACAAATCATTTTGAAACAGACATAACTTACAATATCATAAATGAAATACTTTTCGGGTATAACTTGACTTATAATTCAGAAAAATATTTTGTTGAAACGTAGAGAGTAAGATATAATTCCAAAAGGTTTGGATAACATAAATCAGATAAGGTAGGCCATACAAATAATATTTATAACATATAGTTCAATGCCCCAGCAAGGAAGGTAAAAGGCACTCACCTTAAGAGCTTATTGTCTCACTAACTTTATGAATTAGGTGGACTATGTCAACTTGGTAATCTCCTTTTCAAGAGTGTTTTATGGAATTAAGGGGATGTATAGGGGGCTAGTATGTGTATGTGTATGAAAAAGGAAGGGTTTATGTGTGTATATATATGGGTAGGAGATATTCTATAAATATGGAGTGTTTTGTATGTTGAGAGCAAGGTTAGTGTGGGTGGGTGTGTCTTAGGCGGGATTTAGTGTGTTGTGGGATGAAAATGGGGTGCCAAGCTCCCCTATTTATAACAATTGTTGCAAGAAATTGGATTATTATATACTTTAAGTCATTTTCTAATTATTATTGTCTTATCCAAATCTTATCATAATCTTATCTAATCATATCCAATCTTATCTAATCTTATCCAATCTTATCATAATCTCATCTTATCTTATCAAATCTTATCTAGTCTTATCTAATCTTATCCAATTTTATCATAATCTTATCAAATCTTATCTAATCTTATCTTATCTAACCTTATCCAATCTTATCATAATCTTATCCAATCTTATCATAATCTTAGCATTTAAGAACATTTATTAGGAGAAAATGACATTTTTGGATAACTATTTATATATATATATGATAAAACATGACCTATTATATAATATATACACATAAATTCGAAAATTACATGTATATATAGCTATATTTTTGAAATATATAAATATATTTATATATATGGCTTTTAAATAGATTAATAAGTTGTAATTTTTGAAAATAATATGAAGTACCGGGGCATTATAGATCTATATATAATTTCAATGTATAAAAATCGGGATGTCACAACTCTTCCCCCCTCAAAAGAATTTCGTCCTCGAAATTCATGTCTTGCCCTTCATGTAGTCTTGTCAAAGCCAAGCTTCCATATAATTCTTATTTGCAAAATGATCTTGTTTCTCAAAATTCATTCCTTGGATTCTAGAATCTTTATTGGTTTCGTATCGTGAGTCAAATCTATATCATCTTCGAGGGCTCTACAACCCAATACACATGAGGAATCCGGGTGCTACTTCTTATGTATTGATGAAGCGTATATAGGGAAAGTGGTAATGCTAGGTTATACACTACTCTTGTTCTTAGAAATTAAAACATAAGCTTCTACCTTCCAAAATCTTAGCATCCCTTTTCAACACTAAGTCCTTGTAATCATTCTATTTCCAAAGATATGTTCACAATATAAGGTTTAGATCCCAAAACATAACTTACTCGAACCCGAGATCCAATAGATACACTTAAAGTATTAGTAAGGGTCGTAATAATCGAACTGGATACAAAATCAAATCTAAAATATGTCGACGAAGCTGAAAACAAAATTAATGAACATAGGATTGGCAAGTGGAAGGAGTTATAAATGTAGTAGGATTTGCAAGATATTTGTCAATATTTTCATATCAAATATCATTTAGGAATATACAAGAGGAATTTTACTAAAGATCAAGGTTAACTCACCAATCTTCTGGACTCGCTTCGAAAGATTCTCATGTTAGGAGTTTAGAGTTGAGAATGGAATAAAAGGCTGTCAATGGATTATTACTAATACAAACGAGGATGTGGAAAAGTTTGAATAACATCTCTGTCACTTGAAGTGTCAAGTAAACAAAAAGCAGATTGGCGTAAATCTTAGAGGGTCCAAGCTTTCAATAAGAAGCAAAATAATTTGAAAATTCCCTATATCAAAAACTTCTCAAGAAGGAGATAAAAGGGATGTTAATTGAGGAAACTTTCAAGAGTGCCTTAGAAGTAGAAGAGAATGAGTATAAAAACAACAGACAGTAGTTGCTATTGAAGTTATTGTTTCAAAAGAAAGTTAAAGATAAAATTTGCTTTTTCTTTTGTTTATACCAAACGATGGATATGGGTTGTAAAAGATATCCCGAAGTACGGTCGATATTGTGGATATATATAGAAGTAGAAATAACAGGTAATAACCAAACTTATAGTTTTAGAAATGAATCACATAGAGAATATAGGTTTCAAGGTTTTGATTAAAAAGTATATCTCCTATGGAGATTATAAAAAGTTGTTTCAAGCAAAAATGAATTTTTTAGAGATCTTTTGAATTTAAAGAGGAATAAGTAATAATGAGGACATAGGAAAAGCATTGGTTAAGAAACATAACAAGTCACGCAAAACTATATATGACACAAATACACCGTGCCTATACAACATATTCAAGGATATCACTTAAGGCGTACATATACCCGTAATGGCTAGTCTAAGCAAAACAAAACAGAACACTAGACGTTTGTCCCGACCTTAGTTGCGTATACACCCAAAACACTTTGTGGTACTAGTTCTCCTACGATAGTTAATCATTCCTTAAAGCACTTATATGGTGCTTCTGACATAGTCCTAGATCTTTGGACCATAATTATAATGAGTCACTCGTTGGTCGGCCACCCCAAAAATAACCCACCGAAATTTCAGTACCAAAGACAATACTAACGCATAGTACCTACTTTCTAATCCGAGACTCCCAGGCAGTTAGCTTGAGCTCTGATACCACCTGTGACACCCCCCTCGCTAGGATCGTCCTATACGAGTAGGGCTCACTCAACGGTCTTGTTGAGTACCAATTTTTTTCTAATCGGTACGCAATACATGCAACTTATTTAGTATTTCCCAATAATAAAATCGAGATAAAACAAAAACACAATTAACTTACATAGAACTGTAAGGTACGACTATCCAAGTACAACACTTCAACTAGTGATTTTCATTTTTTATTAAATAAGACAGCCTACTATACAGGATAAACAACTATGTGCTAATGATTGGTAATGCTACAATCACCTTATCTGAGTCCCCTCAACCTATTTCCTGAAACTGAGGCAATGAACAGAAAGAACTTGGGGTGGTAAGTCCAAATGACTTAGTGAGGCGGGAAATATACATATAGATATATAAATTGAAAATAAGAGTCATAAACCAACAAAATAATGAATCACAAGAAGGGGTGTCTGCACAAACTTGAACAAGACAGATGGTGAGCCATGAACGGAATCTCCAACCTTATTTATATATATGGCTTTTAAATAGATTAATAAGTTGTAATTTTTGAAAATAATATGAAGTACCGGAGCATTATAGATCTATATATAATTTCAATATATAAAAATCGGGATGTCACAGTGTGGGTCACACAGACCTCATCACTTGGCGTATTTTATGACTCTGCCCAGGTCTGGCGATTGTTTGGAGGTCATAGTGTGGGTCGTTTAGACCTCAACACTTGACCTATTTTAAGACTCTGCCCGGGTTTGGCGACCCTTGGGAGGTTATAGTGTGGGTAGCGTAGACCTTAACACTTGGCATATTTTAGGACTTTGCCATGGTCGGGCGACTCTCGGGAGGTCATAGTGTGGGTCACGCAGAGCTCAACTCTTAGTGTATTTTAGGACTCTGCCTGGGTCTGGCGACTCTCGGGAGGTCATAGTGTGGGTTGCGCAGACCTCATCACTTGGTGTATTTTAGAACTCTGCCCGGGTTTGGCAACTCTCGGGAGGTCATAGTGTGGGTTGTCTATACCTCAACACTTGGCATATTTTAGGACTCTGCCCAGGTCTGGTGACTCTTGGAAGGTCATAGTGTGGGTCGGGTAGACCTCAACACTTGGCGTATTTTAGAACTCTGGCCGGGTTTAGCGACTCTTTGGAGGTCATAGTCTAGGTCGCGTAGACCTCAACACTTGGGCAAATTTTTAGTTAATTTCTACTGGGATAATAGGTTATGGTGAGACCTCGTTTTCATTCATTTGGGATTGGTGTTTGGGGTGTTTCGAAAAATAGAAAAGAGAGTCTCATCAAGACCATAATTAAGTGTTTCAAAAGGTAAGTAAATAAGCAGGGAAGCGAGTAAAAGATAGGGTAGGGGTTTCATTGCCCATATGTGTAGAACTTGCGTAGGTTGTGTGCGTTCCAAGTTCGGGGCAGTTCCTTCCCGTACAGGTCCTCTAACCTATATGATCCGTTCCTGTTCATTTTTACTTTTTCTTGTAAGGCCCCTCCGAATTTGCGTCCAATTTGCCTACATGTTTCGTTACCTCCATCCTTTTCAGTACTAGGTCCCCGATCTGAAACGCTCATGGTATAACCTTCTTGTTATAGCTTCTTTCTGTCATCTTTCTATATTTGAGTATAGAAACATAGACTCTATGTCTCCGTTCCTCCATATATTCCAACTCCGTTTTCCTCAGCTGCATGTTTAGTTATGGGTCATACTTTCTCACCCTTAGCGTCATCATCCCAATCTCTATCGGGATGACTGCTTCTGACCCCATATACCAAGCAAAATGGGGTTTCTCCCGTAGCTGGCCTTGGGGTAGTTCGATACGCCCACAACACTCCAGGAAGCTCCTCTAGCCAGCTTCCTTTCATTCCACTGACTCTTGTCTTAAGGAATTGAAGTAGAGTTTGGTTAGTTACCTTCGTTTGTCCATTAGCCTGTTGATGGCCAACGGAGGTGAAGTTCTGCTTGATTTTCATCTCCTCTACCATTGTATAATTTTCTTCCTTTGAAATTGAGTCTCGTTGTTAGAGATCAGGACCCTGGGCACTCCATAGCGACAAACAATGTTTTTTTTATAGGAAGTTCATGATCTTGTTCTCAGTGATCTTCGCTACTACCTCTGTCTCTACCCATTTGGTGAAGTACTCCAATGCCACTATTTTAAATTTCTTCTGGCTTGCGGCTCGCAGAAAGGGTCCCAAATTGTCAAACCCCAATTGATCGAAAGGTACACCACTTGCACTGGATTCATGGAGCTTGCTGGGTTGTGGATCAGGTTTGCGTGGCGTTGGCATTCCTCACATTTCTTTTAAAATTCTATGGCGTCTTTCTGTAGGGTTGGCCAAAAGTATCCTTGTCTGATTATCTTTTAGGCCAAGGCCCTTCATTTGGAATGGTTTCCACAGCTACCTTAATGTATTTCCCTCATGACATACTTGGCTTAGTTCGGGGTTAAGCACCTGATCAGAGGTCCTTTTATCGACTTCCTGTATAACCCTCCATCAATAATCATTTACATAGCTGCTCTGTGCCTCATTCTCTTGGCCTCAGCGTCATCTTTTAGCAGAGCCCTGGTTCTTAAGAAATCTATGACGCTATCTTTCCAGCTTGGTTCTGCTTTAACCACATCGATCATGAAAGTCGGTGGGGTTTTCACTTCCTTGCTTCGTGTGCTGGGATTTTCTACCACCATAAATGTGATGTTTCATGTCCCTAACCCTGCTATAGAACTGGTGAATTTCGACAGCGCGTCCGATCTCTCATTATCAGATCTTGGGATTTGTTTGAGCTTAAAGGTCTGGAAGGTTTTCACCTTATCTCTCACTTTTTCCATGTACTTGATCTTCGCGTCCTCTTTGGTCTCATACTTTCCTTCAAATTGAAGTGCCACCAGTTGGGAATTGGTGTATGCTACGATCCATCTGGCACTAACCTCAATAGCTCGCTCCAGACCCCCAAGTAGAGCCTCGTACTTCGACTGTCAAAGTTTAGTTTGAGTGCCACTTCGACTTCTTCATTATTTGGGCCTTGCAACAAGATTTTGACTTATCCATTGGTCGTTGTTGCAGATCCGTCGACGTACAGTATCCACTAACCTTCTTGTCATGACCCGAAAAAATACCCTTTTATTTTATTAAAATAAATAATAATTTGAACATAAAATTTGTACAAAATACAAGAGTTACAATTTTCCAAAAAGAAAATAAACGCAACTTTATTGTTTAAAAGGCTTCCAAATGCTTCCGCTGCGACACTCTGACCAGCTATCTCATTTCTTTCTAAAAATAGTCACATAAAGAAGAATCAACGCGACGGTTGAGTAGAAATTTCACTTAATCACATAAGGTGCTCGTGTGTATAATATATGCACATAATTACATAATATTTCACGTAATATCTCACGTAACATTACCTTTCGAGTCACCTATTGGTGACTCCCTTATATCTCCCATATCAAAATATTCCAACCGTTCACATCGTTAACCCCAATATTCCATCCGTCCACATCAATTCCATCCGTTCACATCGGTGGCTATATCTCGAGATTATGCCAATTCCTCACAACAAATACATGGAACACTCCGTCCATGTAAAATAGAATTAGGACATGGATGGCGAGAACTGTTTTAAGACCGGCAAGCCCATTGCCGCCCGGCCGAACTCAGCCCCATCCACACTGATAATACATTTTCGCCCGACATGCACAAATAAAGGTTTTCACATAAACATATTCTCACATAATTTCATGATTTCATGCTTTAGGAGAGCATATATTGGACATAATAAGGCATCAGCATAAACTAGAGCATATAAATGCAATTAAGGAGTGCTTTAAACACGGATGCATCTAACTTGTAGTAAAACATGATTCCTAGGCTTATTCTAGCACAATAGCACTTAAGTATGTAAAAGCATAGAACAACTAAACTTATGTAATTAAGGAAATTCATACCTTCAAATATTTTTAGGAAAAAGAGGGTATATAAAGGGCTATATGGAAGGATCATTGGTATTATGTATGTAAAAAAGAAGTGTTTATATATATACATGTGTGGGTGGAAGATATTTTATAAATATGGAATATTTTGGGTGTTGAGAGTAGAGTGAGTGAGGGGGTGTGTTTCTAGGCGGGATTTGTGTTTGTGTTGTGTGTGATAAAATGTGAGCAACCCTTCCCCCTATTTATAGTATTTTGATGAAGACACAAAATTATTATATAATAAGGTCTTTTTCCATAATTAATGTGTAATCTAACTAGGATATTTTCATTAAATGCAATCATCTTATTCACTAACCTAATGGTGTTGAGGTGTTGGCCTAAAATGATGATTCAAACCCTAAGTTTATAAGAATGCTCCAAGTATAAGATTTTGCTAGATTCACCTAATAAATGTAGGGAGATTAAGATAAGATATATATATATATATATATATATGGCATGGCCTTATCCAAAGTTAATCTTATCAAGAATCTTATCAAATCCTATCCAAATCTTATCTAATCTTATCCAAAGCTTATCATAATCATGTCTAATCTTATAAAATCTGAAACCATATCTTTATTTAATTAAAAATTCGAATTTGTATTTATTTATTTTTGTAAAAATCAAAAATTAGGGTTTTAGGGCATAAAATCCGAAAATTCAAAACTAATGTAGAAAAATTCCAAAATTATGAAATTTAATCTTTATAAATCTGAAATTATATATATATTTTCCAGAATAATTTTAAGAAAATTGCAATTTAGGACATAGAATTTCTAAAATTGTGTTAGAATGTCAAATTTCTCTAAAATTTGGAAAATCATGTAATTTATTCAAAAGTGCTTCTTCTCCATGCATAAAAGTCTAGAATACTTATTTATATTATTTTTGAAAACTCATAATCATTTAATAGATGAATTTTCTAAGAATGGTAATCAAATTCGAAAATTAGAACGTTACCGTTCAAATTGTAAATCAACCTCAAAATCATTCTAAAATTTGAAAATAACAAACAATAATGAATTTTTCAATAAGCATAATGTTTTATATCAATCATTTAAATAATAAAGATTACCGGGTCGTCACACTTCTTCTCCCGACTTTGCTTCATAAGTCATCTCCACTACAAAGTCCGGGCTTGTATTGCGGGTCTGCTCTTGTATTCCACTTCGAACTGGCTAAGCTCTATAGCCCATTTAGCCATTCGTCACGATGCCTCGGGTTTTGAAAGGATCTATCTCAACGACTCATTGGTTAACACTACTATGGGGTGTGACTGGAAGTAGTGTTTCAATTTCTTTGGGGGTTGTGATTAGGGCTAAGGCTAGCTTCTCTTTGATGTAGTATATTGGCTTGTATTCCTTGTCTTCTTCTTGGTTAGAACAACGCTTACAACGACTTCAGACACTGTGAGGTATATATATAGGTGTTCTCCTTCAATTGGTTTCGAAAGAAAGGGGGTGACGTTAAGTACTTCTTTAGCGCCTCAAATGCTTTTCACATTCTTGCATCTACTTGAACTCCTTGTGACCCTATAGGGTCTTAAAAAATGGCAGACCCCCGTCTACAGACCTCGATATAAATCGGTTTAATGAGGTTATCCGCCCTATCGGTATCTTTACTTCTTTGGGGGATATTGGCTGTCTCATGCTCAAAACTGCTCTGATTTTCTCCGGGTTGGCTTCGATTCCTCGCTAATTGACTAAATATTCTAGGAACTTACCACTTTTTACTTTGAATGTGCATTTGGCTGGGTTGAGCTTCATCTTATACTTTCTCATGACCTCAAATGCTTCTCAGAGGTGGGTGATGTGATCATCTTCTTGGAAGCTTTTGATGAGCATATCAGCTACATAGACCTCCATGGTCTGGCCTATGAAGTTTTGAAACATGCTGCCAAACCTTTGATAGTTTTTGCTTGCATATTTCGCCCAAATGGCATAACTCGGTAACAGTATATGTCGTCTTTGGTCATAAATGCCCTCTTGCTTGCGTTTTCGGGGGCCATTAAGATCTAATGGTATCCCTGATATGCGTCCATCATGCTCAGAAGAGCGCATCCAACTATGGAGTCGACTAGTGTGTCAATTCTTGATAATGGGTACGGGTCGTTTGGGCACGCCTTATTGAGGTCTGTGTAATTCGTGCACATTCTCCATCTTTCGTCCGGCTTTAGGACCACCACTACATTCGAGAGCCAGCCTGCGTATTGTAATTCCACTACATATCCAGCTTCCAATAACTTCCTGACCTCTGCGGCTATGATTTTGTCGCGATCGTTTATGTGGCTTTTTTTCCTTTGTGCAACTAGTTTGGCCTCTGGGTCGACATTCAGCTTGTGTACCGCGATGCTTAGATCGATACCTTCAAAGTCAAACGCCTTCGACAAGAAGATGTCGTGGTTTTCCTTCAACAACTCAATCAGGTTTATTTCCATCCTCTCTGGAAGTTGTGCTCCAATCCGGGTGGTTCTTTCTGGGTCTCCAGGACAGAGTTCTATGACTTTGTATTCAGAGGATTCCACTCTGTCCTGTGGCCTTGCGTTTGGTTCGGTAGGCTTTCTTTCCTTCTCGGGTCTCACTCCCTCTTGTTTTCTTGAGCTAGATGATGTTTTTCCATTTTTCTTTTTCTTAAGGGGGTTGGGGGACACTCCCTTTGCAAACACTGCGTAGCATTCCCTAGCCATCTTCTGATTTGCTTTGACGATGCCAACCCCATTCTTAGTAGGAAATTTTATTTTCAAATGTAGAGTGGACACTACTGCTTTGAATAGGTTCAAACCTGGGCATCCAAATATGATGTTATACGTCAGGTTTGCATCCACAACCAGGAACTTGATCATAAGGGTTTTTCTGTACAAGCCCTCGCCCAATGAGGTTGGCAGGTCGACAGTCCCTAAGGGTAGGACCTCTGATCCTCCAAAGCCAATTAGTGGAGTGTTGACTGGCCTTATCATTCGTGACCTCTAGCTCCATTTTTCTCAGTGCATCTAATGTAATTATATCAGCTAAACTACCAATATCTACTAGCGTCTTATGCACGGTAAAATTCGCGGCATCCATTGATATGACCATTGGGTCATCTGTGAAGTATATTGGGGTCTGTTTGAATTCTGCGATCATTACATCTAGGCATCTGGGGATCTGATTACTCTAACATACCTTCTCCTCTCATTCATCGAGTCTCGTCTAGTGGCTCCTCTAGAGATCATATGAATTTCACCTCTGCTATGTATGTTATCAAGTTCTGTGTATTCTCGAACTCTTTACTGGTTTGGAATTTCTCTTCTCCTTCTTGGCTTCTTCTTTCCTCACTCGGTGACCTTTCCCTTTTGATTTCTTGCTGACGCATGTTGTTTTCTTCATTAAATTAAGCTCAATGTATCTGTTCTTGTCCCTACTCAGCTCTGCCTCTCTACCCATTGCCTTACCCACAACCTCTGCGGCCTCCTCTGTACGGTCGATATTCATGCAGGCGATATTCGTTAGGTCGTTCGTTTGTGGTTCTGCTATCGATTTTCGCTTTACATATGTAGTGCCTCAAGTACCCTTTCTCGATCAGGTATGGAATTTCATCATGCAACTGCATACATTCTTATTGGTATGATGGGCGTACCGTCTTTGGCTCTGTGGCTCGGGGACCTTGTGCGACCTTCTCCTACTCTCGTGGGGCGGGTCGTAGAGACTCCTTCCCCTAGGCTCTTTTCTTGCCTCTTACCTATCCCACTCGTCCTTCATTTCATTTACTTCTTCCCTCATGTACATATCTGCCATCCTCATCAAGTACTCCAGTGTGGTCGGAGCTTGCCTCACCAGTGCATTAGCAAAGGGCCCCCTCATGAGGCCATGGATCAAAATACTTTTCATCATTGTCTATCCTCAGATCCGGTACCTCCAGAGCCTCAACGTTGAACCGATCCATGAAGGTTCTCAATAATTTTTTGGGTCTTTGCTTGATGGTGAATGGGTATGTCAACATCCTTTTAGACTTCTTCATATTTGCGAAGTGGTACACAAATTTTCTACAGAGCTGGGTGAAGTTCACTACTGTACCCGGTACCTGCATCGTCCACCACTCTAGGACCTTGCCTCTGAATGTCGTTGAGATCGTGAAGGTCTATGATGTTAGAGTACATGGATAGATGGGTATTTGGGTCTGTAGGTTCTATCGTAGGATGGTAGCTCTGGTATCCTCCATCCTTCCAGCAGCACTTGCATGGCTATCTCATCACAGAATAGCAATCCTCGTTTTAACAAAAATGCGTCATCTTCCATTTGTTTCTGCTGCTTCAGCTCTGCCACCTGCTGGGTCAGCTCATGGATTTGATGAGCATTGTTTGCATGTCAAGGCTAGCCAATGGTGGGGCCACCTCTTCTTGACACGTTGCCTCGTGCTCGTCTATAGCTCTCTTTTCTTCGTCTCTCGAGCCCCTACTACTACCTCCTTCTTCAGTGGTTCTATGTCTATCCTCCTCGGAATAGCTCGTTAGGTCTGATCCAAACATTGCTCGGTACCCTCTTCTGGGGCGGGTCAGCAGGCGCCAATCCCCAGGAGGTACGCGTAGCGGATGCGTATTTTTCAATTAGTTGATCGGCCCATACTTCTAACATTCTTTTCAACTGGTTTGGGGTCATAACTGGCAGACCTTTAGATTAAGTTCCTGCTTGGTTCCTTTATACTTCGATAATTAGAGGCTCGTGATTGTCAGACATCTTCTTTGCTAACTTTGAGCTCTTAGGTTGCATGCGAGCTTGATTACAATGTGTTTACGCTAAATAGAGAGAACAAAAATGAGGTGAGCACCCTCAACCCAAGCGTATCAACACTTGAGCCTCGGATGCCCCATGGTGGGCACTAGTGAAGCTGCCAAGATTGATTTCCAGCTCCCACAAGATTATTCTCGAATTCTTGGTGAACAAGCAAAGAATGGTGATACCCTCCTAGAGAAGAAAGGGCTTAGACATTTATATTATTTACCATACTTGGACACTTGTCACAATCTCGAGACGTGATATGCCCTAATATGAAGGGCTTAGATTTTATGTGTATGATGATGGGCTTGATGATATATATATTTTTTAATAAAAGGTTTTATTTGTGATCTATGTGTTGGGCCTTGTATAATTGGGCCTTTGTTATTATTATGGTATTATTTTTGGGCTTACCCCATATCAATATATATACATATATATATTAAATGAAGTTATCGTGTATTTAATTTGCTCATTTATGACTGATTGTTGAACTAAAAATGGGTTAATTCTCCTAGTTGTAAGAAAAGAGGCGAAATGGCAAAAAAACAAATAAAAGCAACTTTGGAGTTTGAGTAGCTTTCCAAGATTTTTGAGTATAAATAAAAGGAACTATTAATCCCATACTATGCAAGGAATTTTAAAGTACTAGAATATTAATATTACTGTAAATTATGACATATTTAAAAGAATTGGATATTATATATCTAAATTCTATTTAAAGATTTAAAATATGTCGAGAAACCAAGAAATAGAAATTATACATTTTTACAATGTTTTCAATATTGAAATAGAACTTGAAGGTTATTATGCAACTAAAAATTTTCAAAACGATTGATCTTTTTGTATTATAAATAATCAAAAATTGAAACAGAGTATAGCTATTTAAACAAAAAAATGACATGTAAATGAGTAACCTTTTGAATTTCCATTATCTTTTCTGCCTACCTTACAAAAAGCTTCAACACCACA
Organism: Petrea volubilis; assembly: GCA_026212405.1. Lineage (NCBI taxonomy): Eukaryota > Viridiplantae > Streptophyta > Magnoliopsida > Lamiales > Verbenaceae > Petrea > Petrea volubilis. The sequence goes on from CM047883.1 coordinate 9,075,147, forward strand.
CGATTAACATCTTATACAATTACATATTGAAGAAATACAACATTCAAAAGAAAAATAAAAAAGAAAAGAAAAAAAGAAAGAAAGAAAATATAAAATAATGGTCAAAATCAAATGTAAATTATAAAACATTAAAATCACTAAATATCTTCAATCCTATAAACTTATAAAAGGATATAAACCAAAAGAGTGTTTAAATACGGAAAATGAAAATAAAAATAACAAATTAAATAAAATAATTTGTGAAAAAAGATAAATGAGAGATGGAAAAAATTGCAACAAAAAGTAAAAAATGAGAACTTTATTAGTGACAAAAGTAAACTAATAAGTCAAATAAAATAATTTGTTAAAAATAATAAGAAATGGAAAATATTGAGAAAAAAAAAAGAAACTGAACAACAAAATTTACCAATGTTTTTATTGATCTTGTAGAATAATAAAGTTTTAAAAGAAAACCACTCAATCAAGCAATAAAAAAAAAATTAAGCATTAGGTAATATTAATAGAGTATGAGAACAAATTGGAGCATTAGAGAAAATATCTAAACAAAAAAAAAATTTGAACAACAAACTTTGATTAGAATTTGAAGGAAAAACATATAACGTTAAATAAATTATTTGTAACAAAAAAAAAAGAAATGGAAAGATTGAAACACGAAAAATATTGAAATAAAAAAATTATACTAAAAAATATAATTTTTAGATCGAACTATATATATATATATTTTTTTTGCAATCTTGTAGAAAATTAAAATAATGAGAACAGACATAAAATTACCAAATTCTCTCGGTTCATCCTCCACTTGGTAGTAGTTAACGCAGTTCATTGTTTGCATTTAGTTTTATTAGAAAATAACAATAGCTTATAAAACCTTTAAAATAAAATTAAGGGACATGTCATTTTAAGTTGATAACTCAAATAATACCCTCCATGGATACAGATTCTCTAAAACTTAATGAACCCAAAGGCCAAATCAATCAAGAATAAATCAAACAATCAAACATAGATATCTTGTGAGAGCCCAAACCTATTTATGATATATCTTATATTTATCTTTTCAAGAGATAAGTTATTTTAAAAGCAAACCAATTAAATTTTTTATACTGAATTAAAGAATTTATAATTCTATAAAATTTCTGTTAGGTCAAAATAGTATAATTGCGATCATCGGATTGCTATCAAATATATAGTAGTATAAAGTGGAAGATGAAGATACACTACAACAAATTTTAGTTTTACTAACAAACACTTTTGCTGTGAAAAGCACAATTTTTCATTGCAAAATCTATTAAAAATGAAATATTTTCGTTGTTAGCTTCGTAGGCAAATCCTCATTGCTAAAATTTCATTGCAACCGAAAGTAAATTTTGTTGCCTATGCATTGTGTATAGGCAACATTATTGATTTCATTGCCAACTTTTGTATGATTAACAACAAATAATATTGTCTCAAAACTATATGTTTTTCATTGGTGAAGATAATATTCGTTGCTAAACGTTATACGATGAAGTAGGCATTTTATGGAATTTGCAATGATGCATTTCGTTGCAAAAGACATGCTCCTTAACAAAAAAATATTTCATGCCTCAAAATATTTTTTGACAATGAAAATATTTGTTCACGAATACTTCTTTTCGCAACGAAGTGCCTAAAAGTATTTTTTCGCTACAAATATTTTTCTTTCCTAAAAGCATATTCTAAAATTCAATCAACCCTCAGTTAAACCTTCTTTCTTGCTCGTTGCACAATTCAAACCCTCAAGCTAAAACCGCCCCTTGCTCGCCGTGCGATTCGAACCCTCAATGGCACCATTTATACTTTTTGTGACTTGAACCATAGTTTGAGCCATTGCAAGAGAACAAGCGCTCACGGAACAATATGCGCTAGCCTGGAATCGAACCCTAGTGTCACGTGAGGAATGGAGGTTTGCTTTCCACTAGACCAAGTTGATAATTTACTTTTGTGTTGCTATATTTTCACACTTTCTAAATTTAAATTAGATTATAAGTTTATTATTTTTTAATATTATGAAGTCATTACTTATCCTTAGTTTGTACAATTTAACCACTCGATTTAAAAAATAATTAAGTTTATGTTAAATTGTCAATTTATTAAAAGTCCAACATTATTATTTGAAGTTAAAAATAAAAAAAAAACACATACCTTCTATTAAAAAAAACAATGAATTGATAGATATTTTTTTACATTGTTAAATTAATTTAAAAGTCTATTAATTAAAACTAATTTCACTAGCTTTTTAAATATAGAAAAAAAAGTTAAACGGTTTAAACATTCTCCTTAATATTTTAACAATTTACAACAAAATTTTTGGTATCTAAAAGCATTAAATTATTCATAACAAAAAGTTTTGTGGTAAAAGTGTTTAGTTATCTACAATGAAACTTTTCATACTAAAAGCACTCACCAATTTGGAATCAAATATTTGCATGCACAAATATACAAAACATTTTAGCATGAAATACTTTGTCCATAAAAGCTCACAATTATTTTCCAACAAAAAATTTAGTTCCTAATTTATCAATTATTTAAAATGCTATATTTCGTTGCCTAATTTGTTACAAATGCGGAAATGCCATGAATTTTTTCATTGAAAAAATTATAATATATTGGCATGATAATATTTCATCGCCAATTACTTAAAATTATTATCAACAATAAGTTTCGTTTCCAAAATATTAAATATTAATTAAGTTTTCTATTGTATATTTTGGAATTTCCTAAATTTAATTCCAATATTCAATAGTTAATTTTAAGTGATATTTTAATATTTATTTCATTGCGAATAAGAAGCCACCAAATGTCAAATATGAAGTGTCAAGGATCAAATCAAGTCGTGCAACTCGAAGGATCAAAACCAATCAAACGGTGACAAGTGGCGCATTTGATCACTTGGACAAATCAAATCATGACATGAAAATAATATTTTCTCTTTAAATAATGATTTATATTGAAGAGATAAATATTGAAGAAGTTGATTGCATTCCAAATACCCTACTTAAACACCGATAAAAGGGGGTCATTTGGGGCGCAAAGAAAAACTAAAGAAATCTTCAAGAGCTAGACAAATCAAAGAGATACCGAAGCTCTCTCAAGTCAAGCTCAAGAAGATTTGCGAAGTTCTAGGCAAAATTCCCGGTGTTCTTTGTCAAAGTCATCAAACCAAGGCGTTCAATCAGCAATCAAGGTGTTAGCCCCCACATATTAGCGTTTCTTCCAAGTCAAATCCACTGTGATTAAGGCATTGTTCAGGGCATTCTTCGAGAAAATCATCAAAATAAGGCATTTGATATGCAATAACGGTGCTAACCTAGAAAATCGGCATTTTTTCCCAAGTTAAATCCATAGTGTTCATGGCGTTCTTTGCAGCATTCATCGAAATTCCCAGCGTTTGATTCCCAATCAAGCCACGAAGCCTACGAACCGTGTTATTCAAAACCTATTTAGAGAAAAGAATTGGGGGATTAATCTTTTTGGAGATTATTTTTTATTAAATTATATTCTTTTTTCTTTAAATTCAAATATGTTATATATTTTTCTTGTATTATAATTTGTATTTGCAGACTTGAAAATTTGTTTGAACATATTTTTTGCATGCCCAGTAGGACCCAAACTAACCCCTCATCTCTTTTCTCCTAACAAACGTATCAAATCGTGCTTTCGGCAAGTTCAATGGCTCCAAAGAAGACTAATGTCACTTCGGCTAAGAGGGACGACATTGACAAGCCTACTGAGGATGCTATCAATCACGACTCAACCAAAGCTAGGCTCTTCGAGTTCGATTCCTACCATAGTTCCAACCCTCCGAGCCCAACAACGTCCACCGCCAAAGTACTCCATTTTGCTAAAGCAACCATTGCGGATGAGTAGTTGCCTCAGATGGCCCAAGCTATAGCAAACCTGCAAAAAAACTATTAAGGATAAGGACTTTCAAATCACTCAGCTTATGGATAAGTTGGAGCACTCAAATGCTGGGGAGCTAAGTTACAAGCATCTACATTCTCAAATTCAAGCTACAAATAAAAGGCAAACTCACGAAACACCCCAAAAGCACGAGCACATGCAAAGACGTGAGCAATCAACCACCTTCTTCGCCATATTGTTTGTGCAACAACTGCAGGATATGATTGTCAATACCATAGAAGCTTAATATGGTATCCTAGAGCTGAATTATTCAACGTAATCAAAGCCCTACACCAGACGCATTAACTCACTAAGGATGCCGATAGGCTACCAACCTTTAAAGTTTCAACAATTCGATGGGAAGGGCAACCTGAAGTAGTATGTCACTCATTTCATAGAGACGTGCAACAATACAGGAACTTATGGCGATCACTTAATAAACCAATTTGTGCATTTGCTAAAGGGAAATGTTTTTGACTGGGAGGTTGATCTGGAGCATGAGTCTATTAATATTTGGGATCAAATGGAGAGGGAGTTCCTGAACCGCTTCTACAGCATAGGCTACCTGTAAGCATGATCGAGATCACCAATACAAGATAATGGAAGGATGAACCAGTCGTGAACTATATCAACCGGTAGCGTGCACTGAGCCTAAATTGTAAAGATAAACTCTCAAAGATTTTTGCAATGGAGATGTGTATCCAAAGGATGCACTGGGGGCTTCTTTACATCCTCCAGGGTATCAAGCCTCGTAACTTCGAAAATCTGGCTACTCACGCCCATGATATAGAACATAGCATAGCCAATCATGGAGCCAACTTCCCTGCTGGAGATTAAAGAAAAAAGAAAAAATATGCGAAGAAAAGTGTGAAACACTTCAAGGCCTCCATTAAAGAGTCGATGGTTGTTAAGCCCACTTTAGTGAAAATCGATGCTAATGATAAGAAAAGCAGACTAAGCTTGAATATCATTATGTCCCAAATGAGAGGCACAGACCTTTTCTAGAAGAAAAGGCAATAGAAGCAGTACAAGAAAACGCGCTATTTTCGGCGGAATTTTCCGCCGAAAATTTTCGGCGGATTTTTAAAAAAAAAATTTAAAAATATTTTTCGACATTTTCAGTGGATTTTCGACTAGAATTCCGCCGAAAATTTAAATAATAAATAAAAAAATTAAATTTAATAATTTTCGGCAGACATTTCCGCTGGAAAAAATAAAAAAAATTAAATTATAATATTTTTAAATTTTCGGTAGATTTTCGGCGGAAATTTTCGCCGAAAAATAAATAAATAAAATTATAATACTTTTAATTTTCGATAGGAATTTCCGCCGAAAATAAATAAATTTATAGTAATTTTAAATTTTCGGTGGATTTCGGTGGAAATTTCAGCTGAAAATTTAAATAATAATAAAAAAATAAATTTAATAATTTTAAATTATAATATTTTTAAATTTTCGCAAAATTTTTAATTATTGTTAATTTTAAAAATTTTGTTTTCTGCTTTTAAGATTTAGTATAATTGTTATGGTTTTTTTCGGATCATGTTTGTGGTCCTATTTTTTTGAAATTATTTTTCGTAATACGTTTTGTTATATATATTGAATAAATAGTTTTCAATAAATGCGTCAAATTAAGTGTGTGTTTATTATATGTGCCATACAAATTTAGTATTGTGTTTATTATGACTTATTCTAGTTTTTATTTAAAAGTCATTTTTTTTAAAGAAATTGTAAATTGTATTATGTTATTTGTAATCGTGTTTGCCTTTTTTTATTTTTTGAATTTAAATATCGGTGTACGTTTTGTTATATATATTTTAGGTCTGTGTTTATTATATGTGCCATTTTTTTCAAGGATTGTGTTTATTATGACTTCATATAACTTTTATTTTGCTAAGTCTCATAACAAATCAAATTTTTGTATTATATTAACCATTATGATCCCACGTAACAAATATGTCTACTTATAATGACTTCTTAAAAGAAATTAATATAGTGATACGAAATGTATTAGGAGTTACTAGAACAAGCTAGTTGTTCTGAGTGCATTAGGATTGATGTAACAACTTAATTTGACATAGAATATTTTGTTTAATGAATAAGTAAGGCTGAAATGTATAACGAGGAAATAACATTTACATATTTAGAGATTATGAACTGTTCTTACTGGCCATAATACATATCATATAGTTTAAATTAATTAGTTATTGCACAATAGTTGGCTAATTAGATTAACAACAGTAATTATAGAATTATTTGTTAAAAGTACTTGTACGAGTAATGAATTAATAAGTTATTGCAATATTGCAATTTTATAAATTTACATATTAAAAGTTATAATTTTGTCCAAAGATTATAAGGTATGTACATTTCGGCGGATTATGAGTAATATTATTAAAACTACGTATTTTATAGAATGAAGAATACAATAAAACTAAAAATAATGATTAAGGAAATAGAGTAATATTGAATTACTAAGTTTGTAACACTTGTTAAAAATATTTAGACATAAGCGGGTAGCAAATTTTTTATAATACAAGATTTAATATATTATTTTATTTATAATGTCATAATTGTTAAAGAATAATAGATTTGTTTTAAATTAATTTTTTTTAATTATTTTCGATGGAAATTCCGCCAAAAATAAATAATTTTTTTAAAAAAAATATTACTATTCGGCGGAATTTCGGCGGAAATTCCGCCGAAAATAAAAATTTTTTTAAAACTATTATTTTTCCGCGGAATTTCCGGCGAAAAAATACCCCATTTATTTGTTCAAAACTCTCTTCCCTTCCCCCTTATTTTTCATCTTCTCCCTCTCCCTCCCCCTCCCCCTCCCCCACCCCCAGACCCGTCGCCCTCCCTCCCCCCACCGTCCCCGCCCTCCCCCAGCCCGCCGCTGCCGTTCCCCCCTTCCCCAGCCCTCCCCCGCCCTCCCTTCCCCTTCCCCCAACCCTCCGCCGGCCCCCAGCCCGCCGCCAGCCCTCCCCTCCCCCCTAGCTCCTCCCCCGACCGCCCCTCCTCCTCCCCGGCCCCCCCTCCCCGGCCCCCAGTCCCCCAGCCCCCATCCCCCCTGCCCCCCTCCCCCCTCCACGCCCGCCGTTTCGTCAAATAATTTTTATAAGTTTTCAGATTTGTGTATTGGTTTGGCAAAAATTAAATTTAAATGTGTTATGTCATATTGTGTTTGATTATTTGGTAATATTTATAAGTTGGGTGTTTGATATTTTTGTAATTGTTTTAATTTGTATTTATTGTAGGTAATTCATTCTATTAAATCTTGGATTTACTACGAAAACAAAGGTAAGTACGGCTAACCTTGAAGTATATATATGTATATATGTATATAATTAGATAGTTTATAGATAGTAGGTTAGTCCCTGATGTGGGGATGGAGAACGGGAATTGGGGGAAGGGGTGGAGCCTTCCCATTGCTTGCTGTTGGTTTTTCTGTACTTGTGTGATGTGGAGAAATAAGGGGATGGTACATATTCGATGTATATATATATATGTAAATAATATATTTTGGCTTTTCATGTGTATTGATTTTCAGTATATACTTGATGCATGTTGTGTTCATGGAATGACGTGATTATTTGTTGAATACGAAATGTGTATTCGATGTTCGTTGTACGAGTCGAACCATAATTCTAAATTAACCATGTTATTTAAGAAAAGAAAATGGTTATTCGATTATTTTTTTTAATAAAATGATTAAAAACACTAAACTTATAAAATTAATACGCGCATGTAGATGGATATTCCGGAACACAGAATGTCGATGTATACAATGACTTATCCTAGTCGAGGAGGGCTTTTACCAGCTTATTATGAGGGCGTTATGAACTTTATAGAACACATCAAGAGTTGTCCGGATTATATTAAGTATGGCGAAATTCGGTGTCCTTGTAAGAAGCGAGAGAAAATGTCTTTTGTTAAAATTGGATGATGTCGCAGTACATTTGTTAAGGAATGATTTTAAATCAAATTATTGGTATTTGACTGATCATGGTGAGGTCGAACCCTCTGCAACATTCCCTGGTGAATCAAGTAGTGGTACACAAAATGACCCATTGCAAAGATATGCTGAAATGTATTTTGATGCTGCTAGGCAAGAGGTAGGGGGTGAAATACCAAATGATTTTGTAGAACAACCTAATCTTAAAACTCAAATATTTTTTGACCTTTTGAATGAGTTTAACCAAGAGGTGTGGCCTGGATGTATAGATCATTCTCCACTTTCAATTGATGCATGGTTGTTGAGTTTAAAAAGTGATTATAATGTTGCACAAGATGGACTTGACGAGATCATCCAATTGATTTCAGAAGTAATGCTTGCTGGGCATAAAATGCCAACAAACTTTTACGAGGCACAAAAATTAGTCAAAAAGTTGGGTTTGACTAGTAAGAAAATAGATTGTTGTACAAGTAGCTGCATGTTATACTACAAAGATATTGCAGATGCGTTGAATTGTACATTTTGTGGTGCGCCAAGATATCAGTGATAGCGGGGGTGCGTGTGCGTGCAAAACAAGTCCCGCAAACGAGGATGCATTATTTGCCTCTTATTCCACGATTGAAGCGCCTGTACGCATCTTTGGCCTCAGCACCTCACATTAGATGGCATACAGAGCATCGGCGACCTGATGGTGTTATGTGTCACCCAGCAAACGGGAATGCTTGGAAGAATTTTGACGAAGTATATCCCAATTTTGCTAGTGATCCTAGAAATGTACGGCTTGCTTTGTGTGTTGATGGTTTCACGCCGTATTCCCAATCTGCGGCGTTATACTTTTGTTAGCCAGTAATCGTGACGCCATATAATCTGCGGCGTCATACTCTTGTTTCTGACATGCACAATTCCTGATCCTAAAAATTCGAAAATAAAAATTGATGTATATTTGCAACCACTGATTGATGAGTTGAAGGTATTGTGGGAAGATGGCGTGTCCACGTATGATGTACATGCAAAACAAAATTTTATTATGCGTGCAGCATTAATGTGGACTATTAATGACTTTTTGGCTTATATAGAATGATGTCGGGATGGATGACAGCAGGTAAATTAGCTTGTCCGTATTGTATGGGATACAACAAAGCATTTACGTTGAAGTATGGACGAAAGAATTTATAGTTTGATTGTCATCTAAGATTTCTAGATATAAATCACCAATACAGAAAAAACAATATTAACTTTAAAAAAAATCTTGTCGAGAGGGATCCTCCTCCTCCGATGCCTACCGGAGATTTGGTGTGGAATGATGTTCAGTAGTTGCCGAAAATAATAGAACAACCATTTATGGGGAAACCATCTGGCTACGACGTTGAACATAACTAGACAAAAAAAAAGTATTTTTTGGGATTTACCTTACTGGAAGCATCTATTGATATGGCATAATTTAGATGTAATGCATATTGAGAAAAATGTGTTTGACAATATTTTTAACAATGTAATGGATATACAAGGTAAGACTAAAGATAATGCAAATGCAAGGCTGGATATGCAAGATATGTGTAGGCGACCTGAGCTACAATTGGTCCTAAAGCCTAATGGACAATGGGAAAAACCGAAGGCAAAGTATACCTTTACTCTTGAACAAAAACGGCTGATTTGTGAGTGGATTAAAGAACTTCGAATGCCGGATGGTTATTCCTCCAACTTGAGTCGCTGTGTTGACTCACATCAAGCGAAATTGCATGGCATGAAAAGTCACGACTGTCACATTTTTATGGAACAGTTGTTGCCCATTGCCTTTAAAGAGTTACCCGATGAGGTCTGGAAACCACTTACTGAACTAAGTAAGTTTTTCAGAGACTTATGTTCTACCACATTAAGGCATGCCGATTTGGACAAGATGGAAGAAAACATTCCGATGATTATATGTAAATTGGAACGCGTTTTTCCACTTGAATTTTTTGATGTGATGGAGCATTTGCCAATTCATTTGATCGACGAAGCAAGAAATGGAGGTGCGGTCCAATTTCGTTGGATGTACCCATTCGAGAGGTAATTGAATAACATCAAGAAATTTCATTGCGTTTTTTATAATTATAAGTTAATGAAAATTCACGAAAATTGATGTTATTTTTTACTTTCAAATAGGTATCTAAGCAAAAATTAAAAAAACAGTCAAACAAAAAGCCCAAGTCGAGGGTTCTATATGTGAGGCATATTTGCGTCGTGAAACAGCTCATTTTGTTCGTTCTACTTTAAATCACACGTTCGTACATTAAGAAATAGAGTCGGAAGGAACGACAACAGTGGGGTAGATGAATCTATTCTACCTACATTGTCAGTTTTTAATCAAGTGGGTCGTTTACAAGGGAAATGTGTAGAACGATATTTCGAACATGATGCAGAATACAGAGCTGTGAGACACCACATTCTTTTAAATTGCGAAGAAGTCAAACCTTACATTAAGTAAGTATGAAAAATATGTGTTTTGTAAGGAAGTATATTTTAACCTTCTATAACTAACTACATAAACAATTGCAATTATTTTTTATCATACTTCCGAATTGGTGATGCTGAAGCTAGTGATCGTCTTGAATCAGAATTTGATGAGTGGTTTAAGTCATACATAAGTACACAAATTCACATATTTTTGTTAATTATGAAGTTTAACCTATGATTAAACATTGCAAATGATTATTTATCGTACAGGTTCATAATCCTGGAAACGGGATTACGAATCTATTTTTAAATCAATTGGCATGGGGTCCTAATAGGAAAATGAAAACATATCATACATACTTTGTCAATGGTTTCAAGTTTCACACTTCATCGTGGTGTCAAGGAAAAAAGACGATGAATTGCGGGGTTTGGGTGAAAGGCAGTTATGAGGACGCTGCCGTTGAGGATGACTACTACGGAATTTTGAATGAAATAGTAGAGTTGGAATACACTAGTGAGCTAATAAAAAGAGTTGTCTTATTCAAATGTGAGTGGTTCGATCCCACACCTCGAAAAGGAACTAGTATAGTACATCCAGAATACGAAATTGTTGAAGTAAAACAATCAGGTAGGTACAAAAAATACGATCCTTTCATAATCGCACAACAAGCCCGACAGGTATACTTTGTTAAGTATCCCGAAAAAATTAAAGAGAAAATGTAATAGCTTGTTGTCATTAAAAGTAAAGCGACAGGCCGCGTTGATGTTGAACACGTGTTGGAAACCGCTAACCAAAATAATGAGGGCGCAAATGTGCAAAACATCACTACTGATGACGTCGTAGGCTCAATATGTGATCAAAATATGACATTAATTCTGGTTGATGAAGGGGAGCTTAATCAGATTATACATACTGACGAAGAAAATGACGATACTGAAGAGGTTGATAGTTATGAAGCTGAAGCCAGTGATGCTTAAATTATGTTGCATGGTAAAATAAAAAGTTATATACATTTTATTAATATATGTGCGTGACTAATTTCATTGTGACTGAAGCGAGTTAAAATACGTTATTGACCTTAATTGGTTATGTGCGTCATTTATTTATATCGGCAAAAAATTGTATTATACCTTCTTTGATACGAAAATTTATACTTCTTTATCTTTGTATAACTTCCGTTGGATGTAGATGAGGCGTGGGAAAAATAAGATTTCATATGGTAGATCAACTGATAGGCCGGCATCTAATCCGGGTTCTTCTTCATCCCATCGAGGCACCTCCCCAGCGTCCCTTTCGGACTATTCCCCTTCTTACCATTCCACTCGCATAGGCCATAGTCCACCGCCAGATATTCCGATGCAGTTTATGCCAACTCCTTCAATACCTAGTAGGCATAGTCCTCCTGTTACATCGCATATTCCTAGCCCGCCGCTACCACAGCAACAACCACAGCCTGAGGCTGACGAGTTGACTCAGGCCGAGCTAGAAGGAATTCAGGACATGTATGCGATGCCTACACCTCTACCTGCACCAAATAGTAAGATTATAGTGACACCAATTGGACCGAATCGGTTAGTTAATTTTAAAATTTACATATGTAGTACAACAAATAGAAATGATAATAAGTCGTACATGTTTAACAATAAATTTTGAACTCCCATGTAGTTTTTATCTTGACAAAAGTGGTGGTGTGACATCCCGAGTTTTATACATTGAAATTATATATATAGATCTATAATGCCCCGGTACTTCATATTTTTTTCAAAAATTACAACTTATTAATCTATTTAAAAGCCATATATATAAATATATTTATATATTTCAAAAATATAGCTATATATACATGTGATTTTCGAATTTATATGTATATATTATATAATAGGTCATGTTTTATCATATATATATACATAGTTATCCAAAAATGTCATTTTCTCCTAATAAATGTTCTTAAATGCTAAGATTATGATAAGATTAGATAAAATTTGATAAGATTAGATAAGATTATGATAAGATTAGATAAGATTATGATAAGATTGGATAAGGTTAGATAAGATTTGATAAGATTAGATAAGATTTGATAAGATTAGATAAGATTATGATAAGATTGGATAAGATTATGATAAAATTGGATAAGGTTAGATAAGATTAGATAAGATTTGATAAGATAAGATGAGATTATGATAAGATTGGATAAGATTAGATAAGATTGGATATGATTAGATAAGATTATGATAAAATTTGGATAAGATAATAATAATTAGAAAATGACTTAAAGTATATAATAATCCTATTTCTTGCAACAATTGTTATAAATAGGGGAGCTTGGCACCCCATTTTCATCCCACAACACACTAAATCCCACCTAAGATACGCCCACCCACACTAACCTTGCTCTCAACATACAAAACACTCCATATTTATAGAATATCTCCTACCCATATATATGTACACATAAACCCTTCTTTTTTCATACACATACACATATTAGCCCCCTATACATCTCCTTAGTTCCATAAAACACTCTTGAAAAGGTATTACCAAGCTGACATAGTCCACCTAATTCATAAACTTGGTGAGACAATAAGCTCTTAAGGTGAGTGCCTTTTTACATTCCTTGCTGGGGCAATGAACTATATGCTATAAATATTATTATTTGTATAGCCTACCCTGTCGTATTTATGTTATCCAATCTTTCTGAAATTATATCTTGCTCCTCGCATTTCAACAAAATACTTCTCCAAATTGTAAGTCAAGTTATATCTAAAAATATTGCATTTCTGCTATTGTCCATTATATCTGTCCAAAAATGATTTCTTGACACCTTTGGGATATCATATTTTAATTATATTTTTATGTATCTCGGGTGTAAAAACAAGTTATTACTTTATCAACAGTTTGTGAGCCATATCTGTTTTGTTATATCTGTTTACCCTTGGGGACGCCCCTGGAAAGTTTGGGCCCAGGTACTTATAAGAGGAATTTTATCGGACGGAACGGACCGTCGATGGAACCTTTTATATGATACCATTCTGTGAAACCAATTTCTACATACAGCCGGAGGATGACTGTAGTAGAGATTGGAGCGATGTATTGCATGGACGCGTGATACATCTCCGTCCAGTTTAATGTCGAGGTCGCTCCTTGACGAGGGAGGCATAAGGGTTTCTGTTATGTTTATCCGTTTTGGGTAGTTATAAGGTTGGAGATTTCATTCATGGCTCACTATCCGTCTTGTTCAGTTTGTATGTACGCTCTTCATTCTACAATGCATTTTTCCGTGATTCATTTCTTTATTAATTTTATGGGTCTTATTTTATGCATATATACTTATCTATAGTTGGCCTCACTAAGTCATTTGGACTTAAACCCTTGTTTCTTTCTGTTCTTTGCCTCAGTTTCAGGAAATTAGATTGAGGGAACTCGGTTAAGACGGTCGGTGTGTCACAAGTCATTAGTATATAGGCCTTTATTCTGTATAAAAGATTCGCTAGTTAAATGGAAAACAGAAGCTCGCTATTTAAAGTGTTGTACTTTGATAGATTATTACCATTTAATTCTATGTATGTCAATTGTGTGTTTATTTTATCACAAATTTGTTATTGGGTAAAATAAGTATGCAAGTATCGGATACCACTCGAGAAAAAATATAAGCACTCAACAAGACCGTTGAGTGAGCCCTACTCGTATAGGAAGATCCTAGCGAGGGAGGTGTCACAGGTGGTGTGCACATTGGGAATGTTATAAAGAGCCAGATGGACAGACCATATTTCACTTGTGGCAAGGTTCCTGAAAATGTTCGGTTGAGATGGTTCGGTGAATGGCAGGTAATTTAATTAATATTGTATAAGCATTAATTTTGAAGGATGAGTATATTTCATGTATATTTGAGTATTTCATTAATTTTTAACATATTTGAGTGATAAAGTATTATTTATTTTTGTTAGAAATATGTTTGTTTTAGGCCGGAGGAGACGGGGCATATGAAGATAGCTTTTGACAATCGAGCGGCCAAAAAAATGATTGACATGTATCGCAATATTAGAAAAATGATTGCGATGGGGGAAGATCGACCACTTTGGCTTCTCGAACCAATATTTCAAGAGCTCACCGCGTATTGGGGTACACCTAAATGAAAAAAGAAAGGTGAGCAGAACAGGATAAATAGGAACGTTGGTGGAGGTTCGTTGTATGCTAGTAGGGGCAAGTCGATATATGAGCGCCGGATGGACTTGGTAGGTACCTTTTTCGTATTAGTTATTTAACGTATAATAAAAGAGTTTATTTTTTCTTTTAATTTAATCTTCTTCTTGTAGGAGGGGAAGTTAAAGAGGCCTGCTCTTAAAAGTGAGGTTCTTCAAGATTGTTACACGAGAAAAAAAGATAAGGGGCCGGATAAAAAAGCAGGCACATGGGTTCACCCGGCGCCACAACAAGTTCATGTAAGTTAGATTTGTTTAACGTAATTAATTTTTTAGTTTAAATTGCTAACATTGACCAATTACAATTGCAGGATAATTTTCAAATTTTGGTTCAGAATCGTCCGGATATGTAGGACGCTGACTTATCTGATCAGGCTGCTGGGGAGCCTACCAAGAAAGGCCAAAAGTACGGGCAAAATTATCAGACAACAACGACACCTTGTCACTATAGTTTTTCTTCGCCCGGTAGTTCGTCGAGCCAGTCCAACCCGACAGTGTTGCAGTTAGAGAATCGGGTCGATCACCTTACCCAACAAAACTCACAAATCATGGAAATGATGCATCAGGTGATATCGATGATTTCGCAGAACAAATCAAGTGGCTCACAGCAATCGACTTATGCCCCTCCGCCGGCTCAGCATGTCGCCGATGATGAAGACGAGTCTGATGAGGAAGACTGTGATTAGTATGAACTTGGCTACAAAATAATTTTGTAATTTATGTATCGCTGAAAATATTCGACTAATTATGTTTTTATGTATTTGGATAATTTTTCTGTGGTTTTTGAATCTAAATGTAGGTTTTAATATATTTGATATGTTATTTACTTATAAAAATCAAATTATGTCATTATTATAATATTTCAAATATATTTTTTATAATTATGCTTATAACAATGAAGAAAAATATAATTAATTTGAATATTTGTAACAAAATATAATTTTAGGGACGAGATAATATTTTATTTCGAAAATAATATTTATTAATTATTTTGGGGTAGAAATAATTATATTTTTAAAAAAATAATAATTATTTTCGGCGGAATTTTGGCCAAAATTCCGCCGAAAATAATTATTATAATTTTTTTTAATCACTAAATATTTCCGCCGAAAATCCGCCGAAAAATATATACCGACGAAGGATTTTTCGGCAGACTAAATCCGCCGAAATTCCGCCGAAAATCTGGCCGGAAAAATAGTATTTTCTTGTAGTGAAGGAATACTGATTCCTAAACTCCGACGTCTCCCACATATTTAATGTGCTATTGGCAAGAAAGTTGATTCAACTACTAAAGCCAAAGCAGCTCGAAGAGAGTTGGAGGGTGAACGACCTAAAATACTGAAAGTACCATCGAGTCATCAGTCATCAAATAGAAACATTGTTTCTGATAAAAGATAAAATCATGGCACTAGCAAGGGATAAAAAAATAATCCTTGATAATGAAGATGTTGTGGATGCAAATACCACAAGTGTGGCAGTTGTTGTCAATCCCGAGGATACACCCAATGCAAAAATGATGTTAGTCCGTCGCCAACGCCCATGGGGACATCAATAGCGATTCAATTTGGAAGTCTAGACTCAAATTTCATCCAAATGATGTTCACCAATGATGCAAAGGTTAAAAAAGGTGCAGATTCGGCTTCTGAAACTGGGAATGAGGGCAAGTGAATCCTTGTGAAGCTCTGTCGAAGGTGAAAGCAACATATTTAACAGTTTCACCCTATGCCGGCAAAGAAATTGAGCCAAGCCAAGTTTAAAGGTTCATGGCTGGAGAGAAATTTAAAAGTTTGATGAGCTAACATGAAGAAAACACCGATGAACTAGAAATGTCATCCTATCACTTTGGGCGACTTCTTCCGTGAGAAAATCTTATAGCCAGAGAGAAAAACATTATATACTACATCTTGCGTAGAAGAAAGTGAAAGTTTTGCTTCTTGCTATGCCACGAACGTTGCTATTGCCTTTTTAGATGAGGACTTGTTTTTGGGATCAAAACCCCATAATCATCCACTTTTTATCTCAGGCTTTACGCAAGAGCAACAAGTCAATTGCATACACATTGATGGAGGTTCCACTGTGAATATCATGCCAAAATCCACAATGAGAGACTTGGGAATCTCAATAGAAGAACTAGCTAAGAGTCATCTAACAATCCAGGGATTCAACCAAAGGGGCCAACGAGCCATCGATATGATTCGACTAGACCTTACAATTGGAGAATTCAAGGCGAGCACTTTGTTTCATGTCATTGATGCCAAAACCTCCAACCAGCTATTCTTGGGGCAACCATGGCTTCACGAAAATGATGTTGTGCCATCCACTCTTCATCAATACTTCGAATATGTAAGAAATGGAGAAGTCTTGAAAGTAAATGCAGACATGAAGTCGCTTACAGATGCCGAGTCACACTTTGCCAATGCAAAATTTTACATGAAACTCGACTCAGTGAATGAGGTGATGCCTACAAAGATCCCAATCAGTCACCTTACTAAAAAGAAAGAACCAAGTCAAAGGGAAGAGAGACCTGCATCATACCCTCCACACAAGTGATAAAGGTTAAGGGTGCATAAATGGCCCGATTGACTATCAAATTTTGAAATCAAAACTAACCTTGTTTGTTACTGGATTAAACTCGACACCGCCTTTCTCTTTTATAGGGAGTTCATGAGGAAATCTTCAAAGGGCATTTAACCCTAAAGCTTATGCATTATTGGAAAAGTCTGGTTATGATTTTTCGAACCTATCCGGGTTAGGTTGTCTGAAACTTGAGTTGACTGGTAAGAAGATCCATGGACTCAGCAAGGTACAACAGAAACTAAGAAAACAAGGGTTTCATGTTGCAACCAAGAATCGATTTAGGATATACACTTGAGGAACTAGTCAGGATACGAATTTCCAAGAAGGATAAGTGTGCCAATGTCTAGCACATTGGAGCTGTAAAAGATGAAAACGAGAAAGGGAAGAGAAAAAATGGTCAACACATCTCTGCATTTAATTGTCTAGGCACTCCAAATGCTCGTGATTTCGTATTCAAAAGACTTGGTTCTACCAATCAAAAACCATCAATATATGATAGAATCAGCAACAGTTATCCTTCAGTGTTTGACCAACTTGGGGATGACAAACTACATCACTAAGTAGAGCATAACCATGAGAATGCGAAAGACATGCCAGAATTAGAAGAAGAACAACAAATCATTCATCTATCTCAAACACATGGAAGCAAGCCCTCATTATTGCTTATTTCTGTGAATGTTGCGGTGAGTGTGAAGCAACACATTGTTGACCATTCTCACCTATCAAACAGGAATGCTTTAGGCGATAATAAAGTAGAAGTCATCGTCAACTCCTTCTTCTTCCCCTTCAGTTGGTTAAGCTGTATCTTGATCAACCACAACTCATCCTTGGTAGATTTAACAAGACTAGCCTCTTTGCTTTCTTTAGTTTGGGTGCTACAAAGATGATCATTGGCTTCTTTAAGTTGGTGAGCAACGAGTTCCTCAGATGCCTTCTTGGAAGGTATAGACCTTGCCTTATCATAAGCGGTTGTCTTGGCGAATAGAGACTTGAGCGATCTCTCCACGTGGGAGATGTCGAAACCTATTAAAGCTCTTAATGGAATTAACCACCAAATCGACATCGCCTTCAATGGAGAAAATGGAGTTAAGTGGAGTGGTTGATATCTTAACCAAAAGGTTAATCCACGACTTTTTGAGAAATTCCTTTTGATGATTGAGGATGAACTTCTCGCCTTAAAACACTAAAACTTTAGGGCAAGGAACTGCTAGCTTCACTTGGCTCAAGTTGGGCATTTTGTTTAACCCCTTCTTAGCAAGTGGAGGATTTGTGACCAATGCATTAGGCCCTACAATTGACCTTTGGCTATCTTCAGATCCCTCAACATCATCAAGGTTGAGCATTTGATTCTCAAACTGAAACAATGCATGTTTTAAAGTCAAAGAATAATGATAAAAAAAAGAAAATAACTAAAAAAAAAAAAGAATGGTTAAGAAGTAACCTCGTTGGCGAAGTTCTTGATCTAGGACTTGGTAGTTTTCTTAGGCCTCTTCCAATATCGATCCCCGCTACTGCTACCATTCTACTAAATGAATATCAGCCTTTCTTTTGTCTTCTTTATCTTATTCCTTGTGCAGGTTTTGAGCTTTAATAAACTTCAAGACATCTAACTTCACAATATTTGTCAAAGAAGTCTCCATGTATTTTGACCTACCACTCCTTATAATTGCTTGTAGAAAACTTCTTTACATTTATAGGAATGGAAGGAAGACATGCTTTGGACATAGACTTTGACAAAATACACAAACGCCAATATTGTATCTCTTCATCTAAAGAAGCCTAGGGAATATCCCATTTAAAGACCCTCAGCGCTTCTTGATAATACCCAAATTGATGACTGAATCGGTGAGGACTATATGGCTCCATAGTGAAACATTCACCTCACCGGCAAAGGTAAGTAGCCAAAATAGATGGCAAGATAGTAATCCTGGTCAAACCCCTCAAAACTCCCATTGTCAATATACATGAAGGCATTCTTCTTCATGATCATATTGCAAGTCCACGAAACAAGATCCCCTTTGTGAATTTTCTACCGAGCCTCATTGGGATCATAGTACTTTGCGCCTCCTTCGCCAGAAAATAAAGTCATCATATAGTTTTGAAATAATATGCCAACTAACCATAGACAAAGTGAATAGGGAACAATGAATACACGCATGTTAGTCTTGTTGCATCCAAAATCATTTTTAAGCCTTTGTAGATGCTCGCCAAGATGGGGATTGCAAGGCTTACTTTTCACTCGCTCATCAAAATACTTGCAATCTTGAAGGTACTTGGGCATATTGAGTTGACATTATTAATTGAAAAGACAAAGATGCAAAGCCAAGTGCACCGCCAAATATATGTTTTCTTTCAAACTCCCCGTGATACCAACCTTTGAGAATAACTCTTCCTCTGCTATGGACAATCCTTCATGGGCACCAAAGTCGACAAGAGGATTGTAAGTTGGCTTCAGATGGGCTGACTTTATTTTCTCCGCGGTGGTGATTGGCAATACTACACATCCTTCTTGCACTAGAAACTCACCCAATCGTCGATGGTGACTGGAGAACATTGACCTATATCGGCACTCACTTTCAGTAGGTGGAAGGCATAAAACAAGTATTTACAACAATGAGGAATAAATCTCTTCTTGTTCTCGTCAACTCCATTCAACTCTATGGTGCTAGGAACTAGCACGTCATAAAGAAGTCCTATTACTAGAAGACATGCCAAGGTGCACAAATCCCCCAACGATATTGACAACCCTCCAAAGGAAGTCAGAAAAGTGTTGGTAGTTGAACACCACACCTCACAAAATGCCATGATGATCTCTGGGTTGTGGTCGCGCGTGAACAAGAAAGCATACACCACTTCATATTTCCCAATTACCCCCAACTTGTGTTTGCACAAGCTAAGGATGTACTCCATCCACTCCTAATAGCCTTCGACGTACTGGAATTTACAACCAAATTGAATGGCGTCTCCCCATTTGACTTTGCCTTCTATGATGCGCTGACCTAACATTGGTAAGAAGTTTGGCTCATTTGTTTGTGATGAGTTGTTTGCAAAGTCCAAACCTATTGGGACCAACCTTCTATGTGCAATGGGTTCGTCAACTTCGGTCACTCCTTCGCATATTGGCCAATAGTGGGGGCATGGACCACCAAGAATGTACCCTTCTTCGTGGGCTCGTTTTAATTGTTGAGAAACATCAAGTCCTTTTCTCCGGAGTGAGATATTGTATCTTTGAAAAAGACCATGACTGAACCTATCAAATTCCGAACAAAGGTGTAAGGCTGAGAGATGGAATAAAAAGGGGGCAAACACTTTCAATCCAATTAAGAAGGGAGAGGCTCACCAAAGTTGGTTTGAGATAGATTTGTATACTATATGTTGATTGATTGATATTGAGAATTTAGCTTTATCAATATCAAATCTATATCAAAAGATACAACTCTATTCTACTGGCAATTGGTGGACAGTTTCAAATTGGCATTCTCTACCAAAAAAAAAAAAAAGAAAAGGTTAGTGAGTAGACAAAAAAAAATAAATAAATAAAAGAAAATATGTACAAGTTCATCATCATGAACAAAAAACCAGTGCAAGTAATCAGAAAAAAAGAAAAGATCAAGGAGATGAAAGAAAGTAGAAGAAGATAAGGAACAAAAACAAAAGAGAAAGAAGGAAACAAATTTAGGTTCATCCAATTATATAAAGGAATATTTTAAAGATAATAACATGTAATTTCTACCAAGTTTTAAGCCATATTTCCACTTGTTTTGATTAAATTTGGGTTTTAAAGTGGTTGGAATGTCACTAACTTTATTTCTTGTCATAGGTGGAAATTGATGAAAATGAGCTAAAAAGGGGCCTAAAGGTGGTAAAAAGAGCAGAGGATTGTCGTACAACGAAGCTAGGAGGCTAAATATGAAAATAATAGCACTCGTGGCCCAAGGCATGATAACGCCTTATGGCTAGAAGTTCCTACGTGGGAATAGAAGGAAGAAATCTCGTTTTGGCAAGAGTTCAACATAGAAACAAACTCCCATCTTGCCTACAATTCCTCGGGTTTTTCAATGAATTATCCTAGTCCAGTTAGGAATTAGATTGAGCATTAGGATACTATATATACTTGTTCTAAGACCTTGTCTAGGCAACTTTTGATTCTAGTAATTAGTTTTCTCCTAAGTTTTCAGATTTTATATTTTTCATTGAAGTTGTTATTATGGTCATGCGTAGCTAAACTACTTTATTCAATAATTTAAGCCAATGTTTTGTTCAAGGATTGTGAGATCTAATTGGTTTGCTTGTCTTTTAATTTTGTGCAGTATTTATGCATTTTTCTGTGCTTTTTCGGGAAAACCCCGTCCCCTGATATTGTTTTGTTGATTGTGCAGTTTAGGCTTGTTGTTCAATTAATAGAATAGCATATATCCAGTTGGTAAGATTAGTAGTATAATTTGATTGGGTAGAAGCTTTTAGATTATATTATGGAAAATACATAATCTAGTTTCGATGTACCACGTTTGTAGGTTTGTTCGCTAGGATTGGGTCTTTCTCGTTTTTAATGTTGTTAACGAGTTAAATCCTATCATTTTACTAGAGTTATTTGTTAACTAGGGATTACTCACCGTGTTCACATGTTTAGTCTATAATTAAGAAAAGACTAGGTTGGACGAGTTCTGTGAAGGCTATAAGCAATCTATTGCATGAATTAAAAGTTATCTTTGAATCGATGATCAATCCATGAAAATATTGTGTGAAGAATTACCATTGACTGAGTTTTTATTCATATAGATTTGTTTTTAATCTATTTCTTGTTGTTATTTTACTTTATTGACTTTTTATTCAAACTCCCCCCCCCCCCCCCTTCTTACTTTGTTTTGTATGCTTGGTTATTTTAGAAATCATCAATAAATTATTCCCTATGGGATCGACCCTGCTTACCTTATGTACAATTTAATTTTGTATTTAGAGGAATAAGAATTATTTTTCGTAGATTCGGCACCCATCAAAAGAGAAGATGAAACTTAGCGTTTTATGAAGTGTCACGACGAATCAAATCAAGTCGTGCAACCCGAAAGTCCTAAACAAATCAAACAGTGACAAGTGGTGGATTTGGTTATATGTACTAATCAAATCACGACACGAAAATAATAGATTCTCTTTAAAAAATGATTTATATTAAAAAGATAAATGCTGAAGAAGTCTATAGCACTCCAAATACCCTTTATAGACGCCTATAAAAGGGGCTTATTTGGGGTTTCAAGAAAAAAATGAAGAAATCTTCAAGAGCCAGAGAAGTAAAGATCTAGACGAAATTTTTGGTGTTCTTCACAAAAGTTATCAAATCAAGGCATTTAATTCGCGATCAAGGTGTCGGCCCCCTGTATTGGCATTTCTCCCAAGTCAAAAAAATGGTGATTAAGGTGATGTTTTAAGGCATTCTATGCACGAAGATCATCAAAATAAGGCATTTGATCTGTAATCAAGGTGTTAATCCAACAAATCAGCATTTTTTTCCAAGTCAAATTCATATCAAATCCATAGTGTTCGCGGCGTTCATCGAAATTTCCAATGTTTGATTCGTATTCAAGCTACAAAACCTCCGAATCGTGTTATTCAAAACCTATTCGGAGAAAAGAATCAGGGGATTAATCTTTTAGGAGATTATTTTTCATTAAATTGTATTCTTTTTTCTTTAAATTCAAATATTTGTCATATATTTTGTGTGAACACCTACAATTATATTTTTTTTGCAAAAACAACAATATTAGCTACGTCTTAATATTGTTCTTAAAAAAATTATTGTGTTGCAACATAATATTTTGTTGTGAATTATAAATATCATTGCCAAAAGAATTACAAAAATGATAGCCGACAAAAATCATATTTTTGGCAACAATAAAAGTTTTTGCTCCAAAAAAAACATTAATAAACCACAAGTTGGAAATGAGCTTAATTGTGATATCATTTATAGGAATTAATCTAGGACGAAGCCAACTTTGGTGTAAATCCATAGATAAAGTCATGTTAAATATTGTTTGTGTGTTAAAGGATAAGTGTAGATATCTCACGTGGGATATTTAACTTTGAAAATTCCTATACATGCGTGGTTAAGTGTCGATTAAGTGTAAACTAATTAACTAAGTACCACACATGTAGCTATAGCCACAGGCGTTGGAGCTAATTATCACGGCATCGGTCTTATCTTTTACTAAACTAGTCCTGGAATAACATTTGAATTTTAAATTCAAACTGATTTTCAACCATAGCAACACATTGATGCCCAATATTATTTGTCTGAAACGGTTAATGGTTGCAGAGCATTAAGACGCGATATTGATTGCTGACTAGCTGACGACTGTTACTTGCTGTTACAAATTCAAATTTAATTGTCTAAAATATTACAAGTGGTTACAATGGTTACGGTTTCAGATTTAATTCCTGACATTAATATCCTGTAGTTTCTTCCCGTATAAATAGCACGGTCCTGCCCTGCAGAAAGAACACAAGATACAGAAAAAAAAAAACATTTCAGATATCATTTCTCTTTGAGTAGATCAGTGTGAAATTTATTCTTTGAGTGCAACCCAAGTCTTGTAAGGATAAAATATCGTTATAGTATTTTTGTAATCATGTACCTACTTGCATACACATATTATAGAGTTGATTAGCTTTCAAAGTGAGATTCAAAGTAGTAGCGGCTTGGAACGAATCTCTAGACTGTGTTATCCTAGAAGGAGTATCGCTAGCCTATCGCACCGCTTAGTAAGGTGAATATTTCTTTAAAGCTAATCGGTTCATCCGGGTGATTTAGTCATTGCATACAATTGAAAATGTCGATACGTTTACTAAAGTTTCTTGTTATTTTATTTGTATTCATCGTTGTTTTATTGCTTTTGGCTATTGTGTTGTATGTAAACTGTTGTTACAATTATATTTCTATTTTCTGAATAAATCACCCCTGTGAATATCTTGTTTTGTTGATATTTAAAACCATTGTTTTCCCAACAATCTTAAAGAAATATTCGGATTTATTCATTTAATATATTTATAATGGCTTCAAGTTCAACTATACGTTGGTTCATTCGGTTTCACAAAAATTAACACGAGTAGTTTGTTTGAACTATTTTCTGGTCAATTCTTTATACGTTGGCAACAACGAATGAAAATTTGGTTGACAATGCAAGGGCTTTTGTCTGTTATTTTGTCTGATAAACTAGTACCTACTGATACAGACCCAAAAATAACTAACATCATTTTGTCACCACTGTTAAATGTTTCTTCGGTGTCTATTGCTTAGACTCCTACACTACGAAGTTGCTTTGGGAAGTTCTAGTTATTAAATGTAATACAAAAGAGTAGGGCTCAAGAAGTATTTTATTTCTAAATTCCTGACGTATCAGATGCTAAAGGGTAGACTAGTGTCTGAACAAATAAATGATCTAATAAATCTGGAGCATTCATTTACTGATGCTAAAATGAAGCTTTCAGAAATGTTCATGATTATTGCAATCATAGAAAAGTTTTCCCGTTCTTAGGGAAAATTTTGGAATAACATTAAAACAGCAGAAAGGGAATTTATCCCTCATCGATTGCCATTAGAATAAAAGAGGAACATATGAACTAAACCCATGCAGTATCAGTTGAATACCATTCACAAGCAAACATTTTGACTATTGGAAAGAAAAATACCAAGTTGAAAAATGTTAATCCAAACTCTAAAACCATTCATAAAAGCAAGGGAAAAGCTAAAAAGCTAAAAGCAAACAAATCATGTTAGACTTGTGGACAGGTTGATCACTATACCAAGGATTGTCCCCCCAAGATAGAAAAGGAAAGACCAAATCAAAATCCTCAAAACTAACAGTCAATATGGTTGAGACTAGCTCGGCTAGTTCTCATGGACACGTTGATAGGTATGTTTATTTGAAAACCAAGCTTTTGACTATTTATGAATTGTTCGACTGGTTTATTGACATTGGAGCAAATATACACGTTTGTGCTGATAAATCTTTATTTTTCTCATACGAGCCAATTGATGGACAATCCATGAGGACGGGAAATACAAATGCTCCACCGATACTTAGGATATGATACATGGACCAAAGGTTTCCTTCAATGTGCACACTATCTCTGCAATGGGTTCCCTACTGTTAGACGGAACATAATTAGTGGTTCAGTTTTAGTCAAAGAGGGGTGTGAGCTTTCTTTTAAGTTAAATAAAATTATAATTTTACATCACGAAACTTTTGTTAGCAAATGTTGTTTATCTGAAGGTTTATTTAAAGTACATATTGATTATGCTAGCGTTTCTAGTTCTAATAGTGCAAAATCTTATGATTCTGTTGTTGTTAATAATATAGAAAATTCTATTGTATGACATTATCAGTTGGGTCATTTAAAATTTGGTTCTATTAAAAGAATGACAAATTTAAATTTGATTCCAACACATAACATTAAACATAATCATAAATGTCAACTATATGTGGAAGCTAAACAAGTAAGAAAACCCTATCAATTAGTTGAAAGGGATACTGAGACACTTGATTTAGTACGCACAGATATTTGTGAGTTCAATGGGATCTTAACACAAGACTGGATCAATACTTTATCACTTTTATAGATGATTGCAATAGATATTGTTATATTTATTTAATAAAACATAAAGATGAAGCACGTGAAAAGCTTATCAGTTTTAAGAATGAAGCTGAAAGCTAAACTGCCAAGAAACTTAAAAGAGTATGATCAGACATAGGTCGTGAATATAAGTCGAACTCATTTGTTGAATATTGCCAAAATTTTGGTATTATTCATAAAGAGACTCCTCCATATTCATAGGGTAGCAGAACAAAAAAAAAATAGAATATTTAAAGACATGATTAATAGTCTGCTTTTGAATTCTGGATCTCCTAAATATATGTCGGGAGAGGCTTTGAATATGGCTTGCCATATTCTGAATAGAGTCCTTGTGAAACACAAGGAACGCACTCCTTTTGAATTCTAGAAAGGCAAAAAACTAAGTTTAAGATATTTCCAACTGTGGGATGTCTTGCAAAATTTCTAGTCCCTAAGCACAAACGGAAAAAGCTTGGTCCCAAAACTGTTGATGCAGTCTTTTTGGCTTATGTGGAAATGAGCTATGCCATCAGGTAAGTCATTAAGTCTGAAATCCTCAGCACAAGTTAACACAATAGTTGAATTTTGTGATGCTACGTTTTTCGAAAATGTATTTCCTTTGAAAGAATGAATACTTGAAAATGTTTGACTTTAGATTCTGGCCTCACATCTAGTTCCATTCATGAACATGTGGAAAGGATTATAAATGGGGAGTAAATTCAATAAGAACTAGTCGATTTACCTCCAGGATATAATACGATTAGATAGAAATGGATCTTTAAGAAGAAACTTAAAGCTGATAGTACTATTGATAAGTATAAAGCCATATTGGTTGCTAGAGGATTTAGGCAAAAAGAGGGGATTGACCATTTTGATATGTATTCCCCTATTGCTCGATTAACTACAATCTAAGTGCTGATTGCATTCGCTTCCATATATAAGTTCTCTATCCATCAGATGGATGTGAAACTACGTTCCTTTACGGTGATCTAGAGGAAGGAATATATATGGAACAACCAGAGGGATTTGTAGTTGTCAGTAAAGAAAACAAAGTTTTTAAGCTTGTCAAGTCCCTTTATAGGTTGAAACAAGCCCCTAAACAGTGGAATGAAAAGTTTGATAAAATAATATTGAGCTTTGGCTTCGCTGTGAATGATAATGATAAGTGTGTTTACTACAAATTAAAACGTGATTCGTGTATCGTGTTATGCCTATATGTGGATGATATATTTTTAATCAGTTCAAACCTCGAAATATCAATAAGACAAAAAGTTTCTTGAAAAGTAAATTATAAATAAAGGATACGGGTGAAGCTAATGTGATTCTAGGACTCAAGTTGATTCAGTCAACTGAGGGTATAACAATTTATCAATCTCACTATGTGGAAAAAATAATTGAGAAATTTGGTTATACTAATGGTCGAATCCTAAAAATACCATATAATCCTTATGTGAGACTTTTCAAGAGTAAGTCTGGTACACCAGTGTCTCAATTAAGGTATTCTCAGGTGATTGGAAGCTTGAAATATTTAGCTAATGTTACAAGACTATATATTTCATTTGCAGTCTCTAAGTTAGCTAGATATACGAGCTATCCTGATCTTACTCATTGGGAGTCTTTGGATAGGGTAATGACGTATCTTAAAGGGACTAGTTCCCTTGGGCTGCATTATGACAAATTGCCAAAAGTACTCAAGAGATTTAGTAATGTAAGCTAGATTGTCCAAAACTCTGAGAGTAATGGATGTATAGGGTATGTATTCACCCTGGGTGGAGGGGCAGTCCCCTGGAAGTCTGCAAAACAGACGATAATAACTTGGTCTACTTTTGAGGCCAAGTTGTGTGCTGTTAGATACTATTGGAACTGAGGCTGAGTGGCTGCATGGTTTAATATATGGGTTACCCATGGTTGGTAAGTTGTCCCTACCATTGACTTGCATTGCGATAATCAAAACATTAATGCGCAATATTAATTGTCTAAAATGGTTAATGGTTACAAAGCATTAACGCACGATATTGATTGATGAATAACTGACGGGTGTTGTTTGCTGTTACAAATTTAGATTTAATTTTCTGAAACGTTATAAGTAGTTACAACGGTTACGATTTCAGATTTAATTCCTGACATTAATATCCTATTTTTTCTTTTCTCTCTAAATAGCACGGTCCTGTCTGCAGAAAGGACACAAGATACATAAAAAAATATTTCGCGTATCATTTTTCTTTGAGTAGATCAGTGTCAATTTTATTCTTTGAGTGCAGCCCTAGTCTTGTGAGAATAAAATATTGTTCTGGTATTTATGTATTCATGTACCTGCTTGCATGCACATAATATAGAGTAGATTAGCTTTCGAAATGAGATTCAAAGTAGCAATGTGTCTTGAAATGAATGTCTGGACTGTCTTATCCTGAAAGGAGTATCGCTAGCCCATCGCACCGGTTAGTAGGGTGAATATTTCTTCAAGACTAATCGGTTCATCACGATGATTCAGTCGTTACAATACAATTGAAAAACCGATAAGTTTACTACACTTTCTCATTTTATTTGTATTCATCGTTGTTTGATTGTTTTTTTAGCCATTGTGTTGTATGTAAACTGTTGTTGCAATTGTATTTATATTTTCAGAATAAACCACCCCTGTGAATACCTTGTTTTGTTGATATTCAAAGCCATTATTTTTCCAACACAACAAATATCATTTTTTGTTGCCCAAGCTTAACTAATTGTAACAAAAAAAATATATTGCAGCAAAAACAATCATTGCAAATTTTATAATTTGTTTACATTGGTCAGTGCACAAAAGTTTCATCCACAACAGTTTTGTCCCTTTGTACAAACAACAACGCAAGAGAACGTACTTTATGGACTTTTGAGTATTTATGCAAAAATAAATTGAATAACTACTCGAGGTCACACTCAGAAAGTAACTAGACAATCTTGTCAAAGAGGTCCAAATCGAAACAAAAAGTTCACGATTATACCTTCTTCAGATAGTAACTAACATTTTAACATCAGGATGAATACTGTGAATTCAGTAAGAAATCTAATACCTTCTCTAACTAGCAAATAGATGTTCTTGGGGCTACAAATAACTCATCAGTTCTAATAGAAACTATAGTCTCCCAACACATGTAAATTTCATTAGCTCTTGTAGCTCAGATGGTTAGAGCACCCGTTTAGTAAGCGGGAGGTCTTGAGTTCGACTCTCAACAAGAGTAAATATGAAAAATAAGGGATTGAAACTATACAACATTTTTGATCAAAAAAGAAACCTAATCTCGAAGCTATTAGCTTTAAAAGAAATTCCATTGAAATCTTCTCAACCCAAAATAATAACAAAAGCCATAAATTGTTGAAGCTAGAAAGACCAATAGGCCACAATAAGAGGTTTAGACAATTTTTTTTTTTTTTGTTTGGGGGTGATATTGAATTTTTACAATATTTAAAAGTACATTTTTACTATCTCGAAAGGCAAAATTTTAAATTTTAAGAAAATTCATGTTAAATATACCTATATATATGATCGAGCGCCCTTCCACCTAATTTAAGATGCAAGAAATCAAGACAAACAATTTAGTCAAAATGGTAGAAACATAAATTTTACTTTCCCTTCTCCAAAAACTAACCAACCATTAGATCAGAACATCAACATTATATATGCAACAAGAAAACTGATCAATCCTATGAAGAAAAAAATTACTTGCAAATCATTATCTTTCAATCCATGGTAAAGTACTTTCTAATTTTGCATCTATGATGTCAAGTGAGACCATACTTTTAATGTAGACACTCACTCAAAACTCGGCATTAAACCAGCCATCTTGAGATGCCTAAACAACGAAAGCCGATTCATGTGACAACATAATTTTGCCGTTTGCAGCAAAGCAAAATCATGTCTAATAAACTCTCAAAGTATGGCCCAAGTAAGAGATGGAAAAAACTTTCTCCTAACAGTTTTTTGCCCACTCTGCCTCAACGCCCAATCATCTACCCACCTATATTGAAGATAATAGCAATAAACGCTAATGCATCCCTCAAAATTTCATAGTTTCGTATGACGAAGACCCCCCCCCCCCCCCAACCCCCAACCCACAACACGGAACCTCTATCTCAACAGACACCTCATTCTCCAAATCAAAGAACTTGATATAAATCAGCCAGGAATAAGTTGTTTAAATCGATCACCAGCAAAAGTTGCCACTTGTGAAAACCACAGGAAACTTACCATACTTAATTTCTTTACAAGAATCGCTTTTTAAGCACAAAAATTGTAATGCATTATATTAATTTCAACTTATTCCTCATTGTAATGTTTTTATTAGTTTTTATTAAATGTATCATGGAAAGGTTGATTGCAAAAATTAATATTAATAATAATTGCAGAAGTCAATAATTACATATTTTTAATCACAAATATTATAACCAATGACATTGAATTCAACTTATTCCTTATTGTGATGTTTTTATTGATTTACATTAAATGTATTTTTTCTTAAATATATCAATGAAAAGTTGATTGCTTCTTATATATAAAATGTATTTTTTCTTAAATATTTCAATATATAAAAATTACTTTTAGTGTTAATCGAATTTTATATATCATTGTACAATAAATGGATTTTATACCTCACAAATATACATGTATATACACAAAAACATTGTCATAAAATACATAAATAAAATTGGTAAAGATTTTTTTTTTTAGACAAAAACAAAATTTATTCATTAAGAAACAAATATGCTATTACAAGCTTATTAGCGTGATTAGGAATATGCAGGGCCCCCTTTGAAAAGGTGATCACGTTCCTAGCAAGCGAATAAGCGATTGATTTTGTTACCCGAGCGGTAAACATGCGAGAAACTAGCTAGTGCACTAGACCTTACAATATGCTGAATATCCGTAACTATGTGTTCGAAAGGAGAGTCATCATTGTCATGATTTTGGATCTTTGAAAGAACCGTGATGCAGTCCCCTTCCAAGTGATATTTGAGCCATCCTTTCCTTTGTGCCAATCTAACTACTTCGCGTGCGGCAAGCGACTCTGCTAGTTTTGGATCAGGATTGCCTATGACTCCATCCGTCAACCAACACACGCAAGCTACTTGGTTGTTCCGCGCTATCACTCTAATGCAAAGCTCCCCCCTTCAATTTACGTTTGCACTAGACTCTCCAAGGAACCCAATGGATCTTACAGACGCTTTTATGATTCCACCAAAATGAACGAACCATCTTTTCTAAGTCGTGAATGAAACTGTCTGGAGGTAGAAAACATCCCATGCAATAGAAGGGATGGCTTGGAGTACGGCTTTGATAAGAATTTCCCGGCTTGTTGCTGAAATATTATGTTGAAAATATGATTGAATTCTCCTCCAGATTTTCCCTTGAAGTCTCGCGAACACGACTTTCTTTGAAAGGCCAATTAATTACCAATGGCTTTAAGTATAGGTCGTGATGGAAAATGACGGGCACACCCAACGCTCCCGCAAGGGCTTCTCTCTCATCCGCCATTATGTTTTTGCTAAAGATAACCGCTGATTTTTTTTAATTGATCTCTTGCCCGAAAACAGCTGCATAACGGGAGAGGACCGATTGGATGCAGAAAATCACCTCGTGTGTTGCCTGACACGTGATGAAAGTGTCATCAACAAACAATAACAGTGCGTTTGGTAGAGGAAAGAAAATAGGGAGGAAAGAAAATGATAGAAAAGAAAATGGGTGGATTTTAATTTTCCACAGGTATGTTTGGTTGAAAAGAAAATAGATGGAAGGAAAATAAAAATCTATTTATTTTCTCTTATTTGTTTGAATGAAAAAGTGGAAGGAAAGAAAATGATTTATTTACTAAATGACATTATACATTTATATCATTATAAATCATAATTATGGTTATGAATTTATGTATTAAAATAGATTAATAAAATTAAACTAAATAATTATAATGTAAATAAAATATATAAATTAATATAATGAAATATTTGTTTACATTATGTCAAATGACAACCACAATCTTATATAATTATAAATATAATTATGTCGTAGAAAATTTAATGAAAATAAAATAAATAAATAAATAAGTGAAATACATTTTTAATGTATTATACAAATACGCACGTCGTATTTGCTATTTAAAAAATGCAAGGATTCATGCTAGTAGAAGATGCAATATTATTTAAACTCCTAGTTATACATATGGGCAATTTTGAAAATATTATTTTATAGAGATTCTTATGTTATTTTCCTCTCATTTTCCGTCCGATTTTGGATGAAAAAAAAAATCAATGGCCCCTGTGCTTATTTTTCCATTCTCAGTTTCTTTCTCTTTCCTCCCAAAATCAAACAAGGGAAAATATACATTTTTCTTTCAATTTCCTTCCTTCCCCTCCCCTTCCTCCCATTTTCCACCCTACCAAACGAAGCCTAAGTGTGAAATATGTGGTCCTCTTTTGCTAACCGCCACCCCTCGTAGGTTGCCTTTTTCCTCCTCAACCTGTAACAAACAACTAAAAAGTTCTAGGCAGAAAAGGAAGAGATACGGTGATAGAGGATCGCCTTGGCAGATTAATTCCTCTTTGTGGAACAAGATGGCCAAAGAATTCACCATTAAGCATAAAAGAAAATTGAAATGAAGTAACGCACTTCATAATAAGATCGATAAAGGAAATAAGGAAACCTAATTTAATCATAACATCTCAAAGGAAATACCATTCCATCTTATCATAAGCCTTGCTAATGTCAATGTTTAGTGCCATGATATTGGTAAAGATTTATAACAGTATATTCATCACTATAAAAGATGTGGAATATATATTAAACTAATATTTAAAATGGTATAGCCATCTCTTAGTTATAATTTGAGTGATATTCATCTTTTGGATTGATCTTATTTTATTTTTTCAACACTCACAATACTATTTATCATTAATTAATTTATGATTTGATGAAATTATAACTAAAACTAGGTAACTCCCACAAATAAATAGTTAGCATTATATTTGACGTTTTACTACTAATCACATAAATAATTTATGTAATTCTATTGATATTTATTTTACCCTTGTCAAATAGATTTTTGACTTTTATATTTATATAGGATTATGGTCAAAATACAATTAACTTCCTTGAACTATGCTTATGTAACACTTTACCCCCTTGTACTATAATAAGTTTCACTTAATCCCTCGATCTTAATCCGTACACAAATAGGGCGATAACTATTATTTATATAATACCTATTATACTCTTTTAAACTCCAAGATTACTTATAAGAAAAATATAAAATATAAAATACAAAACACTTTGTAAATTGTTGATATTAAGCAAAACTTTATACCTTTTCATATTATGTCACTCGTCTATTTTGGTAATGAAGGTACCAATATCAATTTTATTCTCAATTGTACAAGTTTATTATTATATATTACAGATCACAAATTTAAATTGTCATTTGTTATAATTCCATTTTTTATCCAAAAAAATTTAGTTAAAACTATTGGACATTCACTACAAAAAATTTGATTTATTGTGATGAACATTTTTGTGGCAAAAAAAATTAAATTTTCATTGCAAAAGGTTTTTTGTCACAAAAAAGAGTCATCACAATTTCCTCACAAAATACCCCTTGCATTAGGTTATTGTGATAATTTTTCTATTTTGTCATCACAAATAATATATGTGATGAAGTGTTATTTCCTCACAAGAAGTTGATTTTTTGTGACTAATATTTTGTCATATATAATTTGTCCTTATTTTTAAAAGAAAAGAACACCTGGCTAGCCGTCGGCTTAGCTAAGCCACCCGTTAGTGGACCGCGTGAGCCACACTATGTATGGCCACTAATAGTATTATTTTGCGCAATTGAGGAATTGAACTCACATCCTCTGAGATGCAGAGGTAGAGTTTCTACCATTAAGTTGTAGTAAGTTTGTGTAGAACGTTTTTTAGTTTTACTTATGCTAATGATACAACATTCTCAATTTATTAAGTTTAATTTTGTAAATTTATTTATTAAATAAATTCAATGATAGGATGACCATTATTATGTGAGAGACTATATATACTTTGCATACGTGACTACATTCAACGTATGTGAAAAACAAAATAGAGATATAATTTAGTTAAATAGTTAAAATTTTAATGGCATAACAATTTTTCCTTTTAATTCAGGTTTCGATATAAACATATTTCTTTTTTAACTGCTTTTATTATTTATACTATCTACTTGAATTTTTAATATATTCATCAAATTTATTATGAGCAAAAAAATTAATTCAAAATAAAATAAATTTTTTGATTAAAAATAAATTAAAATATATAAAGTAGAATAAAAGTTTGGAAAGAAGAATGCAAGAGATAAGAGAGAAGAGAATAGAAAAAATGAAAACAAATAAGATTATGCTCGTACTTGTAATAAATTGTAGAAAAATTTTCACCAGAACTTTTGGAAAATATTTGTAATATTTACGCACATGTTGAATGCCAAATATTACTTTTCTTGTATTTAACTAACTAAGATTATAAGGGATAGATTATCATTATTATGTGTGACTATGTGTGTGTGTGTGTGTGTGTATTAAATTATGAGAACAAATTTTATTAATATTTGTATTTTTAAAATTTTTAAAATTTATTAATTTCTTAGCCACTATAAAAATTCCTAAAAATATCAAAATTATAAACAAAATTATATTTGGGGTTTCTTTCGATTCATTTAATTTTATTTTAGGATATCCTGAAAAATATTCACTTGATATTTTTTGAGAACTTATTTTGTAACATTTCTTCATTTAAGTTTTTTTTTAATCAAATTAGGAAAAATATTAAATTGATATTTTGTGAGGAACTTTTTTATAATACCATGTTATTAACTTATTGTGAGGAAATAATTTTTTTTTTTGTGATGAAAATTATATTTCCTCACATTAGTCATAGTTATTGTGAGGAAATTTCAATTTGTTTTAAAAAAAAAGAATTTAATGTGACGAAATTATAATTTGTCACGTTATGGTATGTTTATGTGACAAGATACAATCTCCTCTCAAATATCTTGTCACAATAAATATATATTTTTTTAGTGATTTTTCAACTCTTTAAACAAATGTAGCTCAACACATTAGATAAAATGATTATTGATATTGTTTTTCTTAAAAAATTCACTTATCAATATTTTATTTGAATAAATAATATAAGGTAAAAAAATATTTTTTTTTCCTTGATAGCAATTTCTTTAACATATAACAATATAGTTAATCAATCTAAATATAGTTTATTAGTTGAATCATTGTTTAATTGTGATTAGTTATATATATATATATATATATTCTCCATTCTTTATATACTGTTGGGGTTCTTGACAAATCTAAAATTTATATATTTTTATATGCTTAATTGTTGTACTTTTTACTAAAAATTACTAAAGTTTAATGTTTATAATGGTAAACTTCAGTTAATTGTAATTATACTTTATTTTTAATAGAAAGTATCAAAAGTCTTTCAAATTTTCTATGTGATGACACGTTTTCCTTTTTGAATAGGATTCTACAAATGAACAAGAAAATTTGATCTCTAATTGGATTCGACTAGCTAGCAAAGCAGGAAATTTGATTCTGATTAGGATTCAACTGGCTATCTTCACACATCTATGAATAGAGCTCGTCCCCACATCATTCCATGAACTTTGATGGCGCATTGAAGAGAAGAACTCAACGGGGATATGACAAAAGCGAAGATTCAACTCTCAATTGTCAAAAATATTTCATATTAGTTTTTTTTATATTTTCTGTCATGTTTTTTCTTTTCTTCAATTAATTTTATTTCTATTATGTTTGTATACTTTATTTTATTAGGGTTTTAGGTGGATTCATGAGATGAACTTCTTGTAATTTATTTGAACATCCTTAGTATTTAATTTTCATGATTCCTATCTATAATTCATGATTTTATTACTTGTGAATTTCTACCTTACTTTTGCAAGATTTGAGAGTTTATATTCGACTGTGAACGGGTGTATAAAATCAAACTATTTGTTTTATAGACATAAAAAATGCATAGGTTAGAAATAATTGTGCTTTTGTGCGCAAAGGGCCAAGGGATCCATATGTGATCATGAAAGTAGAAACATAGCATTCTTTGGTACGTTTGCTTTATTTCCGAAAGGATATTATGAATATTTTCGTGAGTTGGATTATGGGATGATAAAAAAATCAAAAACTAAGATTGTTTGAATAATTATTTGAGAGGATTCGATTGGCCCTATATTTTTTTTCTACTTGCTTTTTTGTTTACATTATTTACTTGCGTTTTATTTTATTTTTTTAATTATTTTCATCAAAATTTGAAGTTTAAACAATAAAGAATTTACAAAATTGGTACTTGATAATCTTGCTCCTCGTGGGAATGATACTCTACTCATTTCTTTATTACTTGGGCAACTTGTACACTTATGGAAAGTTCGGAGCAGGTATTATCATAATCATATTACTTTCATAATATTTATTATAATTTACATTTGTAATTAAGTCTATTAACTACTAATAATTATGGTAAGTTATCTTTAAATTAGTACATCACTTAGGAAAAAATATTTTATTCCCATGAACATTTCTTTCCCAATAAACTATTATTATTTTTTTAAATCGATGCAGATCAAGATGAATTGTGAATTCTATAAAACCAATATATGACAGAATGGTATTCTGAAAACTAAAAAGTAAACAGATCAAGATGAATTGTGAATTCTATAAAACCAATATATGACAGAATGGTATTCTGAAAACTAAAAAGTAAACATTATTTTGTTTGGATAATCTTGGGATGGTTCGTAATAGTATCACTAAAATAGTTGCATTTTGAGTAATTAAGTAAACCCTATATAATAGATATATAATTTATTTAAGTCAATAAATACATATTTTATATTGAAAAATATTGATTTCTATGAATATAAAAATCCAATTTCATTTTTTGATTTAAAAATAAAATTACTGACATAAAATATTAAATATTTTTTAATTATTAATTAATTTATTTATTTCATTATAACACTACAATCTGCACATTTACTCATTATTTATCTAATTTTTGTTACGTGTAAAACGAAACTGCTATTCACAATTGAAGAAAGAAAACAAAAAAGGGATACATGGATTAGCGATCAATGAATGTGGACATAGAAAAAGAAAGAAAATAAGGCAGTGCATAAATAAATAAAAAGAAAGAAATGCCTTTTCATTAGGACTTCTCTTCTTATTAATCTCTTAAATTTTGGAAGTTGGGAAGATTTTAGGGTGATGTCCGTGATAGTCCAAAGATAAAAAAGCAAAAATCTATCTATCTATAAGTCCGTATTTCAATCTATCTATACATACTGTTGGCGATTAAATTTTGTCCAATCAAAAATTCACTAGTATAAATTAAAATATTAAATATTAATTAAATTTTCTATATATAATTTGGAATTTTCTAAATTTAATTCCAATATTAAATATTTAATTTTAATTAATATTTTAATATTTATTTTACCGACGAATAAGAGGTCGCCAAGTGTCGATATGAGATGTTTCGACCAATTAAATCAAGTCTTGCAGCCCGAAAGTCCAAAACCAATCAAATAGTGACAAGTGCCGCATTTGGTCGGATGGACCAATCAAATAAATGGTATTTTACTCTTTAAAAAATAATTTATATTAAAGAGATAAATATCGAATAAATTGCTAGCAATCCAAAGACCCTGCATAGATGCCTATAAATAGGGGTCATTTGGAGCTCAAAGGGGCATTAAGAAGTCTTCAAGAGCCAGACATCAAGAAGTCTTCAAGAGCAAGAGAAGCCAAGAAGATCTCGAAATTCTCTCAAAGCAAGCTCAAGAAGATTCGTGAAGATTAAAAGCGAAATTCCCGGCGTTCTTCGCGAAAGTCATCAAATCAAGGCGTTCAATCCGCAAACAAGGTGTTAGCCCCGCATTTCGGCGTTTTCCCTAAATCAAATCCACGGTGATTAAAGCGACGTTCAAGGCGTTCTTCGTAGAAATCATCCAAATAAGGCATTTGATCTGCAATCAATATGTCAAACCAGCAAATCAGCGTTTTTTTTTCTTAAAGTCAAAGTCAAGTCAAATCCACGGTGTTCACGGCGTACTTCACGGTGTTCATCGAAGTTTTCGGCGTTTGATTCGTGATCAAGCTACTCAGCCCATGAATCGCGTTATTGAAATATCAAATCAAGTTCGGAGAAAAGAATTAGGGGATTAATCTTTTAGAGATTATTTTCCACTAATTCATATTCTTTTCAAATATTTGTCGCATATATTTCTCTAATTGTAATTTGTATTTACATAATACGAAATTTTATGTGAACAAATTTCTGGCACGCCCAGTGGGACCCGAACCTACCCCTCATCTCTTTTCTCATCACAGACATATCAAATCATTTGTGTAGCAAGTTCAATGGCCCCTAAGAATAATAACGTTGGTGTTACCACAAGGGACAACACTAACAAGCCTGCTGAGGATGCTATCAATCAATCCTCAACCGAAGCCAAGGTCTCCGATTCTGAGTCCTTCCATGGTTCCAATCCTCCGAGCCCAACGGCATCTGCTGGCAAAGCGCTCCACTTTGCTGAGGCAACCTCTGTGGACGACCAGTTAGCTCAAATGGCTCAAGCTATAGCAACTTTGCAAAAAACTATTGAGGATGAAGACTTCCAAATCACTCAACTTATGGATAAGTTGGAGCATTCAAACGTTGGAGAACCAAGTCACCAGCATCAACCTCCTCAAGTTCGAGCCGCATATGAAGGGCGAACTCATGAAATACTTCCAGAACACGAGCACATGCCAAGGCTTGAGCAATCAATCACATCCATTGCCACATTGTCTGTGCAGCAACTGCAAGATATGATTGCCAACACCATAAAAGCTCAATATGGTGCCCCGACGCAGAATTATCCAAGGTATTCGAAGCCCTACACCAGACGTATCGACTCACTGAGGATGCCGATAGGCTACCAACCCCCAAAGTTTCAACAGTTTGATGGGATGGGCAACCCGAAGCAACATGTCACACATTTCGTAGAGACGTGCAATAATGCGGGAACTTATGGCGACCACTTGGTAAAGCAATTCGTGCGTTCGCTAAAGGGAAACGCTTTTGACTGGTATGTTGATTTGGAGCCTGAGTCTATCAACAGTTGGGATCAAATGGAGAAGGAGTTCCTCAATTGCTTCTACAGCACACAGCGCATCGTAAGCATGATCGAGCTAACCAACATTGCAAGGATAAGCTCTCCGAGATTTCTACGGTAGAGATGTGCATCCAAGGAATACACTGGAGGCTCATATACATTCTCCAAGGAATCAAGCCTCGCAACTTTGAAGAGCTAGCTACTCGTGCCCATGACATGGAGCTCAGCATCGCTAATCATGGAACCAACTTCTCTGCGAAAGATCAGTGGAAAGAAAAGAGAAGTACAAAGAAGAATGATGACTATAATGAGTCCTCCGCCAAAGAGTCCATGCTCGCTAAGGCAGCCCATGTCAAAATCCCTACCGGCAATGACAAAAGTGGAAGAAAGTTAGGAAATCAACACATCACAAGTGAAAGACGTCGGCTAACACTAACGGAGATGCAAGAGAGGGAGTACCCATTCCCGGACTCTGATGTCTCCCACATATTTGATGAGCTGCTGACAAGAAAGCTTATTCGGCTACCGGAACCAAAGCGCCCCGAAGAAAGTAGGATGGTGAACGATCCGAAGTACTGCAAATACCATCGAGTCATCAGTCACCCTATAGAAAAATGCTTTGTGGTTAAGGACAAAATCATGGCACTAGTAAAGGATGGAAAGATAATCCTTGATAATGAAGATGTTGCGGACGCAAATACTACTAGTGTCACAACTATTGCAAGAAAAGCGGATATCTCTAAAATAAAGAAAAAGGTTGTGTTGTCGTCAGCACCTGTAGGGGCATCGACGATCCAATTTGGGAGTTTTGACCCCAGTTTGATTCGAAGCATGTCTACTAACGCAAATACCAAAGCAATACTAGAGACATCTCCTGATACTGATGATGGTGGCGAGTGGATTCTGGTGACCCGCCAAAGAAAACAAATGCGATGCATTAAGCAAATTCATCCGACATGGTCAAGAAATCCAACTCCAGTCACACGTAAGCACTATGAGTCGGCGAAACGCTCCAAAGCCCAACATGTTGGATTAAAGAAATCATTAGGTATTTGCAAGCAGGACCCCCTGACTTTAGCTGACTTGTTCACTGAGAGAGGCTTTCAGCCAAAAGTCAAAATAGTGCATACTACCTCTGATGAAATAGGAGGCCAAAAATCTTCTTCTTTTTGTACTGCCAAAATTCCTCATACGAATAAAGTGGAAGTCACTGTCAACTCATACTATACAAGTACTGCAAAAAGGACAAGAATACGGCCTCGCCGTCAAGTTATGAATCAAATCAAAAAGTTCAATGAAGATGGTTTTGTACAGTTGACAAGATTCGGGTGGAAGCCAGTGCTCGTCCCAATTATGAAAGCAAATGGAACAATGAGATGGAGTCTTGTCTTCCAAAAGCCAAGAATTCCTAAGGATCATGTAATGGTTGTGCCATCCCAAGAAGAAGCGGGGGGCAAATAATCATCATCTTCGACCTACAAATGCTCCTGGATATGAGCATAAACTGTCTTATAAAAAAAAATCAAAGTCAAACTCAAGTGTACTCCTTAACACGAGTATAAACTGTTAAAGTCAAACTCAAATGTACTCCTTAACACGAGTATAAACTATTAAAGTCAAATTCAAATGTACTCCTTTACAAGAGTATAAACTGTTAAAGTCAAATTCAAGTGTGCTCCTTAATAAGAGTATAAACTGTTAAAGTCAAATTAAAGTATACTCCTAGATATGAGTATAAATTGTCTACAAAATCAAGTTCCAAGTGATTGGCTCCTTGACACGAGTATAAAAGGTCTGCAAACTCAAAAAAGATAGCTCCTGACGCACGAGCCTAAACTGCATCAAACTCCTGACCCGCATGAGTATAAACTGCATACGGTAACCCACTAATGGTAACGCATTTGGTTAAATTGCTAACATACTCCACTGAAGGTATTGCATGTGGCTAACCATAAAAAAACACTCCACCTAGTCCAGGGTGGCTAAGCAATGGATACTCCTGGCCCGCATGAGTATAAACTGTGTACGACTTCCCCTCAAAATCATCTTGGTATTTGAACTATGCTATGACTTGATCCCTTCATTTGGTACGTAGGCAGCTTAGATAACTTCTAAGTTCAGTCATGATTTTTGGATAGAATAATTTGGTCATGCAGCTATTACATCACCAACCCTCTGGGCCGATTGCATTCCAAGTTCCACAAACTCTAGCTACGATCAACAAGGTTTGAGCTGGCTGCACCTTCAAGTCCACAAATCTCCAAGATGCAATCACCAAGCCTTCGAGTTGAATGTGACGTCAAATCTCTAAAATACAGACACCGAGTCTTTAAGTTCTATAAATCTGTATGGTTATCACACCGGGTCTTTGAGCATGCTGGACTACTAAATCTCCAAAGCATAGTCTCCTTGCAACTCCGGGTAGAAAATTGGGCCATGCCTTATCATGGGATAATCTTCTCTGCGGTGGAATGGTCTCTTTACTTTCTTCAATAATCTCCTATATTCTCGCCCGGACGTGGTGAAAAGTTTAGCTATTATTTCGCTCACTAGAATACTTGCAATCTTGGAGGTGCTTGGAAGTATCGGGTTGACGTCATGAAATATAAGGGTGAAGGTGCAAAGCTAGCAAGCTAAGTGTGCCACCAAATACACATCTTCCTTCAAACTCCCCATGATGCCAAGCTTTGAGAACCACTCTTCTTCCGCCATGGACTATCCTTCATGAGCACCAAAATTGCCAGGAAGATTGTAAGTTGGCTTCAAACATGCTGGCTTCTTCTCTCTCT
Source organism: Petrea volubilis (assembly GCA_026212405.1). NCBI lineage: Eukaryota > Viridiplantae > Streptophyta > Magnoliopsida > Lamiales > Verbenaceae > Petrea > Petrea volubilis. The sequence continues at coordinate 9,116,807 of CM047883.1, forward strand.
GCAGTGATGGTTGGCAATACTTCACATCTTTCTTGCATCGAAATCTCACCCAAACGCCAATAGTGACTGGAGAACATTGAACTCTATTGGCGCTCCCTTGCAGTAGATGGAAGGCATGAAACAAGCACTTGCAGTAGTGAGGAATGAATCTCTTCCCGTTCTCGTCAACTCCATTCAATTCTGCGGCTTTGGGAACCACCTCGTCATAAAGAAGTCCCGTCACTGGAAGGCCTGCCAGGGTGCGCAAATCCCATAACGATATTGACAACTCTCCAAAGGAAGTTAGAAGTGTGTTGGTCGTTGGACACCACGCCTCACAAAACGCCTTGACAATCTCCGGGTATTGGTCGTACGTAAACAAGGAAGCATACACCTCGTCGTATATCCCGATCGTCGGCAACTTGTGTTCGCATCGACTGAGAATGTCCTCCGTCCACTCCCAATAGCCTTTGACATACTCGAATCCACCGGTGAGTTGAATAGGGTGCCCCCACTTGACCTTGCCTTTTATGGTGCGCCGATCGAACATTGGTGAGAAGCTTGGCTCGTCTTCTTGCTGGTGATGAGTTGCTCGCAAAGTCCACACCTTGGATGTCTCGCTCAAAGAAACTTCTCGGGGCAATCCTCCGTGTCCATCAATCTAGCCCATTTGACCTTGTCTTCTATGATGCGCCTCGTTCGCTTGCTGGTGATGAGTTGCTTGCAAAGTCCACGCCTTGGATGTCTTGCTCAAAGAAACTTCTCGGGGCAGTCTTCCGTGTTCGTCAATTTCGGCCACTTGACCTTGCCTTCTGTAATGAGCTGACTTTGGCGAGAAGCTTGGCTTGTCTGCTTGGTGGTGATGAGTTGCTCGTAGAATCCACACCTTGGATGTCTCGCTCAAATAAACTTCCGGGGCAATCCTCCGTGTTCATCAATCTTGGCCACATGACCTTGCCTTCTATGATGCGCCGACCTTGGTGAGAAGCTTGGCTTGTCTGCTTGCTGGTGATGAGTTGCTCGCAGAGTCCACACCTTCAATGTCTCGCTCAAATAAACTTCTCGGGGCAATCCTCCGTGTTCGTCAATCTTGGCCACGTGATCTTGCCTCCTATGATGTGCCGATCGAATATTGGTGAGAAGCTTGGCCCGTCTTCTTGCTGGTGATGAGTTGCTTGCAAAGTCCACGCCTTGAATGTCTTGCTCAAAGAAACTTCTAGGGACCAATCCTCCGTGTGCAATGGGATCGCCAATCTTGGCCGCTCCTTCGTGTATCGGCCAACAGAGGGGGCATGGACTGCCAAGAATGTACCCTTCTCTATGGGCTCGTTTTCGTTATCGAGAATCATCAAGTGCTTTACTGTTGAAACCAACAAAGTATCTCTAAGGTACACCATGGTGAAACCTGCTCCAAAGAAAAAGGGACAAACAATATATGCGTTATCGTGGAGTTCCAATTTGATCTCTTGAAAAAAGATATTTTTAGTTGAAAACTCAAAATAAAAGCAACTCGAATCCTGTAAACTCGAAGAAAACAAAGAATATTCTGCAAGAACTTTGTGATGACAACTTCGGCAGGCTGCAAGCTACAAAAAAAAAAGAAAGAAAGAAGAAGAAGAAGAAAGTGAAGGTAATGAACAAAAAAATAGGAGGATTTTCCTAGTTAGATTGATGGAAGAAAAGAAGCCCAAATTTGTTACTTTTCCTCTCAAAGCATGTAATCTGCAAAGTAAATTTCATGGAAACAAACATGATGAAGAAACATACAGTCAATCTATGTGTATGTTAATCGTGAGAAATTTCATCAAAAAGGGGGGGGGGGGGGGGGCAAAAGAAAAAAAAATACCAAGCTGAATTCTTGTGCTCTCGAATGTGCTCTATTATGCGATTATGCAACAAGTGCTTTTATAATGAAAGAGATCAATTGCAAGTAGTATTCAAGTCCATGTGTGCACTGTTAGAAATTGGGTTCTAATTGAGATGGATCAATCACCTGTTGATATTGAATCAAAATCAATATCCATGATGCCGCATGAAGGTGTTGACGTGAAGGTGTATCAAAAAAAAAAAAAAAGTGCATCAAGCGGAGGAACTAAAGCATATTGAGGAAAGGGATCAATACACCTCGTCAATTCACTCAATCTTCGACGGGGCTGTAGTTTTTTTTTTTTTTTTTTCCTTCGAATTATTGGTCTGATGAAAGTGCTGAACCAGGGTATTTATAGTTGTTTGTGCAAGCTGTAAATCGGATTAGTCTTTGCCCCATCCGAATTTCGCTAGGAGAATGTATTCTACTTGGACTCAAATGTCAATGTATATTTGAAACATTGGAAATAGGGTCTCACATCCAATTCGGACTCCACAGTGGCAGAAGTCTGATATGTTAAAGAAATTGAAGAAAGGAATTGGATAAAGAAAGGAAGAAAGTTAAAATTTTGTTCAACAAGGCGTGGGCCCGTGTGTCTGTTTGTCTTTACAACAAACCAAAAAAAAAAAAAAAAGACAAGAGGCGGGCTATTTCCTGGAGATCAAGCATCAAGGGTCTCTGATGGGATTTGTTAATTAAAGGAATTATAACTAAAAAAAAAACAGGCAGCTAATGGTGGTGGACCATGTTATTAAGGGATTAACTTGAATGTGGGAACTAGTTGGTTTCGGACGAGCATAATAGAATTTGCATGGAATCAGAATTAATTTCTCATTGAAAGTCTAATTGTTGGCAAGGACGTTAGATTCGAAGCTTGCTGATGATGAGTAGATTATCATGATTTCTTGGAACCAAAATTATGCTGAAAATCGAGTATTTCAAAGGCCAATTTGGGCTAAATTTCATGGGTTGTAAATCTTGTAATTATAAGGTAAATTTGGGCCGAATTTTGTGGATAGTAAATCTTGCAATTACAAGAAATTTTAGGCCGAATTTCATGGGCTAAAGAAGCTTGGGCCAAATTATGGGAAAGGAAAATCTTGCAATACTGTCAATTTGGGCAGAATTTTATGGGCAAGGATACATTTTGCAATTGTGTGGTCAAATCATGAGCCAAATTATTTCCAAGTTTAGATTCACAGTCCAAATAGATTTAAGTGAAGAAATTAATGGGCCTAGTCTTTTAAAAGTCCGTAATTATTTCTTTTAAAAGAGGAAAAAAAAGAGAAAAGAAGTTCAATTACTTCAAGTCTCGCTTCTCTCACACAATATTCGACATGTTCTTCACCAAGCCTTGAAGTAGGGGGCATTTGTTGGCGATTAAATTTTGTCCAATCAAAAATTGACAAGTATAAATTAAAATATTAAATATTAATTAAATTTTCTATATATAATTTGGAATTTCCTAAATTTAATTCCAATATTAAATAGTTAATTTTAATTACTATTTTAATATTTATTTTACCTACGAATAAGAGGTCGCCAAGTGTCGATATGAGATGTTTCGGCTAATTAAATCAAGTCTTGCAGCCCGAAAGTCCAAAACCAATCAAATAGTGACAAATGCCGCATTTGGTCGCATGGACCGATCAAATAAATGGTATTTTCCTCTTTAAAAAATAATTTATATTAAAGAGATAAATATCGAATAAATTGTTAGCAATCCAAAGACCCTGCATAGATGCCTATAAATAGGGGTCATTTGAAGCTCAAAGGGGCATTAAGAAGTCTTCAAGAGCCAGACATCAAGAAGTCTTCAAGAGCAAGAGAAGCTAAGAAGATCTCGAAGTTCTCTCAAAGCAAGCTCAAGAAGATTCGTGAAGATTAAAAGCGAAATTCCCGGCGTTCTTCGCGAAAGTCATCAAATCAAGGCGTTCAATCCGCGACCAAGGTGTTAGCCCCGCGTTTTGGCGTTTTCCCTAAATCAAATCCACGGTGATTAAAGCGACGTTCAAGGCGTTCTTCGCAGAAATCATCCAAATAAGGCGTTTGATCTGCAATCAAGGTGTCAAACCAGCAAATCAGCGTTTTTTTTTTCTTAAAGTCAAAGTCAAGTCAAATCCACGGTGTTCACGGTGTGCTTCACGCTGTTCATCGAAGTTTTCGGCGTTTGATTCGTGATCAAGCTACTCAGCCAACGAATCGCGTTATTGGAATATCAAACCAAATTCGGAGAAAAGAATCAGGGGATTAATCTTTTAGAGATTATTTTCCACTAATTAATATTCTTTTCAAATATTTGTTACATAAATTTCTCTACTTGTAATTTGTATTTACATAATACGAAATTTTATGTGAACACATACATATACATATACATATACATATATATATATATATATATATTTGAAAGTTTGACTTTTATTTGGTTACTTTTGACTAAATACTCAATTATATTCTTAGAATTTAGAGTTTTTTTAATTAAAAAAAAATTGATAGGCTTTTGTTTTTATGAATACTTATACAATTATTAAAAAAAAAAAAAGTTATTATTTGTGTCTAAAGTGACGAGTTTTTCTTTTTGTATTTGAACAAATTTTACCCACTCATTTTCTTTGGCAAATGAATATGCAAATAAAAAATTGAGGATGAAATTGGAATTTTCTATACATTAAAAGTAAATTTTTTCCCCCTTCTTTTCGGCAACTAACAGATAATTGGCGGATTCATTTGCACAACATTCCTCCCCTTTAATTTTCTTGCTCATTCAACAAAGAATGAAGAATTCTTTTTCTTTTTTTTTTTCTGTTTTCTTTTTTAGCAAATACAAATAATGAGAACTAGTACCAAATTTTAGTATAATAAACGAATATATGTACACAACAATTAGAGACAGAGTTAGGAATTTGATTTAGGGGGAATAAATTTTTTCGAGATTATTAGTTATTAATCTATATATATAAATATAAGGGTTATATATAATATTAACATATAAAATATAAAAATAATAAAAGTTATCATATTTATGCGTGTATGACCAATTAGAATTGCTACAATCACTACAATAAAACAGTCAAAAACCTACGGAACAGATCTCTTGCAAATACCAATAGAAATCCTATGGACGTTGGTAACATCAAATTCTATTGGTAATCCGTATGAAAATTTGCCGTAAAAATGGCGGAATAAATAGCGCCATTTTTTACTTACGGATATGCAAGGGAAAATATCCCTCAGAAAATTATCAAGGGATTACCGAGGGATTTTTTTCCTTGGTAGTCTTTTTAACAATTTTAGTAGGAGAAAACTGAGGGAATATTCCCTCAGTAAGCTGGTACAAAGATTTCCAAGGGATTACCAAGGGATTTTTTCCTTGGTAATCTTTTTAACAATTTTAGTGAGGGAAAACCGAGGGAATATTCCCTCGGTTAAGCTGGTTCAAAATTTTACCAATGGATTTTTTCCTTGGTAATTTTTTTAACAATTGTAATGAGGAAAAACCGAGGGAATATTTCCTCGGTTAAGCTGGTTCAAAATTTACCATGGGATTTTTCCCTTGGTAAGTTGGTACAAATTTTACCAAAGGATTACTGAGGAAAATTTCTTGGGATTTAAAATTTTACCTCGCTAATGATGAAAACGTATTTTGTACATACTCCTAATATTTTCTTTTTACTCTTATTACTCCCTCTCTCTCTCTCTTAAATGATGAACACGTATTTTGTATTTACTCCTAATATTTCTTTTTGAACACTATGTAGGATTTAATTATATGAATCTATTGTTAAATATTATTCTAGCCAAATATGTTGTAAAAGTTTTGCATTTATGTATGATCCAAATATAATTTTAGTCTTTTAAAATTCTTTTATTGCAAAATTCTATATGTAAATTAATACATATCCTTATTAATATTATAATTTATACTATCTTTAAAATTATATTTATTAATATTATAATTTATATGTATCTTTATTATAATTAATTTCTTTCTCCTCTCAATACTCAGATTTAATTAATCTCCCTCTTCTCGATTGAATTAAGAGAATATTTCAACAATTCAAAAAACAATATTAAATAAATTGAATTTAATAGAAATTAAAATGTTTGAATATTATTTGTAATTATTAAAAAAAATAGGTTAATGAGTTGGTTTTTAACTTAGTAAAATTTTGAAAAATCCCAAACTTGAAACTAGTTTAGTGGCAAAGCATTACATTTCAATCTAAGAGGTCATAGGTTCAATTTATCATCAAAATAAATGGCAATGTATGTCGTTATAACAAATTTGTCTTGGAAAAATTCATGTATCATCAAAATAAATCTAAAAATACAAACAAATTCAACTTTTAAAAGATGTATGAACAATTGCTTTTTAAAAAAATTTTTTTTGCTAAATTCTATATGTAAATACATTTGTTATTTAAAACAATATAAATAATATTTACAAATGTAGATGGAACATTTGATATTCAAAACAATATAAATAATAATTTACAAATAATATATTAAAAAATTATAATAAGCTAGAATATGTTAAAATATTAAAACAAAATAATATATTAATAAATTAAAATAAGAATAATCAAACAAGTATGTAATAAGTATAAAACAAAACAAAATATGCCATAACTTCTTGCAATAGCTTGAGGGTTGTGGGCTTGACAAACAAGCCTGAAGTCATGATTTCAAATCCCCTTAGTTGCAAAAATTTGTATATTTTGGGGACACTATTCCAGCGATGATGGCGATGGCGGGGGTCCGGCATGTGGTGACGGCGGCGGGGGTTGGGGCGGCGCCGGAGACAGCCCGACCGGCGATGGTGCTGCTATGGTCCGGCAGGAATCCGATGGAAAATTTCGTTGGTTTTCCGTTGGTACTTTATCCATTGGCGATCCATTGGTAATCCGTAGAAAACTATCTAGCAAATTTCATTGATTTTCCGTTGGTGATCGGTTAGTAAAAAAACATTCCATAGGATGGAATATTTCATTGAGTATATCCCTAAGTTTTCCGTAGGTAAGCCGTAGGTGCTTTTTTCGTTGGTTTTCCATAGGCAATTCGTTGGTGAATCAGGATCGAAGTTTCCGTTGATAATTCGTTGGCAATCAGGGTCGAAGTTTCCATTGGTTTTCCGTAGGTAGTCCGTTGGCGAATCAGGATCGAAATTTTTGTTGGTTTTCCGTTGGTAATTCCCTAGCAAAAGCTTACGGACAACACTTTTTCTGATGGAATCCGTTCCGTAGGTTTTCTGTTGGAAAACGTAAAAAACCAACAGACTCTGTAGGTTTTACGTAGGAAAATTCCATAGGTTTTTGACTGTTTTCTTATAGTAAATAAAAAAGAGGTGTAACATTCAAAACGTTATATAAAAAATGATATTAAAAAAAAAAACAAGTTATTCTCCATTTCAAAATAAGCAAATATAGTGGATAATGATTTGGTTTTAAAAAAAAATACTTAACAAATAATTTTTTGAACAATAATAGATTTTTTTTTCTTCTTTTGTTGTTCTCAGAATCAAAAAAATATTCAAAACTCAAAACATATATTTTCTTTTTTCTCCGCTATCACATTCCTCAAATCACTCTCAATTAATATATGAAGTGTCAAATTAGTAAGATTCATTCAAGCTCAATTGTCCAACAAATAAATATCAAGACTCATTAAGTTTAATATTGAACAACTATCAAGATTTATATTAACAATCCTAATATTCAAATCTCTGCACAAAAATTAGTTACAAAAAAAAAAAAATAAATGTACAAATTCCAAAATTAGAATACAATACTTTCTTCTACGTTGCTTTCAAAGAAAAAGTTGAATATTTTAGAGTTTGTGAGAGAAGAAAAATTCTAATAAAATTTTTGGTATTTTAATTGGAATAGAAGAGAGAAGTAAAATCTAATAGAACTTTTAATATTTTAATTTTAAGAGAATAAGGAAAAAGAGAGGAAAGATGAAGAGGGAGAATTTAATTATTATGGTAAATGAGATTAGCTAAAAATAAATTATTAAAAATAAAATTGAGTACAAAAAATTAAAATTTTTATTGCATAACTTATAGAAATGTCAAAATTTTATTTTAGAGGAGGGAGGGGAGGGGAGGGGGGGGATTTTAAAGTTTTAATAAATATATATACTAACATGAATTTTTAAAAAATTAAGGGGGGTGGGTACCACCACAGCCGCCGCACCCCCCCCCCCCCCCCCGGTCACGTGCAACGGCTGCTAGTAATAATAAAAAAATTTCCCATTTATCAACTTCTCAATCCACAAATATACGTAACTTCTCACCATTCACACTTTTTCTACAATTACAGTTTCTATTAAGTCCTCCTTCCGTCAACTTCTTGGACCTATTCACTAGAGTAAAAATCCTAACCAAAACGTAACATAGAGGAAAGAGCAACACTATTCACCCAAAAATAAGAAAACAAAAACTGCCTTTGTCATTGACTATTTTAATATTTTTACAATTTATGTTTTGTTTTTTATCATTATTTTCATATTTTCTTTCTTTTTTGCGTTGAATGGTGTACTTTCTTTAATGTATTGTGCAATTCTAAAACCTTAGAATTGTGTTGTGCAGAAATCTTTTGTAAGCCAAGAAGAAAAGAGAATGACGTTTCAAAAGGTTAGTCATTTTAATTTTATTTTTGTTTGCATATCTGTAATTTGTTCAGTGATTGATTAAATTATGGTGTTGAGAGATTGGTTGTTTAGTTTTAATTATTATTTATATATGGTTGCATTTTTACTTAGACATATTTACAATTTAAACTCTCTAAGTGAAAGTTCATGTATGGTTTTGCTAATGCATATTCTTTAAATCTTTCTCCATCTATTTGAAAATTTTGCGGAGATAAGTTATATCAATATTCAACACCCTTGCCCATCAAATATATATATATATATATATATAGATATAGATATTCAATACCCTTGTTAGTTTTCTAGATTATAAAATTAAAAATTGACACAATTAAATTCTTGAAACGTATATTCAACTTTATTTTCTTTATTATTATTTGAGGTTCAATTTACTTGCAAGCACAATCATTATTACACTAGCTTTTGTTATTTATTTATGTTTTATCGTTTGTGATTAACAATTTGAAAATTGGGTTGTCAAAAGCACTTGCCCTAATAGTCTCATAATCAATCCTAAGGTCATAACATGAATATTTGTCTATTCGATTGTCGATTGTATTCAACTGAATTGACAAGTATAGAATCAAATCAAAAAATTGTCCCAGGGGCTTATATATATATATATATATATATTATATTAAAAGATAGTTTCTCAGTTCTAATATATAGTTAATTTTGTTCATCTACTGTCTTTTAATTTTTCTGTACCTTTTCCCTGACATCTAAACAATATTGGAAGTTTTAAACTATTTCGCATTGTATTCCTCATGTTTTTCATTTTTAAGTATTTATCTTAGTGTGTTTTCAGAATTGATCATCACAAGATAATCTTTATCTCTATTTCCACGGCCACATTGTATAAAAAAAAATGCATCTTTTAGTGTCTTTGCTTATGTTAAGTCTCCAAATAGACTTTAGAAATGCACTATAATATTTTAAAAGTCCGTGCAAAACTAGAGTCCATGATTATTAGGCATTGTTACAAACTGCACGAGATCCCTTCAAAATTTGCAGGCATTACAACTCTCAGAACGATAGAGGTGGAAGATTGCAACTCATCTGTTATGGATTCAGCTCAAAAGATAAATAAAAATCGAAAGGATCTAGAAAGTGATTGAATTGAAGTTGATCTCTATTCTTCATTGGATGATTAGAAGTCTAGAACCAGGTAAATCATCACTTTTGGCTTTCAATTGCTCATCATCGACGCATTAGAGTTTACTATCTCTTAATTTACTTATTATTATTTATAAATCGGAAGTTCTTGTCCATGTTCATCTTGGATGAACGGACTTGATTTGTGATTAGTTATTTTTCATTTAGTTAGTTATAATAGTAAAATGAACTCGCTTTGCCAGGGAAAAACTAATAGTTATCTTATTTATAAAAATATTAATTTGGTTATGTGTAATTATAAGAAGTATATGAAAATATAAAACAATAATTATGAACAAATACTATTCGATATACAAAAATATAAAGGAAATTTAGGGTTGTAAATGGATAACCAAAAATTCAATTACCGTTTGCATTTGTATTCGTTTATAGGGAAAAATATCCATGTCCATTCAAGGCGAATATCATAAGTATCCTATTATAGATATTTAATTATAAATGGATATAGATATAGTAATTAGATATCCGATCCACTTAATATCCGCTCCGAGTACATATCCATTTATGTGTTTAATTATTTGTAATTTAGTTGTATTTATTGATTATACCCAATAAATAATGTTTGGCAAAAATAATTATATGTATACTAAAATTTTTATGTGCTTTTAATAATATTTCATTTTTTTTAAAATTAATAGATTTATTTGTTGCTACAATTTTGTAAAATTCATTTCGATGTGCCACGCATCACCTCAGCCAAGCACGTCAATATTTGCCAGGTGGGCAGAAAACTTATAAGTGTGAGAATTGATACCTTCAAAGAGACTTACGGTCCTCAAAAGTGCGTCTATGTGAAAAAGGGAGAGCATCGGAGTACAAGACACAAGGGGAAATATACCTCCAGGCTTACCCCTCAATTCAGTATGTGGCTCAAAGGCCACGAGGGGCCTCTTTAAGCCCTCGAAATCTCTTATACAGGGCAAATGAAGCAGGGAAACAAGTGACTTTAACACGCAAAGTGCCCTCGAACACTGTTGTATCGAGGGCACGAGCCTTTGACATACCCTTTGCCAAGTTTGACTGCCGACGGGCACATCTTAGCTGGCAAGGCTGACATGCCCTATACCTATTGCTACCAAACACGCGTCTGCTGCACATAGGTCCATCTCATCAGTCCCAAATACGTTTAATGCCCTTTTATAAATATAATCTTTGGTCATAAATGCTCCACATATGCATTAAATGCAAGGTTAATGCCCCATTAATGTGAGGTAAGGTCAACCGCCTTTTTGAAGCCAAGAAGTGACAAAAAGTATGTCCACTTGTACTCCATGTGTCAGATCTGCTGGCTATGTCCACTTGTACTCCATGTGTCAGATCTGCTGACTAACCCCCCATCAACCATGTCATGTCAAGGGACCTCTTTCATATAAATAACAAAAAGGCTCTCCCCCAAAGGGTATCAAACGCTTTTTATGCTACACATGAAAAAAATAGCATTTTACTATTCATTTTCTTCTCCAAAAAATATCAAAAACGCTGACTTGAGAGTCGAAGAGCCTATGTTGGGGCAAAACCAGCTAGTCTCATGTACGTTCCTCCCTTTCTAATAGGTGGGTCACTAGCATTTTAACTGGAGCACATCAAACTCTGCACATGGTCAACCAAAAAGACCCTGCATCACATTTCGTGGTTAATACTTTTAAAAAAATTATATTTTTAATAATCATATCCATTATACTTAATATATTATAGGATATATCGAAATAAAAATAAGTACGTAGTTCATATTATATGAATGATAAATAATAAATTATTGTTTCAAATAAAATGCATGAATTGTTTTTAAATGGTTATCATATTTTTATAGCTTACAAATATATAAAAGGAATAAATAAATAAACATATATGAACTTTAGGTGTTATTAATGAAAGTTTATGATATCTATGTATAGATATACATATATAATAGTTTGTAAATAAGTGTATAATATATAAAACTATGACTAAATTGTATACACAAATTCAAATATTCAATAAAATACAGTTGAATGCCAATTATTTACAATTGAATAAGATAGTTAAATATTCATAATGGGATACAGATATTCAAATATTTATAATTGAATTTAGTTTTTAAAAATTACAATTGGATATGTATATGTTCACACAAAATTTCGAGTCTGCAAATACAAGTTACAAAACAAATATATGATAAATATTTCAAATTTGAAGTCAAAGAATATAATTTAGTGGAAATTAATCCCTAAAAAGTTAATCCCCTGATTCTTGTTTCCGAATTTGACTTGATCTTCTAATAACGCGATCCATAGGCATCGTGGCTTGATTACGAATGAAAATTTTGATGAAAACCGTGATGGACGTTGTGAACACTGTGGATTTGATTTGAATTTGACTTGGAGCAAAAACGTTGATTTGCTGGTTGGACACATTGACTACATATTAAATGCCTTATTTGGATGATTTCCACGAAAAATGCCTTGAACGTCGTTTTAATCACTACGGACTTGATTTTGGAGAAATGCCAAAATGCGGGGCTAACACCTTGATTTGATGACTTTCGCAAAAAATGCCAGGAATTTTACCCTTGATCTTCTAGAATCTTCTTGAGCTTTCCTTGAAAAAACTCTAGGATCTTCTTGGCTTCTATTGCTTTGGAAGACTTTTTGATGTCTCTGGCTCTTGAAGACTTCTTGATCCCTTTTTGAACTCCAAATGACCCCTGTTTATAGGCATTTATGGAGGGTTTTTGGATTGCTAACAACTTCTTTGGTATTTATCTTTTTAATATAAATTATTATTAAAGAGAAAAAAATATCATTTACGTATCATAATTTGATTGGTCAACATGACCAAATGCGCCACTTGTCACTTATTTGATTGGTTTTGGACTTTTAGGTTGTACGACTTGATTTGATTGGCCGTGACACTTCATAGTTACACTTGGCGACTTCTAATTTACCAGTAAAATAAATATTAAAATATTAATTAAAATTAAATATTAAATATTGGAATTAAATATTATGCTTTCCTAAAGGTACATACATGAACATAATATGTTTATTTATATTTTATTGAAGCTCTTTAAGATCTATGTGTTATGAGAAAATTATTCCTCAATTATGTGTTAGGCCCGAAATATTTTCGAAATGGATGTGGCTGAGTTCCGCCGGGAGTTGCCAGCATTAAGCATTCCAGCCCCTCCATCTCCTAAACTCTCCTCATATGGATGGGGTGTTCCATGTGAGAGTGGGTCGTAGGCTTCGGCATATACCCGGGTTATGACCACTGGTGTGACTCGGTTAGGATTGGTGGAATCGCGGAGTGACTCGATTGGATTGTTTGATCGTGGTGGGAGTTATAAGGCATTACGTCACTATATGTGACGAACAGAGAGTATTATGTGATTTTAAATTTTTATGTACTGTTTTCACACATTTGCACCTTATGTGATTGAGTAATAGTTCTAATCAACCATCGTGTTGACACATTTTATAAAACAATCTTTTAGGCAAAGATGTTATATCAGAGTGCATAGTGGAAGACCACCGGGCATTACGACGCTTTTGTAGTTACTTTTGTATTATTATTTTTTTAAAATTGTAACTTTTGTATTTTGTAAAAAAAAATTATGTAAATTATTTATTGAAATAAAATATGAAGGGTATTTTTTCGGGTCGTGACAAAGGACATCCTCAACAATTATATATACAAGTTGGCAGTGATCAGGACATACAATGCGGTGCATGCTTCTTTGTTTACATACGACCACAAGTCGAAGATTATCAAGGCTTTTTGCGAGGCATGGTGTCCATCTACCCTGAAGATCACATGGCTTTTTGCGAGGCATGGTGTCCATCTACCAACACTTTTTTAACTTTCTTCAGAGAGTTGTCAGTATTGTTGTGGGATTTGCGCACTTTGGCGGGCCTTCCAGTGACGGGACTTCTACACGATGGGGTGATTTCTAGCACCATGGAGCTAAATGGATTTGACGACAACGGGAAGAGATTTATTCCTCGTTGCTACAAGTACTTGTTTCATGCCTTCCACCTACTGCAAGAGAGCGCCAATAGAGGTTAATGTTCTCCAGTTACCATCGGCGTTTGGATGGGTTTTTGGTGCAAGAAGAACATGAAGTATTGCCAACCACCATTGCAGAGAGAGAAGAAGTCAGCTCATTTGAAGCCAACTTACAATCTTTCTGACAACTTTGGTACTCAGGAAGGATGGTCCATGGTGGAAGAATAGTTATTGTCGAAGCTTGGTATCAAGGGGAGTTTAAAGGAAGACGTATATTTGGCGGCACACTTGGCTTGCTGGCTTCGCACCTTCACCCTTCCAGTTGATAGCGTCAACTCAATACATCCAAGCACCTCCAAGATTGCAAGTATTGTGGCGAGCGAACGAATAGCTAGACTTTTCACCCCGTCCAGGCGAGAATATGCGAGATCCTTGAAGAAAGTAAAGAGACCATTCCTACCATAGAGAAGATTATCCCGTTATGAGGCATGGCCCAATTCTCTACCACGAAGTCTGAAGGAGACTGTGCTCTAGAGATTTAGCACTCCGGTAGCTCAAAGATTCGGTGTGCGTACCGCACATATTTATAGAACTTCAAATGCAATCGGCTTAGAGGCTTGGTGATCTTGGCATGTGGATTTTTAGTATTAAGAATGCAATCAGCTCAAAGGCTTGGTGACTGCATTTTGGAGATTTGACGTCGCATTCGGCTTGAAGGCTTGATGATTGCGCCTTGGAGATTTGTAGGTTTGATTGTGTAGTCTGCTCAGAAGCTTATTAATAGCAATCGAAGATTTGTGGATTTGACCGTGCAGTCGGCCCAAAGTTTGTTGATCGTAACTAGAGTTTGTAGAACTTGAATGTGTTCGGCTCAAAGACTTGGTTAAGTAATAGCTGCACGGACAAATGATTTTATCCAAAAATTACGACTGAACTTAGAAGTTATCTAAGCTGCCTACGTACCCAATGAAGAGATCAAGTCATAATGTAGTTCAAAGACAAAGATGATTTTGAGGGGGAGCCGTGCACAGTTTATACTCATGCGGGCTAGGAGTATCAATTGCTTAGCTACCCTAGACTAGGTGGAGTATTTTTATATTTAGCCACATGCAATACCTTTAGTGGAGTATGCTAGTAGTTTAACCATATGAACTACCATTGGTAGGTACCGTACACAGTTTATACTCATGCGGGTCAGAAGTGTGATGCAGTTTAGGCTTGTGTGCCAGGAGCAATCTTTTTTTAAAATTTGTAGACATTTTATACTCGTGTCAAAGAGTTTACTTGAACTTGATTTTAATAGTTTATACTCATGTCAAATAGTACACTTGAATTTGAATTTAACAGTTATACTCGTATTAAGGAGTACACTTGACTAACTATGATTTTTGTTTTCATAAGATAGTTTATGCTCATATCCAGGAGCATTTGAAGCTTGAAGATGGAGATTAT
Source organism: Petrea volubilis (assembly GCA_026212405.1). NCBI lineage: Eukaryota > Viridiplantae > Streptophyta > Magnoliopsida > Lamiales > Verbenaceae > Petrea > Petrea volubilis. Next base: position 9,131,919 of record CM047883.1, read on the forward strand.
TTTCCCCGCACCTCTTCAAGGGGCGGCACTTCCATTCGATGATCTTCAGGAATTCCCAACCTTTGAAAGATAAGCCTCCATTTCAATATTCCATCTCCATTTCAAAAAAATATGCATTCTAAGGGGAAAGGTGTAAAACCCATCAGATGTATTCAACCTTAGCGATATTTTCCCCTTAGAAAAGAGGGCTAATCGCCTTGTTTTCCTCTTAGCATGAACGCGCACACAAACACAAAGACTAACGTCCTCAACACATATGTTTTGAGCCTTGGTTTCCCCTTCGGGATAGTGAAATTTGGGCCTTGCTTGTCGCCTACTTTCTTCGAGTTTTGTGCAGCCGCCATTGAGGGTGGTGGAGATTTTGCCGCCGCCGCAAGCAGTGGAGCCATTGGAGGCCACTAATGATCTTTCTGTGAATATGGAAAAATACCCTTCTCAAAACAGTGAGTGAATTTTTCAGTTATTTTGTTCTTTTTTCTTGAATCCATGCATGATTTTTAGAGGCCTTTTTTCACTGTACTCTGTTTTTTTCAGAGGTTTTCTTGAAAAAAAAATTGTATCTTTTTGAATCTTCTGGATTATGAGCAAAAACAAGAATTTAATATAATTTTTTTTGGGGTTTGAATAAATTGTGGAGAAGCTTGAAGGGCTAAAATTTTTACTCTTTGACATTTTTGCTATTGTATTAAATTTTTATCTGTTCAATTGGCAGTTGAACATGCATTCAGCTGTTCCAATTGTGTGTGTGTGTGTGTGTGTGCACCCTCAGGAGATTAGCCTCTGTGTTCTTTACATATTGTTTTTGTGTGTGTTTTGGTTATATGCCAAGGGATACATATGTGTTGAGGACATTAGTCTTTGTGTTCTTTACACATTGTGTGTGTTTGTGTGTTTGGTTAAATGCCACTGGATACATATGTGTGTGTTCCTGTGTGTACGATGGTTTGCCGAAACGGTCGCGAGGAACGAAACAGAGGCTACCGTTTCAGTTCCGATGCCACGTCGCGGAACGTCGCGCTCGGAACGGGAATTTTAAAAAAAATTTCAAAATTATTAAAAAAAACATATAATTACTTTTGAAATTCTAAATATTACATAATTTTTGATATTACATAACATAGTAACTAAAAAAATACAATAGACTACAAATTATTAATGCCCAAAGTATTTTAACAACTTGATTTTATTTAATAAAAAATAATTCCGTTACAAATATGACATATGTAATCAATACCATGTTGACAAAAAAATATATGGGTTGTAATACTTATATATACATGGGCTACAATATATATATATATATATATATAGGCTGTAGTAAATAAATATGGGCTGCAAATATTGATTGTGTGTATAAAAAAATCAAAAGTCCACTGACCCAAAAACAAAAAATCAGATAAAAAGAAGTTCTCTTTGCTCATCTCTGTGTCTCTGTATCGCGCTCCGTCTCTTCTCCAGAACCCAGGCCTTCAACACTCTCTTCCATGTGCTTCTTCCGTTTTTTTTTCATAAAATCTCAAGCTAGATCTGAAAAGTGAATACCCAGATTAAGCAGCGCGCAACTTCCGTGCTCGATAGTGGCGGGCCTTGTAGCCACCGTCTCCTTCAACCGCGAGCAACAACGCCGGCGGCTATGAGCGCTCACATATTTGAAAGCGTGGCTCTCCGATTCTCCTGTAGATTGCCGATATCCTCCTCTGTTCCGGTCCGAATCGGCATTCCAGTCCGAAAAATCGGACTGGAACGCCGATTTGGCCGATAAATCGCCGCATCGTCTCGGACACATACCCGCGGGGATTCCACTCCGATTTTGATTCATTTGATTTGAGCTCAAGCTACACCTAAGGCTTGACTCACTTTCTTGCTTTTCGTGATTGTGTATGTGCTATTTTAATCAGTTGGTTATTTGCTTTATATGTGGACCAACAATAATTTCTTGGCCATCTTAGATTTGGAGTATTAGGTAAATGTTGTTAATAAGTTAAATTGTGTCTAGTATGAGTATTTTTTTTTTTTTTTTTGTTAGCTGGCAAAAATTATGTGATTTGAGGGTCCTATATGTCTATTTCAACTGTTGATTTTAAATTTAGATGAAATAGTTCGAACACCGGTGAAGAAATAGCTAAGGCCATGAACAAGAAATTGACCCGGGGGATGGCGAAGCACAATAAAACAATGGCAGCCGCAAAAACTAGAGAGTGAAAAAGGTTATTGTGAGTTTCTATTGCATGATTGATGATATAAGGAACGTTACTGACGAAAAAGTTGTTGTGACGGAGTTTATCAAGGATGATAGTTGTTTGTGACAAGGTTTATCTATCAGAAGGAGTCATGGCAGCTTGTTGATTACGAATTTTGGTGTGTATGAAATTGTGGCGCTTTTTTGGTGTAAAATTGGGTCATATTATTAATTTTTTTTTTTTTTTTTTTTTTTGTGTCAGTTCAATAAATACAATGAAGCCAAAATCATGACACATTTGGCTAATGCTATTATTCGATGCACGATTTTTTAAATATTCTATAGTGGGTGTGGCAAAATTTGACACGTGTCCAACGTATTTTCATGAAAGTTGTTTAATCCGTTAGCCGAGAGATTCTTTCACGCATTGATATGAAACTCATGTATCAACGTAAATAATTAATAGTTTAATATGTACATTATTAATATATTAGTAGCTATCGGTGCATATTCAATATTTGTGCAAAATTAGATTTATCTGTGGGTAGAATTTTACTCTATTCTGATCATAATTTTAAAAATACCCAATTAAATATATTTTATACCCTACTCTACTCTATTTAAATACTTACGCATTTGATATGTGTATTGGGTCTATCATATGTTTAGAGTTGGGTATGAACCCTACCCAATCATATATTTTTTTTATTTCCCTTTTGTTGATATTGTGTTTTTGTTTTAGCTCATACACACAGTTAATACATACACATGTATTTACACACACTGCACACACAGTTTTCATACACACACTACACACATTGCACACACACACAGTTTTCACACACATACACACACTGCACACTGACACACACACACACACACATACACACACTGCAGACACTGCACGCACACACACACACACACACACAATTTTCATACACACACACACAGAGTATGTGTAAACACACACTGCACACACAGTGTGTGAAACTGTATGTTTTCACATACACACATACACTGCACACACACAGTGTGTGAAACTGTGTGTTTTCACACACACACAATGTGTGAAACTGTGAACACCGTTTTCACACACATACTATGTGCAGTGTGTGTTTGTTTTGTGTGTGTGTGTGTGTGAAAACACACACTACACACACACAAATGTATGTGCACTGTGTGTTTGTTTTATGTGTGTGCAATGTGTGTTTTCACACATATTTTGTGTGTGTGTAGTGTGTGTGTGTATGAAAATTGTGTGCAATGTGTGTGTGTGTGTGTCTGTGTGAAAATTGTGTGCAATGTGTGTGTAGTGTGTGTGTGTGTCTGTATGAAAATTGTGTGCTGTGTGTATGTGTGTGTTTACACACAGTGTGAGTGTGTGTGTCTGTGTGCATTGTGTGTGTGTGTGTATGTTTACACACAATGTGTGTATGTATGTGAAAACTGTGTGTGGTGCCAGTATGTGTGTGTGAAAAATGTGGGTGTTTAGTGTGTGTGAAAAATGTGTGTTTAGTGTGAAAAATATGTGTGTGTGTGTGTGTGAAAAATGTGTGTGCGGTGTTTGTGTGTGTGAAAAATGTGTGTGATGTGAATACCCATTGGGTAATGATGTGTGTAGTGTGTGAATACCCATTGGGTAACGGATAAAGCCCTACCCTGACCCATTCAGTTGTATTAGTATGGGTTATGATAGGATATGGGTAAATTTTAAAATTTTAAGATATGAGTGGGGTATGAGTAAAATATAAATTGGTATGGGTTGGATAAAACCCTACCCATTGACAGGCATACGCAAAATAAAAAATATTTAATGTGTAATATTAAGTATATTTATACTTTTAGAAATTATGTTTTTTTTTAAAATAATATTATGAAAAAAAAAAAGAAATAATATTTTAAAATATCTAGAAAATAACATATATTTAGTACATTAAATAAAATTGATACTTTAATAAATATAATCCCGAGTACGTTTCCTTTATTGAAAAATATTGGATGTAACATATAAGATTATCAATTTGATAAATAATATTATACGTGGTTTTCTCCTACTCGAATTACGAGCTCATATTCTTTTGTGATAAGCTTATCTTCGTGGTTCTTAGTTTCTAAGCTATGGAGCATGCATTCTAACACACAGGGTAAAAGCCCAACTCTTGTCAATATGTTAGATTATCTAACATGCCAAAATTCGAAGGTTTAATACTTTAATTGACTGCCCAAAAACATCATTACCGCGGGCCGTGTAATTTGACAAGGGCCGCAAACCTTGAATTTCCAATGTAGATATTTCCAAACCTTGACCGCCAATTGTTTTATTTGGGCGGGTCAATTTCAAAATTAAAACACAATCACGAGTTTGCTTTATTATTTGTTGATTTTATAGCAAGATAAAAACATTTTCATATACATAATTTTAACTAAAAGAGTTGATCCAAATAGTGCGTGTCACCAAACCAATTGATCTAGCTAATGGATTTCCCAACTCAATTGATTGAATTGGCCGTTTTTCACAATTCTATTGATTCAATTGGCGTAGTTCTCATCAACAAGTTGTTGATCGAGTGGTAAGAAACTCTGATTCCCATAAGGATGAGAACACAAGTTGGAATCCAGGAGAAACGCACTTGTTGGGAGGGAGAGTAACCTTTAATGCTCCACCTCCCGAAATTGCGAAAGTAATATCTCTCGCAATTTATCCTGACAAAAAATAAATAAATAAATAAATAAAAATTGGTGTAGTTCTCCAATTCAATTGATCCAATTAGTCAATTATCCCAACTCAGTTTTATCAAAATAGTGGTTTTCCCAACTCAATTGATCCAGTTGATCAATATTCCCTACTCAATTGATCTATTTGGTGGAGTTTCAAGTTCCATCGATCTAAATGGTGAATTCCGTCAACTCAATCGATCTAATTGGTAGATTTTCCTAGTTCAATTAATCCAATTATGCATGTCACCGACTCAAGTGACCAGATTTATAAGTTTTTCCACCTTAGTTGGTCAAATCGATACATTTTCCCAACTCAATTGATCACATAATCGATTTTCCCTACTTAATTGATCTAACTCGTTTGAATTGCCTCAACTCAATTGATCCACTTGGTGGATTTATTTATCTAATTCAATTGGTCAAATTTGTGCATGTCATTGGTTCAATTGATCTAGTTGGTAGAGTTCCCAAACTTAATTGCGTAAATTGGTGCATTTCCTCAACTTAATTAATCTAATTGGTTGATTTTCCCTGCTCAAATGATCCACCGGTGCATTTTTCAAGTTGACGGGTTTTCCCATCAATTGATTAAATTGGTGAACTTTCCCATCTCAACTAATCCAATTGATGGATTTACCCAATTCAATTGATTCAATAGATAGAGTCATAAGGTCCATTTATCAAATGATTGATTTTCTCGGTAGGGATGGCAATGGGTCCGGGTAAACCAGGGACTCGCCCTGGACCCGCCCCGAATGGGGCGGGTTCGGGTTAAAAAAACGGGTCTAAGGGGCGGGTCATGGGTTCTGAGTTTTTGGACCCTGCCGGGGCGGGGTCGGGTCCGAGGTCCACTATAACCCGCCCCGGACCCGCCTCGATACTATTATATATTTATTTTTTTTTATTTCAATATTGCATCAAGGGGTAGCCGGCTAGGGTTAATGTTTGCTCAAAATCAATATTCCCAAATTTCCAATTCCACAGCCTTGCCTCCTTCTCGCCTGCTACAGTGCTGGCTGCTGCTCCTTGCCTCTTTCTCGCTCTTGCCTGCTACTGGCTGTTGCTCCTTGTCCTTGCCTCCTTCTCGCCTTCTAGATTGCAAAATTGGCTGCTGCTCCTAGCCTCCTTCTCGCTCTCGCCTGCTGCTGCTCCTCGCCTCGCCTGCTGCTGCTCCTCGCCTCGCCTGCTGCTGCTGCTGCTCCTGCTCGCGGCTTGCCTGCTCCTGGTCTAATCTCCAGCTCCTCCGGCCTCTCTTTCCCTCATTCTCCCCGGTCACGCTCCCTCATTCTCTCTCCCCGTCGGCTCTCTCTCTCTCTCTCTCTCTCTCTCTCTCTCTCTCTCGTTCTCCCCCCAGGTGACGGCGTGCCGTGCGTGAACCCCGTCGCGCGCCAACTCCGGTGGAAAAAAGAAAAAGATCTGTAAGGAAAATCTCATCAAGATTATTGTTATTACCAACATCATACTAGTTTACAACAAATACATAATGCACTGGTAAAGGACAGATGAAGTGATTTATGAGTGGGGCATCTCTTTGTTTATTTTGTACCTTCTCTTTAGTTATGTGCTGGACCACAATAGTAACAAAAAGCATATAACAAACAAAAAGCTCGTAGTAACTCTTACCGTCATAGAATGGAAATTTACCCTTTTTATCCTTCATTCCTTTTCTTTTTTTTTTTTCATCTTCTGTCAACCCGGATGCACCGGATAAACCGGGTCTACCCGGATCCGACGGGTACGGGGCGGGGTCGGGTCCAAACAGGGACCGGAGCGGGTCCGGGTCCGGATCTCCACAGGGGCAGGCGGGGCGGGTCCCGAGTCCTGCTATACCCGCCCCATACCCGCCCCGTTGCCATCCCTATTTCTCGGTCCAATTAATCTAGTTGGTGGATTTCCCAGCTTAATTGATCAAATAGGCGCATTTCCCTAATTCAATTGATCAAATTGGTAGATTTCTCCATCTGGATTGATCTAATTGATCAACTTTCCCAAATCAATTAATCAAATTGGTGTATTCTCCTGTCTCTATATCCATATCCATACACTTACACATAATTTTTTACTAATATGAGAATATATTAAAGATCAAATTATTAATATCTAATTTGGACATAAATTCGATTGAAGTAATCAAAAATGTTTTCCAACAAATGAAATTGATACATTTCGCCAACTATGGGAAATTGGGGTCTTTGGATGGTTGACACCAAAATTGTAAAACATTTTACCATCAGCCAATGCACGGTCTTTCATAAGCCAGTCTGCATTGGCTGGGCACGGTTTTATAGATGCCAATTTATTCCTATCAATTCCCTTCAGTTATTAAAGAAAGGTCTGTTCTCCACTTCACTTTTGAAACAATGCAAGTGATAATTATTTTAATATGTACAATTATTTGAATTCAAAAATATAATGATTTGAATCTAAATATAATGACTTTTTTCTAAAAATAATATATATGCGCTCGGCCAATTATCAGGATATGAATAGTATGATCGCATTTTGAGTACAATTAAATCTATTTTGTTCAAATATATGTATAAATAATAGCTAGGCCAATATGTCAACTTGTGATACCCCTGTGCAAAAAAACAATTTTTTTCTGAAAAAAAAGGGTTGGCCAAGCTTGGGGAATTCAGAGAACCTTTTTTTGAAAAAAAAAAAAAAACAAAAAATGAATGGGTTGGCCGAGCTCTTAAAGCTCGGTCAACAATTTCCTCATATTTTATTATTTTCGCTAACACCGAGGTTGTAATGCACAGTAAGATCGAGCTCTGAAAGCTCGGTCAAGGGCAAAATAAAAAAACTTTTTTACAAGTGGGGTGTTTTAAAAATCCCGCAATCCAAAAAAGGCAAGATAAAATTTTTTTGGGAGTTGATGTGTATGCTTTTTTTTTTTTTTTTAAAATAGATGTATATACTTATAAGACTAAAGTAAAGCCATATCAAAGCAACTTTAATGATATAATTCACAATAGTTAATTGAGCAAAACATTTTAGAACTATTAATATTTTAATTTTTGAGTATCAACTAACATTTTTATAATTTAGACACCACTAATACATTATGCTACTAAAGAGTAATTCTATTGAACAATATAATTCATTTGCTATCCTTGATGTAATATTTTAGTTACTGTATATAACAGTATAAATAAAGTATTTAATTTAATTACAACACTTAAATTACATTTAGAATAATCCAAAATAGAAGTAATTAAAATTTGTAAAATTTTACTAAAAATTATTAAAGCTGCCAAACATTTATTATTATTATTATTATTATTATTATTATTATTATTATACTATTAATAAAGACTTCATGGGGTCTAATAACAACCTTAGTCTCTTTGGTATCTTTATTAATATATTTTTTCATATCTTTAATATAAATATATATACATATATAATCTTTTATTTCTTATTTATTTGTTAATCTTATAATTCTATCTTTATTTAAAACTTTCTTTATAACAAATTTAATAAAATGCATACATTACAAATAATTAAAAAATATATTATAATGTCTAAAATCTAATACATATTTTAATTTTACATTCATAATTTAAATATGTAATTAAATTATATTTTAATTTTTTTTATTTTACAGACTAGTTATTATTATGGATTTTTTCTTTGGAAGAAAACTTAAAACCCACATATGATTATCATTAAAATTTGAAATTGAAAATCAACCACTGAAATGAAATATTGGGCGGTCACACCTCAAAATGTGAGTATTTTTAAAATTTCAAATTGAAATCCAAAATAATTGGCGAGAAATTTCAAAAATTTTATGTTTAAAATTTCAAACTGAGGTAATGCAAGACCTGCCTAGTTGCAAGATTACAGAATTTGATTTGAGTTTTCTTCTTTCCTGCAATCTCAGTAATTCAGTGTTCATTGTTTATGACTATTATAATCTGACTTAATTAGTCTGAATAAGAATTTAAAAGTGCTTGCTTGCACATCCAGCGTCAATACTTTTGTTCAGTTTCTTACATGGCTCGTGTAAAAAGGACATGACATTGATTGTTTCTGATAACCTTAACAACAAAGCTTTTGTCAGAAAAATTTGTACTTGTATTTGAAGTGTTTTTATACCGCAGGTGGGGTGTTTATTTATATATGACTCCTTGGTGATTGCACAAATACCTTTTGGAGTCATTGTTTAACCACTACAAGAAAAATGGTTTTTACCTACGGTAAGAAAATTGTAGTAAAAGGTCAAAATTCGTAGCAAAAAGCTTTTTGCTACAAATTGGCTACGTATTTACTACCGTAGTTAATACAGCCGTAACAAATACTTTTGCTACAGTTAAAGGCCGTAGTAAATAGTTTTAACTACGACCTTATCATCTTTTGCTACGATATGATTTTCGTAGTTAATAAAATCGAAATAGGCCACCTTGTTGCTAGAAAATTATTTATTTTTATTATTTAAATTAAATTAAATTGTGTCAAAATAATTATTTTTATTTTTTCTTCTTTTTATATTACTCTTTGCACCCAACTGGAATTGAACCGTCAAACCTGGATTCTGTACCATGGCGGACAACAAGCACCTGGATTCTGCATAAGTTGGGATTTGAACCCACACCCTCTAACATACACAAGGAGGAGTCTTGCCGCTGTACCATTTTAATTCTTTATTCACATACATATATTTTTTACTTATCATATGTTTCAAAAAATTATGAATCTTCGCAAATCTAATTGAATGGTTTTATTATTATACAATTAGTAATTAACTACTATATATGTTGATTAATCTATATATATGATTATATGTGACAATTATAACAAACTTTATTTTATTGATTGTCATATTTCACTATATATATATTTTATAGTAATTGCACAATAACAAGTTATGTTAATTTTAATTTCTTTTACCAAATTTTTAGGTAATATTTGCCAAAATTTCATCGATTTATTTAATAGATAGTTTTTTAAAATGTGTTTTCTATATTTCATATTTTTGCGGAATTTTTGTTGAAAATTTAAATATATATATATTTTTCTATTTTTCAGCTGAATTTTCATGGAAAATAAATAATTTTTGTTGGGTTTTCTCTGTAAAATTCTGATGAAAATAATATATATATATATATATATATTTTTAAATTTTGTGGTAGAATTCTTTGTCAGAATTTTTGCCAAAAGATTAAAAATTATTCACTTGGGGTCCTTGTTGAAATTCAAAATTTAAACCCCTCATAAATTTCATCATTACTATTTAAATAATTGCTCGAATTAACAATTGTAGCTAATAGTAAAAGTATCAAAGTAAACAAGCTTTGAATAATAAATTTTTTGGATATTATTACATGTAAATGACTTTAAAATTTTAATAATATATCTTTATAATTTAAATCTATTATATTATTCAAAAATATTAGTCATTGAAATAGATTTGAGAATTGTTAAATAATTATCTTATTACATTTTCACTTGCTGCGATCTGAATTCCATAGCAAATGATTGATTTTTCTCCATTCATTTGCTACGACCTTAATTTTGTAGTAAATAACCGTCTTATTACTTGATCATTTGCTACAATTTAAATTTCGTAGTAAATAATAGTCTTATTACCTTATTATTTGCTACGGTCTAAATTTTATAGTAAATTACTATCTTTTACTACGTTTTAAAAGGTGTAGCAAAAAAGCGCGTAGCAACAAGCTATTTTTCTTGTAGTGAACATTAGTTCTTAGGTGAAAGGCTTCTGTTGATATCATCTAGCGACTTAATACTTGGTATGTGGGAAGTAAAACTTTGTTAGCCTGGATAAGATTTTGTTACTATAATGTTTGTGTTTCTAAATTGTCTTGTGCAAGCAATTCTTTTCCCTTCCCAACAACTTTATTGCTAATGTTAATTTATTTCCCCCGCCTGGCACTCTTTGCCTATTATTTAGCCTACACAAACATTGCCAATCAACTAAAACACAAGGAAATCTAGCAAAGCATCAGTGAAGTAAATGGATCCATGGAAGATCAACCAAACAAAAACCTTTCACCCACACATGTCAGCAAATCTCTACACATATACATACTTTTCAACGAACAAAAATACGAACCTTTCTTGCTAGCAGGATTTATCACGACAGTAATATCATTTGTGCAAAACCACCTGCTTTGTCCGCCAAAATCCCAAATTGACCCATCTAAAACCCTCGTCCATCTAGCCCATGAGTTATCTTCATTTTTTTGCACCGCCGATTCGCTGCCTCCCCCGCGGCTCATCCGGCGTGCATCTATTCTGGCACATTTAGCAGTTGTGTCGCTCGATTGAAGACCTAATTTTTCCAAATTTTCAGTCCGAATATCCAAAATACGAAAAACTTCTAGAAATCATAAAACATAGTTAAAATGGATCTCATTCTACACCCTATAATGTTTAAAAATGAAACAGATGAAATTTACTTGATAAAAACTCGTCGCGTTGCCGGAATATGCAATTTTACCTTTGGGAGTGTAAGTTTTGTAGAAAAATATGGCGACGTTGATTTCTGAGACGATTCGATCCAAAAAGTAAAAATAAAAATCTGAAGAATGGAGTAATTTTAAAAGGAGATAGGTACAAGGGCTCACCCTAGTCAGCCCCTTCATTTATTTGTGTTCGATAGTCTGAGAAAGCCTCTCTCTCTCTCTCTCTCTT